>CP045906.1:11786739-11804815 GCA_013387185.1 Caligus rogercresseyi | reverse complement strand
ATATAACATGGCTGAAAAGTCCCGGGCCTAACAAAGAAACACATTTTTTTTTGTTCGAAATTAGCTTTACTCATCAACGTAATCTCCATCAAGAGCAAAGCAATCATTCCAGCGCCGCTCTAACATTTCAATACCACTTTTTTAGAACGATCCATCTTTTCCCCCAAAATAGGCCTCAGTTTGAGCGACAACCCCTTCATTCGTGCGAAATTACTTACCGGCGAGCATTTTTTTCAGGTCAGAGAACAACCAGTAGTCGCTGGGAGTCAAATCTGGCGAATACTGTATATGTGGGAACAACTCGAAGTTCAATTCACGCCATTGTTTTGATTGACTTGTGACAGGGTGCGTTGTCTAGATAAAACAAAAAAATATTTGCCATATGCGGTCGTTTCTTTGCAATTTCGGCCTTCAAACGCTCCAATAACGCTATTTAATATTCACTGTTGATGGTATTTCCTTTCTCAAAATAGTCGATGAATATTAAACCACGCATATCCCAAAATACCGAGGCCATAACCTTTCCAGCCGATTGTTGTGCTTTCGGGCGCTTTGGACGAGGTTCACCAGTTGCTGTCCACTCAAATGACGATCGTTTTGATTCCGGAGTGAAGTGATGGATCCATGTTTCATCCATTGTCACATATCGACGCAAAAATTCCAGTTTGTTACGTTTAAACATGGCCAAACACTTCTCAGAATCATCAGCACCTTCCTGTTTTTAGTCAACAGTAAGCAAATGCGGCACCCACTTTGAACAGAGCTTTCTCATAGTCAAATGCTCATGCAATATAAAGCCAACACGTTTTTTGATATCTTTACAATGTCAGCTAACTCACACAACTTCACTTTTCGATCATTAAAAACGATTTTGTGGATTTTTTGATGTTTTCTGGTGTTACCGCCTCATTTGTGACGTCCACTGCGTTCTGCGTCATTGGTGTCTCTACGACCACATTTGAAGTCAGCAAACCAACGTTTTATTGTTGTTTCTGATAGAGCGGAATCCCCATAACACTTTTCAAGCCATTGCTTCGCTTGAACAGTATTTTTTCTCCTCAAGAAGCAGTGTAAAATTAAAACACGAAATTATTTTTGGTCCCTTGTTTTAAAAATAACAACAGTAGCGTCACTCTTAGCACAATAACTCAAAAACTAATGAATAGAATATTATGAAATTTTAACAGCTGTCTTTTGAAGGTTAGTATTAACTGATAAAAAGGTTATTGCAATAAAATACCGTCATATATGTGTTAGGCCCGGACTTTTCAGCCATGTGCTATTCAAATACATCAATAATAAGACTTACACTATCCACAATGAAAAGTAATGTATACTTATCAGACGTGTTGATGTGTCGTTCATTTGTACTCATTCGAGTTCGCGTATTCGTGAGACACCTGAGTCTCACCGCATCTCACCTCACATCATTGACCTCTGCTCTTAGTGTCCTGTATGTAGCCATATCTATAATGGTTATATAAAGAAAAGCCTCCCTGTATCAGGGGCAGAAATAAACTGTAGTCTAACTATCAACACTGGGCGTCTCTCAATACATCGTGGCGTAGTATAGGTCAACATAACATTGGCAAGCAACAAATCCAACGGGTGGCAGCGTCCAACAGTTGGTAGCATCCACATTGGGCAAGCACCAATCCAACATTGGTGGCAGCGGTCCAACATTGTTGGTAGCAGTCCAAACAATGGGAAAAATTTCCGTTCTAAAAAAACGTCGTCAATTTTATTCAGAATAACGAACGACAAACTAACGATGAACGACGAGCGATTCAATTTAAAACGAACGACGAACGATAACTTTTGGTGAACGGCAAACGACAATTTTTCGCGAACGTCAACAAGTCTATACATATGTAATCCATGTATACATGTTTATACTATCATATTATTTATGTCTCCCATTTATTAAATACATCTGTTTTTAGTGTGATCTACTGATAAACAATATTTACTTTTTTGAGAGTTAAAATATAAGTTAAAAAAGAAATCCAAAAACAAAATTGAAATTACCAAAATTATATTTGTAAGAAGGTATTTCTATATTATAAGCCAATAAATTGGTTGTATCTATCTTTCACTTAGAATAGTGAAAAATATAAGCCAAATGACTGTAAACACAGGACATATTATCATGAAAATATCTACATTGTATGGCTTAGAAAAGGTGTTTCCTGTTTGATATGTATTACTTAAAACGGTTGTTTTCAATCCGAAACGAAGCTATTTTTACAATAACTAACTAAAATATATTACATATTTCTTTTGAAATAAATCAAAAACGGTGTACGTGCATTAGGTTTTTACTCTTTGTAACAATCGTTTGGCATACTTAATATGTGAAAATTGTGTGAAATAATATAGAAAAAAACCATAAACCGTTCAAATTAGTTGTATTCCTTTGAATGTAAACATCAGAATGATTGATTCATGTGATATTGGGCCAAACAGTCAAGAGACTTATTTTTTGCATTTTGTTATATCAAGGATAGTGTATTTTATTATCTTTAAATATTGTTCTCTGTCAATTAAGGCAGTAATAAGACTACGAAAGACCGTTAATAGATATAATATAGTTTCATTATATATTTTTGGTTGCTAAAATCATATATATTTAATATCATAATGGAGATCATTTAAGCAAGGCAGTAAGCCACTTAAACTATAGTTTTATATAAGCGTCACTTGTCGCGTCCTTTTGGGCGTGTCAGGAGTAGAAACGGGAGGAGGATCGGGCTTTTTTATCCGCACCCTGAGCCGCTCCAACACTCTTTTCAAGGAGCTCCATTCGACGATTATGGAATTCCCGCTGTAGATTGTAAGCAAGGATTTTGTGTCGACGAAGCCTTTCGATTTTGAGTATTTCCTTTTCCCCTTGTAGGCATCACACTCTATGCACCATCGCAGGCAGTCCGGAGGAGAGAGAACGGGTTTACTCTTATAAAAAACGAGGACCAATTATAATTGAAAGTCATAATAGGTTTTTAATATTAAATTATATTTGTTTATTTCTAACTAGTATGATTGTTTTGCGGTTTCTTTGATAGTATGAATAAGCAATGTGGTTGATCAACTCTGTGAGGAGTCGAACCTGTACCCTCAACAAAGAGAGTTGAACACTGAACAAATGTGTTCCTTCGTTGATATATTTGACTAAATATTACTATAATGATTTAATATATATTTAAATAAATAAATTACTATTTTTTATTTCATTCAACTAGAAATATAAGATTACTCCAAGAATTCAACGGAACTATAAATAATATTAGATAAACTCTTTTACATTAGCCGAAACCAAGGCATGCATATATCTAAGAAAAACTATGAAAGCTATGTAACGGATATTTTGAAGAAGAAATAACTTGTTGCTTTTTGTTTGTAAAGTCTGTATAGACAAATATGTATATACGACAAACAATATTATCATCATACGCTCTTTGAAAGCACAATGAAAATTATGTTTTACATATTCATAAAGCATACATACATATAATAGAACGACTATTAAGCAGATAAAATGAATTCTTCTGATTATTTATTCCAAATAGTTCCACGAAGAGATTGATAGATAGATATATAACTTTACTCAGAAAATGGATTCTGGTAATGTTGCATGGCATAAATAACTAGAGGCATATATACACTCAGAGAGTGCAAACCTCCGCCGTCACGGTGTCCTTATGAGCCTTCCGAGGCGAATTTTTCACGACTGGGGAGGCGTAGAGGGACGGGGAGGGTTCCCTCGACGGAAATTCCGAGAGGAAGACGCTCCCGGCACCCGATTCACAGCACAGCGACATCTATTGCAGAGTAGGCTAACTTGAAATATTTATTAGTATTTAGCTCATTTTGCATCTTAATTCTGCACTCAGAGATGCCAAAATTTAATCACTTGTTCCTTTGGCGTTTTCACAACTCCATAAAATTTCATCCGAATCCGTTCAGTACTTTTTGAGTTATCCTGCTGAACAAACCAACAAACCAACACCAGTGAAACAATACCTCCTTCGGCGGAGGTAATTAGTTGCTTCATTGTTTTTAGGAGCACCTCGGTGCCCGTGAGTTTTTTAGTTACATTTCCTTAGATGTCAAAAGTTCTTCATTTAAAAAATCAATTATTTTATTGTGTATGGGTTGAATGACTGTTACCATTTCCTAATCCTTAATAATATATATAACTTTACATTTTGATATAATTTGATATAAAATAAAACATCAATGAATAAACTTGGTGCCAAAATATGGAAATAGGACTTAATATTTATTTGGATATCACTATTTTGTTTCATATAAAATATTTAATAATTTATTTGTATCTGCATTTAATGAGCTGTGCCATTTCTTAATCCTGAATGGCAAGGCTTAACCTACTCATATTATCTATTATGTAACTAACACATTATACAAAAGGGACGAAAACATATTAAAATATATACGAAGAAAAATACAATTTTGATGCCTTATATTTTTTTGAAATACCAGTTTTTTTTTTCAAACCAGTTTGTTATTATGTAAATAAATAAAAATGAGACATTACATAAAACCCAAAGCAAATGTGTGGCTTGTATATATAGTTCGTTCAAAATATGACAAATAAATTTATATCACATTATTGGTTCTTGCTGATTAATTTGTTTAGGTATAATTTTTCAATGTAGGACCTCGTCAGTATAATTTTGAAAATAAACCAAATTGGGTTAAAATATATCATTTCTTTTACCTATCAAACTAAATAAATTACTGTATAATGTTTTGATAATACTATATATTTAAAGTTATAGGTTCATTCTAGCAGTACAAATGATTTTAGTTGATGTAAAGGTCCATACCTTCGAAATGAATGAATAAAAATATTTACTAATATAAAAAATTAAAAATCTTTTCAGGATAATTTCCGAAAATATATATTAATGTTGTTTAAAAGAGTAATTTGTAAACACTTATTAACAAAAAAAGGTATTGAAGAGTAGAATTATATGTTTAACATATAATAATATTTGCTTTTGATTGAAAAAATATATATTTTGTAACGGGAGTAGTTGGAGAATGTCTAAGAGAATTTAGTACATACTTTATGGAATGCTTAGCATTATATATTTAATGTACGTCTAAATTTAGTCTCACCCTACTTATTATTATATATGATTATATATATATATATATAAGTAACAATAATACACCTTAAAAAGGATATTTTATTGATTCCAATGGCATTATATATGTATCTACGATCTCTACATGGATATTACGTACATTTCAAATGATTGAATTGTTCAGTAGAGCCAACAAGACTAGGTAATTGGCCATTTTTCAATTTACATTTTGTTGATATATAATAATGTGTAAAATTTTGCTTAAGAAAATATAAATAAATATCTATGAAAATAGGAAATATCAACTTTTTATATGAACCTTCCCATGAAGTGATTTTAGATTCGAAATATATAATTTTTTTTTGACATAATGAGCACAAACAGCAGTGGCAAATCAAGTAGCTTACCTTACATAAATAACGAATAATTTGTAACCAATAAAAACTTTGTGAGTGGTAAGTTTTTTAAAATAGCATTTCGAGTATTTGTTTGACTTGATACATCTGAAGAATAAATAAGTTGTATAAAATAATAATTGTATAATAATTTAAATACACAAATAATCATATTTCTTTTAATATGCATAAATAATTGCACAAAAAAGGTTCATTTTCTTATCCGTAGGTAGATGACAGATTTACAACGCCGAAGCCTAAAAAATAGGTGAGAAGTAACAATTTAGCAGCCTTATTTTCTCTTCGAGTGGCCATAATTGAATGTACCGTTAGACGACCCGTACGTCTAAGAATAGAGAAGAAATAAGCACTATTGCTCAGTCATGTATTTGTTTGTGTTTAAACACAATAGGATTCAAAAGTATGATGCAATTCAACAACTTGAGGCAATTATAAGTTTTATTTATTTAATTACGAATGCATGCAATAGTTAAGGCTAAGACTTTTGCTAGTCTTACTTTTCCTCTTAGAATTATAAATGATGTAATTAACTAATTAAGTTTTTACATAATTTATTTTGCACTTCGAGTTGATGTATTGAGTGGCCTATTAAGTGTTCAAGCAAATTTATATGTTGCTCATGTATTTTTCTAGTTTAAGGAAAAAACATTCCATAATTACGTGTACGTTGGAAAGTATGTTAACATTTTCAGCCTAATCTATCTTTTAAGTCATTTGATATTTATGGCTTAGAAAGGTTAAGCTGAATAATAATAATAATAATATATCTCCTTTTTTTGTGCTTTAAATCTTTTCTGGTTATGCAATTTTTTATGCTTAAAGAAAGATATTTATTTCTTTATATTTAAAACTTCATAATAATAGAATGTTGATATCCCTAATTTGAAATATGTATTTTGTAAAGTATTAATATCTTTTTAACGATTTCTGTTTTGCAAAAATATACAAACTATTTCAATATGTGACAACCACGCATGGTATTGAAGGAACTTCATATAAATAGACTGGTCAACTACACAGCATGAAACAGCATGGTTTACAGCTGTCACTGTACAGCCGCACCCATTAGATCTTCCATCTAAGCAAATGGAAGGCCGAATTGTGATATCTGCAACAAGGAAGAATCATTAACTGCCAACCAGCTTATAAACTAGATTTCCTTTCTCAGTTCACGAGAGGCACTTCGTTTTTTATGGCACGATTGAAAACATCAAAAAACTATAATTAATGTATCCTACAAAGATTGTATTTATTAATATAATAAAATATTATATAATATTTTAAAAAAGGAATCAAATATATTTATGTGTATATTATAATTTTTAATGATCTGACACATTTTATTGGATTTAATTATATGTATGTATATTTATTGCAAACTGAAATAACTCTGTATTTTGGTATATCAGTGCGAAGATTTCTACGTCCACCCATCGACTATTTTGTATTCTGATATAACAAAACTGTTAGCGATTGCATGATTGAAAGTTGATCCGGAGAAAAAAGTATTGAAAAGAACACATATTGAACACGAGTAAACAATATATATATGATATCAATCGCGTGCACAGTTTCGTCAAATGTCAAAGTTGGAATCATGTAAGTTATGTATTTTTTGAATTTGAAAAAAGTAGCAAAAATGTCTTAAATAAATTTAATTCGAATTTAAAAAGTGAAAAAAATCATACAAAGTTTTATCATATTTAAAGCCCCTTTACTTTATATAGCGGTTTTATCTACGTATAACGAGACCGTCTTCAATCGGAAGATTTGTGAGAATCTATTGGTTAGACAAAGTTCGCAGCCAACTATCATTCTTGCGGTAGCTTATTTCTAATTAAGCCTAATGGTCATGATGCCTAATTAAATAAGAACTATGATTTAAAAAATGAAGAGTTCTATTTTAGAATATATAGTATAAGATAAGTAAGCCTTAACCAAAGACAAAACATCAACAACATACAAGCAAATGCGTAAAAGCGTGTTCAACTCTCAATATTGAGGGTACAGGTTCGCAGTCAATATTGACCATTCTCATAAAAAAGATTGTAAGGTCAATGAGAAATTTTAAAGCTTGTCTACTTGATCATTTATTCTAAGATACCGCAACTCAATCGGACTATTTAAGTGAAAATACCTCTATCAATAGCCTAATAAATGGTGAAAGTTTTGCCACTCACGCCTATAATAACTGAATACTCAACTGAGAAGAAACATTCGACCAACTTGAAGACGTCAGCAATGTAATTAAAATGGCTGCCACAAGAGGTTAAGAGTTGAATATTATATTTAAATTGTAATAGAATACTGGGAAATAGAAGAAAAGGAACTCCTACAATTAACACCTGTGATGTTAGGCTGTGGTGATTCTTTAGAAGAAAACCCCATTATATTTATTTCATTGCCAATGCGTCAATCATTTGTTTGCAATTTTTCTTTTTATCTATTCCATAGTATTGAGTAGGGTTGTTAAAAATCCGGATTTTTTAAATACATAAACCGACCCGGGGGGGTTGAATAAAAAACCCGGACAAAACAGAATATCTCATAATCTAGAAACCTTATATCAAAATATTCTTATCTTATACCTTATAAGATAATTGTTTGTCGTATCTGGCGATAGTAATGGAGTTTGTTGGGCACGGAAGATATTTAAATCAATATGTACTAAAATTGCAAACAGGAATTTCCGAAAAATTGTGTATATTGTAAGTCCACTATTAAGATTAGAAGAACGAGAAAAATATCCACGAATGAACGTCTCTAAATTATCCAGTGAACGTATTCATATTATATGATGACCGGTGTCAGAAATAAATACATCGCTCCTAACGAATGAACTAAACTTTTTGTGTGCATAAGTATATTGAAGAAAAATACACAATATAATAAAAGTGACGCATTGTCTTAAATGAAATATAGATCATATTCTTTCACGTACGTTTTTGTCTTCTCATAGAAATAGCTTAAAAAGGCCGACACATTATTACCTCCGCCGAAGGAGGTATTGTTTTCACTGGCGTTGGTTGTTGGTTTGTTTGTCAGCAAGATAACTCAAAAAGTACGGAACGGATTCGGATGAAACTTTGTAAAGTTGTTGGAAATGCCAAAGGAACAAGTGATTAAATTTTGGCATCTCTGAGTGCAGAATTTAGATGCCAAATGAGCTAAATACTAATAAATATTCAAGTTAGCCTACTCTGCCAATAGATCTCGCTGTGCTGTGAAATCGGGTGCCGGGAGCGTCTTCCTCTCGGAATTTCCGTCGAGGGGAACCCTCCCTCGTCCCTCTACGCCGCCCCAGTCGTGAAAAATCCGCCTCGGAAGGCTCATAAGGACCCCGTGACGGCGGAGGTTTGCACTCTCTGAGTGTATATATGCCTCTAGTTATTTTTTCGGTACCAATGAAACAATCCATATGCACAATATTACTCGATCTTCCGTGGGGAAACAATGGGAAAGCATTTGAATTGTACCCCCTAATAATACCCACTAAACCCGAGTTTTTAGATAAAACCCCCAGCCCGGGTGGGGAACTGGGAGGTTTACCAACTACAACCCTGACATTTCGACTATTGTTCAAGGGATAACAATAAGTTCCTTCTCTTCTTTATTTAATCAATTGCTAACTTCAACATTCATTGTGCCTACACTTATTCAGTCGATTATTAGTTATTAGTTAGGCCGGTGGGAATAATATTTAGAAAGGCTCGCTGTACAAACCAACGAAAAAATGAGTATAAAATAAAATGTTGAACGTATTTAAATGCAATTCAAACGTTTCAAAATGTCGAGATAGCATTTTTATGTAATAATAATAATAATAGGCTACGCTTACAATGTATGTTGTACATTAAAGATGAACTTTAAGGGTGGCTTGAAACTAGGCATGATAGAGAAGTTCATTTCGCCGTGGGATTTAGAAACGACCAAAATAGATAGAGGATAAAAACATATTAAAAAATAGATAAACATATTATTAAATATATATAAATGTCATTGGAAACATTTATAGAAAAAGAGGCATGCTTTACAGTTTTGCCGACATGAGATAGGAAAAGAGAAAAACAGCTGTCCATTGAGAGAGCGCAACCGATAATTTTTTACGGCCATAAGAAATTTGGTACTTAAAAGACTCTTACCTTTCATTTGATTATTATTATTACTATTATCAGTGCAAGGAAATAAGAATGCAAGTTATACTAATAAATGAAGAAAAAACGAAAGCTATAGTCTCTAAAGTTTTTATTAGTGTTGAACCATAAAAGGCTTGTGCACTTATATTCGGTATGAAGGTCCTCGGTACGAATGCACACTTTTGTTTACAGAGTTATCTATTCTACACGGATCATGGGCTATAAGAACTCCCTGTTTCTCGTGTGGACTGACTTGATCTTTTAGTAAGTAGTTGTATGCTGTTTTGTAACATCAAAATCACCTCAGATGTTAGTTCTTCCTCGATCGTCTAACTATGCTATGTTATTTCTCTATCATTGTATAATAAATATACTATATCTACCTATATCTGTGACTATCCGCATTTATCATTCTTCTACTTAGCAATCCTACGAGTGGGGAAGACGTACATTTATTAGTTCGATCTTACATCCTCAGCCTCCCTCTCAAGACTTCTTCTCAAATAACATTTATTTCTTTAGCATTTTAACAAGTTAAAAAATCTCTTTTATCTCAGGTATATAAAGCACGGACTAAGCTAATCTAAATTGCCTTTTTGGTCGCTTTGGGACTTGTGGGCAGGCCCAGAGTATGCGGAGGGAGTTCGTTGAGCCGTAGGGGATGTGGTGGAAGTCCCTTGGGAAACTGTGGACCGTCTTTCTCTCCGATGGGGGTGGAAGAAGGCCTGACTGGTGGAAGCTCAAATTGAACTGTCGGAGGAGCATAAGTGTAGGGAATTGATGGGGGAATGAGAGGAGCTGAGGTGACTGGAAGGGCTCCAAGAAGGCTTTGTTTGACGATGGAGGGGTATAAGGGAGGGCAAGGAACTGGAAATGGAGGGGGAAGTGGAGTTGTCTCTGCAAGAAAAAAATCAATAAATATATATTTTTAAAGTGATTAAAGGATAACACCCTATTTAATAAATTAATTTTTATATAATGATAACTTTAGTAGTTATTAGTTATTTTAAAACGATTCGTTCCTTAATGAAAACTAGTTAATTATTTTATTTTCAATTGCCTTAATATATAAAGATGATAAAAAATAGTATTTACAGGCAACTTATATTATATAAATTTTCTATAATTGTTTGAATTTTTACATATTACATAAGCTTTAAGGATCCAATCCTCATCAACTTCTTTTTTCATGAATTCCTCTCTTTCTTTATTTAGAGCTGCACATCTTTGACGAAGAGGTCGGCTCTCTGCTACATGTTGTAGTTGTATCCTCCCATTTACTCAAATAAATACGAAAAGGTCAAATGTAGGCCTGAACTAACAATCGCATGTTTTGTTTGCAAGCGTGACCATGATCCTCTTATTTTTGTTTACAAAACACGCATATAATTAATAGCATGTTCATCCCAATGACGCATAAGCTATTTAAAAACTGCTTTATTTAAATTTTAATTAAACTTAACGATATTCCAACACATTTGCGTTTTTTCGGCTCGTCACTTTAAGCTTATTTAATACATTAATTTTTTTGATATGCCGAAATCTTTTCATCCAGAGTGATGCTGACGAAGAGCAATATTGAGGCTTTGACGGTTGGCATGTTCATTAAGGTAATGAAGGATCAAAGCAATGATGGGCATTTCTTAATCTTCATTATAATTTTAGGCTTATAATATAGAGGATTTTTATAGTTTATTACTGTTAAGGAATCATTATTTAAATTATATGATTATTTATGAGTGGTAATAAATACTGATTCTCGTATGTTTTGATCCTATTGGCAATCATCATCAGCTTCAACTTCCTCCTCCTACTTTTGCTGTTGTAAATCACTCATTATATTCATATCTATTTGATTTGAACTCCCATATACAAGACAATATACAGTCGTCCCTCGCAAAGTTGCGACGGCCCGGATCCACTACACAACCACCGCGATTTATATGAGGGTCGCGATGTTGATATATATGAAATTTAGAGAGATTTGACATCACCCGGCGTTTAACCTACCGCCATTTTGCCTTGTTGTCGTACGTGCGTCTGAATACATGTACGTGCCGGACCTTCTTTTTTGGGCCGCCATCTTGCTTTTTCGAAGATTTACCAGTTTTCAACCTCAAAAAATCTGCCATTGAGTTCATATGGGGACGTTTTGCCGTTAAAAAATGGGAACCAAGCCGTCGTTGCGTAGTAAAAGAACTGCGAGATGTCGATGGGCGAAGTAGCGAGGGCGACTGTAATTGGAAACTTCAATATGTTCAATATACTCAATCTGGACTGAAACGTCCTGTTCTATATATTTATTCGAGGATATTTCATGCATTTCAGTATAGAAGGAAGGAAAAAGTATTAAATATTACTATACACTAATAGAACGCGTTTCATTATTCATTTCTCAACTACCTATTTACTTATATGAAAGTAATTAACAACTTTTACTCATTCTACATCATTTGTACTGTTTGTATAATGATGATCTATACATATAAGTTTGAAGGAACATAAAAATCATGCATTGTATAGTATATTTACTTACAAGCTTTCTATTTTTGAAAGGGAAGGTGAAGAATATCACACGATCTTGATGGCCAGTTCACCTGACCAAAACGTTTAATTAATTGTTCTCTAAAATATAAGTTTACAATGTTGTGTGTCTTTCATTGCAGCCATTTTTGTTTTGGTAGTTTTTAGTTTGAAATTGTTTTCCCATAATTAGTTATTTCAGACCAAAATATGTCAATCGTTTTATCAATAATTACTTTAGATTATTTGAGAATTAAAAATAAATAAATGCTAGCTTTAAGTCATAATGAAATTTGGGTGATAATAACCATCGTGTTACTCTGATGTGTGTCATAGCTTTTATCATATACTTAAAAAGTTAGAATGCTTTTAAAGATAGAGACACTTATCCTTTATCGTACCTTTAATCAGACTCTTAAGATTTCAGAGATCTACGATTCAATCCTCTTTGACCATGTTTTTTGATTATTAATTCTAACGAACTTTAAAAATAAGACAAATAAGTAATTGATAGTGTGTATTTTTGAACTGCTAAAGTCTGTTTCATTATTGTAAGACATTAATTACATATTTTTAAACTGCCATTATAATATGACAAATAAAGTCCACCCAAGAAGCATGTGATAAGATGTTACAATGAGATAATTATACTTCATGAAGACATTGACGAGTCATGGAACTCACATGTTAAAAAAGAAACTGGATAAGGCTATTATTATATCTCATGTTGCTATTTTTTTTGCCTATACGGTTCGATATAATTGCATCCGACTGTATATAAATAAGCATTATAGTGTTAAAATTAGTCTATCAATGAGGTAAACCAAAATGGCCATCTCCTCTCGGGATTAAAACCTGCGCCCCCCAACATTGAGAGTTGAACACGCCTTAACGCACACGGCTATCGCACTCCCTTTGCTATTTTATTCCACAGCGTAAAATATATTGCTTTGTATATTAAAAATGGGTTTTTCAGACCATTATCTGAATTAGTTGATAATTAAGACAAATTTTGTGAATCATATGGTATTGTTTAGTTTCCCGTTTCCTCTAGGATTATATTTTTGTTAAATAACTAAATACATCTTTATCCTTCGGATGATGTATTAATAACTTTTATATCATGCCTGATAATAGTTAGTTCTTAAGTGTACCTCCGGCAGTATGGAAAATCAGCTGTTGCTTTGTTGTCTGTTCAATATTTTTTCACTAGATGAATCTTCAAACGGACTTAAAGCCATTCCACGGGACAGCTAGGGACTATGTCCCCTTCTAAGTATTGAAGTATTATTTATTCGTTTTCATAAGGGTAACAACAAGCAGTAGGCTACGCGGATGATATCATCTTATTAGCAAACGGAAATCATCCTCATACTCTTATCAATATAATGCAATCAGTAATAAATATAGTTCTACATAGACTGGAGAAGAACGAATGGTCTAACCTCTAATGCTACTAAATCTAATGCAATTGTTTTCTCAAAAGCCTACAAGTTGAGATCCAAACATTTTCCACGATTAAAAATGGATGGTATAGAAATGGTGTTCTCAACGCAAATGAGGTACTTGGGCATTTTATTTGACCAAGGACTTACTTGGACGGGCCACCTGAAAGAAAAGCTGCCAAATGTAGTCGACTATGGAATATGGCTAAGGCAGTCATAGGACAGAAATGGGGTTTAACGTCTGACAAAGTTATGTGGCTATATGAAGCAATGGTCAGACCAGTTATAGCCTATGGATACTTAATATGGGGCATTCCATTAATAACAAGAAAAGTACCATAAAGATATTAAACTCTATACAAAGAAACGCACTGTTATCAATGTGCCACACACAAAGATGAACTCCAACAGCTGGAATGGAATCTGTTCTTGGCATAATTTCCCCTTGACCTTTTCATACAAGGACAAGCAACACGATGGAGAACTAGGCATTTCTTAAAAATACCTGGGATGGTATTGGCAACATTCCAAAACGCCGCGGTCACCGCTTCTCCTGCGATAAAATACTTAAGGAAGCGAAAATTAATCGACAAAGTGACTATATAAAAGGCAACCTTATTTGGACGGACAATTCTCCAATAGAAATCCTGATATGATAATTTACACTGATGGATCCAAAGATGAAAAGGGTAATACTGGTGCTGAATGGGCAATCACTATTGGTGATCTCTGCATTCATCACTCAATGGTATCTTTGAATAGAGAAGCATCAGTATTTCAAGCTGAGGTTTTTGCCATCAAGCAAGCAGTCGAAGATCGTAGAAAATTGAAAAACATGGAAAAAAGCTTTAATTCGATCTGATTCCCAATCCGCATTTGCTGCTCTTCTCAATCCACTTACCTCAAGTGCTGAAGTCAAGGAGTGTAAAGAAATCATATGCAGAAGAAAGAACGAGGAAAACATATACATTGAATGGTGCAGAGGACACAATGACATCACAGGAAATGAATTTGCAGACTAACTTGCAAAAAGTGGCGCACAAAGCAACAACCGAAAATTTGTTGGTGTGCACCCAAGTTATGTCAAGAAAACAATAAATGATTATTTTTATAAACGATGGTGTGATCGATATAAAGATAGTCTTCACATGAATCACACACATCTTATGTTTAAAAATCAAGATTAAAGGTTGTCAAACCGTGAAGGCCTGAAACAACTTATTCAAGCCTACACAGGACATGGACCATTTCTCTCCCACCTAAGTAATGGAAAAGCACAAGTGCAACCTGTGATCTTTGCAAGGAAGAGCCACAGACTGTAGACCACCTGGTTAACAGATGCCCTGCTCTGTCCCTCGAAGGCATGAAATGTCTTAAGAAGAAGACGCGGATATCCAAATTCTAATTTTTTTTAATGTAAATATTATTTCAAATAATTTCAGTATTTAAGAAGGAATTTATTTTGTGTTGTAACACAGATACCCCAATGTGTGGTTGTGTTCTTTACCTTAGTGTCTATTGTTTGTATGTACTATTGTAATCGGCAATAATTTCTAACTAACTAAAGGGTAACAACATTGTATGTGAGAGCTCAGACATTTTTGAGCTGAAAATATAGACCTCCAACAAAGTTATTTAATGTTCATCAACGAAGTGCCTAGAGTTATCCCTAATCTCCAAAAATACGTATCCACCAAAAGTCAACAGCCTACATCCTGAGCTACTACATCAACCATTACTTCGAAGGATAATGAAGGTATCGAGGCAGTAGAATGGCTTGTGCTTTAAGTGCGGAAGAGAAAAAAATTCCAAATACTTATTAGAGGAGTACGAAGGACTCAATACACTTTTACTGCCTATTGAAACTGATGCTCAGATGGTTTCATCAAAATTGAATTCAGTGACTCTAATTAGTGATATGACATTCCATTTAAACCACAAAATATTAACTTGGATCAGAACAGCAACTCACCTCAGCAAGCCCTTCAGAACATCCTGACTTAAAAGCCCTTTTACTGTTAGCCGATGTTTTTCTCAATAATGAGTAAAACTGGATTATTGATACATACAAAACGCATTTCTCAGGACTGAAATAAGACTCATGAAACTATGAAATATCTTTAATTTTCCATGAATGTTGAAATTCATAGAAGTGTCAATATATCAACAAAATAAGTTCACTTAAGAAATTTTGTTGCAGTGATCCAAGCTTTAATATTTGATATGAGGGAAATAAGCTTTCCATTCTGAATCTCATAAAAAAAGATTTAAACCAACCCGAAAATAGTTGTATTCATATATTTCTTTGTCAATACAACCATAAACCAAATGTGTTAATATTTAGTGGATGACCATGAATCGATATTTTTTTTTCAAGCTATAAAGCAAAACGAAACAAAGTTAAAACGTAATTCATGAGAAGCTAAAATTGTATCCTAAAATAGAATATTAGGTACATTTTTTCATTCATAGTGAAACGTCATACATTTTACTATTATTTTCATGTCATCAAAAAGTCCATTGTAGCAATAGTTTTTATTAATGACGTTGGCTATTCGGTGTGACGTCATAAAAATTCAAGCGAAAAATCAACTCTCTTGGCAATATGAATTTTCTTCTTTATCAATCTATCTTGGTCCTTATGGTAACCTTATCAACAATGGTTAATTTTATGACTTATGAATACATTCCTTGAGGCCCATTTAAAAAGTTTGAAGCCATTCAGATAGAAATGTGAAATGTGTAGGATAACTAAACGACAAGTTTATTCTTTGGACGACTAATATGTTTTTCTCATCTCTTAACATTAGAAGCACAGGGGTTTTGAACCATCTGAAGCGCAGCTGACGTAAATAGACATAAGTCGAATTAAAACTGATTTTTGCAATATTTTAATGTACAGAATGCAAAACTGCAGCTCTGATATTATTAATTCATTCACTCGTCATCGAATTACCCCAAAAATCTGTATATAAGAGTTGACTATCATGAGTATAAGTTTCTTGAAAACCAGGTATATAACCCTATGCACAAAATATTATCGACCAAGCGTGTGGAAGTTGTATGGCAGTAACCTGATAGTATTGTGAATAGATTCGTTGAATTTTTATCTTTGTAAACGAAATTTGAGATATTTTTCATACTTCTTCAAACATATATATAAATATATATATTTATTTATTTCATTTTAAAATTTCATTCACATATAAAATTATAACTATTTACGTTACGTTGATACGTCATTCGTGGCTCCATTATCTTTAGTCAATTATAGGAGAAAGGATTTTTATTTTCTATTTTTTTAATTTCACTGAAATGTAATGCCCCAAATAAATAAAGCATATAATATTGGAAAACGTCAATTGTCGGATCTGCACTTCTAGTGTTTAAATGCTTAAGTGTTAAGAATCGTGAGCCTTACGTTAAAGCTCTGGTTACACGTAACAAACTGGCTTTTTATTTATTGTGTTAAATGTTGGCTCCAAGGGGGCTTATGAACAGGTCATATCTTATATTTATTGCTATTGAATTAAGCACATTTAACTTTTAATAACTTTTTCCACGTAAGACCTTTTTGTAATATCCAGAGGATTGTAAATCTAAAGTTGATATATTTATTTATCAAATTCAATATATTATACATATGCTATTCTTTTAAAGCTCTGCAATTGTAGACTCAAAACTATCCTATGAAGAACTAGCGTATACAAAAAACCAAAGAATAACATCCTTATTCTATACGGCTTTACATAGAAGTGCATACATATTTTTGTCTGTACAAAAGCTTTACATTCTTCTGGAAATAATGCTGATAAATACCCTTCATATCAACAATTTGTTGTTATCTGTCAGATATAAGACCATAGCTTCTTCATTCTAACAGATATCTTTGTATATGTATTGAATGATAGCTTATAACACAATTTGGTGTTTTCATGCTATGATTATATTTTTTGGATTATAGATTAACAAACGCAGGGAATATTCCCATAATAAAAAGGTCCCTATAAATCATTTACCTTTCCATGAATCGTGTGTATTGTATGAGACATAGCAATTTAAGAAATACCAGATATTTTGTTATATATCTATAGTATATATTGTAATAGTAAAATCAATGACATCACATATGCGTCCATATCATTACTTCAAACCAACAACTCTAACATGTTTCAATATATAAAAATAACTTATTCAAGTGATATTTCGATTATGTTGAGGGTAATAGTATAACAATAAAACTATTATTATTATTATTATATGGTCATCCCCTGACAACACAGGTTGAAAAATGGCTTAGATACAGAGTCGCCACATCCTCCATATTCACAAACAAGTCCTCGGACTCGACTAAGTGCTCCTTTTTGCCAACTTGAAGTAGAAACGTCAGAACATTTGTTTCTAAAACTGTTCCTTCGTTTTACCCTTTAGTGAGCCAAGTAAAT
>CP045906.1:11771798-11786639 GCA_013387185.1 Caligus rogercresseyi | reverse complement strand
AATATAATATATTAGCCTGTCCCGTTTTCAGGTCAATCGCTCCGATTTTTTGCTCCAAGCACTTTTCTGCTGCGTAGTGATGAAAAAATGAGATTGAGAAAGTTTCAGCCTTCAAAGGCCATTTTTGTGACTGCACAAGCCACTCAAAGTTTCAAAAAGGCCGTTTTTGGGGTCAAAAATGGCAATTTTCAAGTGGCTTGTGCTGTCTGAGTTTTAGTGATATCGAGTTAATTTCTTTTCCTAAGGGTTGCTTGAAGTCTCATCTTTCAATAAAATTTTGGAGCAATCAAGCAAATAAATATTTCTATTGTTTTTGGCCCGTTCAGTAGGCCTCTTTTGGCCCAAAATAGGCATTTTTTGTTTTTTGCTAATATTTGCCCTAAAAGTTATCTTAGCAATTTTGTTATTTTATGGCAAAATAATTGCCTTGTCATAATGCACGTTTTGTGCAATTTTCATAATGATCAAGAGGATATAGACGTTTTGATAGAAAATATTGTGTTTATTGTTATGAAATATTGTTCATTTGCAGAAATAAAATCGCTATTTATACTTTACAATATTATTTATTTCCTCATGGAATAAGTTTTTTATTATAATTTTACTAACTTTATATTGGTTTTTAAGATGAGTAAAATAACTACGTAAAATGTTAATACGTTTTCCACACCACTCAGCGCACTACCCTTTTGTGTGGATGGTCCCCCTAGAGATCTATTCATATACTGTGACTTATTTGAAAGTCATATTTGATATTTTTAAAGATTTTTTTATTCCTTAATTAATTTATTTTAATTCCGTATTATGAGATATAAGATGCCAGTACTATGTAGGTAGTCTCATCCATTCCATATTTTCTTTGACCATTACAAGCAAGTTAAACATAAGAAAAGAGAAAAGGGGTGCGAAACTATACTAATTGTTTCTTTTTTTATTTTTGTTGGTTATATCTGGTTAAAAAATATCTTTTTTTTTCTTATAGTAATCGAATTGTAATGTCCAACCTTTCTTGATCCGGTAAGATTTCGTCTCCAAGACTTTAAAGAATCATGTACTTCCATGTAAATGCCAAGTTTGGTTAAACATACTCTTCAAACATTTTTCGTAAAGTGATGGATTGCTGTGTTAATAAAGCTTCATTTTCCAAACAGCTTCTATATCTCTTTTTGGTGAAGACGTATTTTGGTGTGCTGTCAAAAAAACATCTGGAATTGTATAAAGAAATTATTGTTGAAATTATTTTACTTCCTTCTGTAAGGCCAAGACTCTCCAACTTAATGTAATGAACGACCTTCGACATAAACCGAGCATGGTGTATTGGTGTAGGGAGTTTTATGTAAAGTTGTTTTGAATTCGGATACATATAAAATGCTCATAGGTTGCCAATAATCTTTGCATTTTATTTTCAATCAGTATTTTTTTCAAAGCTTTTAATATTTCAAAATATTTTTGTTTGCTTGTTTCTGTATGTTCTTTTTCATCCATGTACAATAAAAATCTCTGTATTTTGTTATGCTACTTATAAAAACATTTGGAAGTGTATCTTCTGGAAAATTTTCTCGATTGATCTTTTTGCATTCAATATTTCAATATTTTTGTGAGACTGAATTAAACTATTCACATTATATCTACATATAATGATCTTATTTATTAGTTGCATAACCAACTTTTTATTATTTTTGTAGTAAATAAAAATGAGTAATAATATTTTACGTGCTACATGCTAGGTTATTTTACTCATCTTAAAAACCAATATAAAGTTAGTAAAATTATAATAAAAAAACTTATTCCATGAGGAAATAAATAATATTGTAAAGTATAAATAGCGATTTTATTTCTGCAAATGAACAATATTTCATAACAATAAACACAATATTTTCTATCAAAACGTCTATATCCTCTTGATCATTATGAAAATTGCACAAAACGTGCATTATGACAAGGCAATTATTTTGCCATAAAATAACAAAATTGCTAAGATAACTTTTAGGGCAAATATTAGCAAAAAACAAAAAATGCCTATTTTGGGCCAAAAGAGGCCTACTGAACGGGCCAAAAACAATAGAAATATTTATTTGCTTGATTGCTCCAAAATTTTATTGAAAGATGAGACTTCAAGCAACCCTTAGGAAAAGAAATTAACTCGATATCACTAAAACTCAGACAGCACAAGCCACTTGAAAATTGCCATTTTTGACCCCAAAAACGGCCTTTTTGAAACTTTGAGTGGCTTGTGCAGTCACAAAAATGGCCTTTGAAGGCTGAAACTTTCTCAATCTCATTTTTTCATCACTACGCAGCAGAAAAGTGCTTGGAGCAAAAATCGGAGCGATTGACCTGAAAACGGGACAGGCTAATATATATATATATATCCTATTCATGATACTGCCCAGAGTGTTGAACCGGTCTTGTTTAATGGTTTGAAATGCTACAAAAACTGAATAATTAGCACAAGCTTTCAAGTTTCGATTATTTTCATAGATTTGTTTTTATTATTTGCAAATTATATTCGTATTGAACATATATATATATAGTTAATAATTTTAGAAAAGAATCAGAACAATTTCACTACAATTGACTCAACAAAATCCTGACTAGTTGTACATGTATTAAAGCTAGCTCAGAATAATATAAAAACTTAAATTTTCACCCATATATTAAACAGTATATAAATATTAAAACTTTCAATGGTATTTCAAATAAAATATATATGAAAATAACATATGTTTTAAATTTAACTAAGGTTTGGCAAAAGCAATTCAATAGCCTCATTTGTACTCAGATCAAAAGTCCTCCATACTTTTTCCTTGAATAAGTATTGGCATACATGATAATATTATATTACATTAATAAATATGATTGCAAACTATCACGATTAACCTAGAAATGTTAGATCCAATTCAAGATCCAAGTATCTTCATATGACCAGACGAATTTAGTATTGGCCAGGCTTTTTCTACAATGCCTCCATAAGTGTGTGGCCATAGTATCTTTGTAGATGTGTGGTATATTAAGTAAATCCAAGAAATATAGATGACGGAAATTCATTGAAGAATTTACAACTTATATATTTTCAGTGTTTGATCCTTCCGTAAAAAGGACTTTTTAGAGGTCACTTAAATTAATAAATATGACTGCAAACTAAAATTGTGCATCAATCAAACCCGCTTAAATAGATAAAGATTATAACTATCCATAAGCCTTTATAAAATACATAATTATGATATTTTTAAATAATAATAATAATATTATATATATAATATATAACACACTACTGTTATATATATATATATCAGCCCTTAAAATCAACGTTCGGTCGACATTTAATTTCTATAGTGATTGTT
This sequence comes from Caligus rogercresseyi, assembly GCA_013387185.1. Lineage (NCBI taxonomy): Eukaryota > Metazoa > Arthropoda > Copepoda > Siphonostomatoida > Caligidae > Caligus > Caligus rogercresseyi. The sequence goes on along the minus strand of CP045906.1, from coordinate 11,783,295 downwards.
ATTTTTTAACCTTACTTTACTCATCCTCATAATGAATCCCTCCCAATTGGCACTCATAATTAATCACTGAGAACAACAACAACACCACAACAGAAATATGCCAATCACGTAGATTGGTTTATGCACATTCGCGCAAAATTAGCAGTATTTCAATCTCACACACACACAGCAAACGACCGGGGGTTTGAATAAAACTGTGGGATGGTGGTGGGAAAGAAGGGGGGACTTTTTGGAGGGAGAAGGTACGGTGTGTGGCAAGAAGAAAAAGAAGGAAGGGAAGGAAGAAGAAGCAGGCAAGAAAGAAGAAGATTGAGGAAAAAGAGAAAAAGAGACGAATGTTAGGGACTTTTGCGCCTCTGGACGACTTGGGAAGTTGAAGGGACTCCTTTGCGCGTAAAAAGGGGCCCTTATCAAAGAAGAACAAGTGAGTGTGGTGGTGGGGGGGCATGCAGATTTTATAAAGGCTTATGGATAGTTACATATAAGGAGTCCATAGAACTTATAGGAAGATGAATGGTCTCAAGATATATGATTTAGGACATAGATATACAAGGATAACAAACTTGGATCCCTTGCTTGAACGTGATTGGTTGATACAAAATAAGTGTGGGCATTTTAAGAAGAATATTTAAGGATACGGATGTAATACCTTTTTCAAATGGGTTTAAAAAAGAGGATTGAATAATAAAAACAGGGATAATATGCACTGTTTATTGTTGAATTTTCGAAGACACCATAAAGTTATCCCTACACAAATACAAAATGATTTGGGGAAGAATTTTAATAATAAAAACAGGACATTTGAATTTAATACAGTTTATCAATTCCAAATCAACATATTCTTCCAGATTTAGAATCCCCTATTTTCAAATATTAAAAAATGGTTTGGGGTAGAGATTTACGGCCAAAAACTATTTACAACGTAAACAAACTTCTCGGCTTAGGCGAGATACGCCATTTTTGACCTCAAAATCAAAGCGGGTCTTCATGGAACTACGTCATTGACTTGGGAATTTTAGTTTAATGAACTCCTACAAATATTTTGGCCATCTAAAGAAAATTGTGAAACAATATTTTTGCTTCTACAACCAATAGAATTAAATTAATGTTATTTTTGTTTAAGAGTTATGTAATCTTTTGTTTATTAACATGTCAACATCATTTATTATATAAATGGTGAAACTTGTATAACACTTTGATATGTCCTTATTGTAACTGGGTCTATTGGCAGGTAGTCTAACTTTAAACTATAATGTTTATTTAGTCTAATTTTAAACAATATGTTGATTTATTTATTTTTTTATACACAATTCTACCACCCTTTTTACTTCGTATTCCCTGTTACAATTGAAATCAAGACCTTTATAAGAATTAAACCCCTATTTCCTGAAAAAAAATTAAAAAAAGTCTTTGACATATTTATAGGTCTATTGGCAGGTAGTCTAATTTTAAACAATAATATTTATTTATTATTTTTAGACACAATTCTAAAGGCCTTTTTACTTTAATATCCCCAGTTACAATTGAAATCAAGACCTTTAAAAAAATTAAAACCCTTTTTTACGGTTATAAAATTCTTTATTTGGCAATCAAATATTATAAAACAGTGTAAAAAATAACTACACTAAAATACAGACAACTATAAATAAATAAATAAAAAATACTCTTGACAGTTGCGTTAAAATAAATAACATGAATGAACATTGTAGAACATATTTACTGTCAAGAGATACATGGACGAAACAGCGTATTTTTTTTTTTTTTTTTTGCCTATATGGTTCGATAGAATTGCATCCGATAGGATATAAATAAGCATTATAGCGTTAAAGTTAGTCTATCGAACCTAGGATCTTATCAATGAGGTAGACCAAAATTGACCATCCCCTCTCGGGATTCGAACCTGCGCCCCCAACATTGAGAGTTGAACACGCCTTAACACGCACGGCTATCGAGCTCCCTTTTTTCTGAAAAAAAAATATTTAATCAAAAAGTTTTTGACTATTTATAACTTTGGCCTCTTTCAAGGATCCTTTTTGGTTGTAAAGGAACTTCTTGCAGCTTAGAAAAAGATACTTCTGTATATTACCTTATTATTATTGGTCTGTCCACAGCCTCCTACAATTCTAAATTAACTAATATTGCTTCAGAGCTGTTTTGTTCAAAAGTAAAGAAATATCGGTTCGAAAGCATTGTGAATTCTGTTATTTTTTCAAAGTCATGCAGCGCCATTTAGTGGAAGCTCTCGTTTAAGGTTCTTTTTATATGATTGAATGATGCCCACAAAACCTTTTATTTTTTCTACTTTCGTCCAGATATTTTTTGTCTTTTTTTCGAAAAATGCCTTCCCCCCCGAAATGTATGTAAGATATAGACTCAATCAATTCACAAATATCACAATAATCATCGTTAAACTATTTAAAATATAATATTTTGTTTTTATATGTTTCGATTGTCTGTAAATTGCCTGATTTATTTGGATATATTGTGTGGAATGGCTGATATTTGAAGTATTAAGTATGATCCAAAATGTATGTATTTTATATACAGCTATTCTCTGTAGATGAACCAAAAACATAATACAAATATCTCCATACTCTTAAGGGTGCTATCCGTAAAATATTTCCCTCGAAGAGTGTTATTGGTTCATTGCGATATTGAGGATTAAAATGATTTGTTTCTTGATAAAAACATGAAGCAAACTCAAAGAAACATGGATGTGGTACGAATAACAATATTTGTTTTATAAATATATTAAGTGCCTTAAACTTCAAATTGATTTGTTAAGAGGTTTGTTGGTTAAAATATAACGTTGTACAATAAAAAATATTAACGATACTTAATAGAATTTTTATGTTGCAATCTCCAGAATAATAGCATTTTATTGCAATGTGTTCCTTATCATGAGTTAATGAGATGTGTTAAATAACAAATGATCTTTTAAGGAAGATAGAGAGAGAAAATATATTCATTATTTTGTAGTGCTATAAAGTCTTTGTATTTCAGTGTCCCTTTGAGTATAATATTACACTGATAATTTGAGGACAAACCTAATTTTGAACGCTCTTTTATGTAATAGTAAATAATGATCCCAAGCTTGAGCCTTACTCTAACTCCATTTAATGGTCCCCTGATAGAAAGCACTTTTAATTGGTTATCCGAATATCAATGAAAGGAAGAAGAGTTCTTCTGCGTGAGGCTTTTATTTACATATATATGGCTTTGCCTCCATGCGTTCATCAACTGTTGCTTTTCATATTATAACTTTACTGGATGAAGAAAAAATCAACAATATATATGAGCATATAACTCCATTATAGGGTCATAAATATCGAAATATATTTATTGAGTTCTTTTAGGCAATCAAAATAATTCATATATGTATATATATTATTTATTTGTATATATATAAAGTGTTTACATTCCTTCTAAATCATGCCTCAATCTTTGCCTGAGCATGTACTTTCGTCTGTAGAAGAGCCTTTCTGGATGTTTGGTGTGGATGATGACTCTTGGGCCTTGTTTGGAGTAAGCAATTGAAAGGGAGACGCGCAATCCTCTGCTTTAGGGCTCTCGTGAAGAGAACGAACGTCTTCAGAACTACTGTTCATAAAGGATGAAAAGCTCTCAGTGACAAGGGCTTGAATGTTGTCAGCGTTTAAAATGTTTAATCTGTGATCAATTTCATCAGTCGTATCCGAAGGACATTCAGTTTCTAGGCCCAGTATTACTTTTTTCATGGCATCTGAGGAATTATGGGTGAGCCTTGTGCCACTGGACGTTACCTTAGAATCAAGAGGAATAGCGTAGCAATCACTCTTATGTTGCTCTTCATTACTTTCTGTGGGCCGTCCAAACAATTGCTTGTTGTAAATGAATTGTTCGTCTTTGTTCTTGTCATTATCCACATTGGCTCTTAAGGGCGTGAGTGAAGTCCATTGCTCTTCTTCCTCTTCCGGTTTCTTCGTGGAAAACAACTTATTTTGAAGGCTGGCAAACTCTGTCCCTCGATTTTGTTCGCCTTTCTCGGCGTTAGAAGATGATGAAGCACAGCTCTCAGCGGAGCTTCGTTGGACTAACTTAGTACATTCATCATGAGGATCTTTGAGGATTGAGGGTTTTTGATATTTTGAGAATGAATGGAGGGATCTAGAACTGCTTTTACTTTTTTCACTATAAAGCCCCTTAGCGGTTGAAGTCTTGCGCTCTTGTTTTACACAGGAGATACTGGTGCTTGGACCTTCTGTTGTGTCTTCAGTCTTACTTATGACGTTATCACTAGACTGTGTAGAGACTTGTACTTCGGTCTCTACTGCGTACTTAAGAGGTTTTGCTGCATAATTCAGATGAGGGATGCTCAAGAGCTCTGCACTTGCCTCACTTTCTGTTGTTTCTGAGAAGGAATCATTTATGTTGTAGCCGTTATCTTCATTATTTCGTCGTTCTATGAGACCTGGAGATATTTCTGCAAGATTTGAGGTCTCATGGGACTGTGAAGTATTCTCTAATCCGGGGAAGGAAAGATTAATCCCTCCATGAGAACGGCTTGCATCAAAAACTTTATAGCTTATATTATTCACTACCTCATAATGACTCTTCAAGTCATCGAAAACATCCTTTGTGTGGTTGCCACTTCGAGTTTCAATGGCTATTTTGATCTAAGGGATATAAAAATATAACGAATATAAATAACGAAAAATTGTCAAATTTTTAGGCTAATATTTTTCCTAGTTTGATTTTTATAACTTTATAGTCACTGACGCTATAAATCATAACATGTTTCAGCTTTTATAATCCAAAGTTTAAAAATACACTTTAGAAAGTAGATCGGTTTATTTGTACCAAATAGCAATACATTAATAAATATTTAAATAACATATGTGTATGCACAATTATTAATGGTCACTTACCTCAACCGAGAATACATCATTCCGCACCCAGACCCGATCGTGTTGAATGTCTTTAATGGACGCTCCGGATTTTTGGAGTAAGCCCACCAGCTCAGCGATTCCGCCGGGATTATCCCTGACCAAAACAGCAAACTTGGCTAATCTTCCATCCGCTGCCATTCCTCGCTCCAGGCATCTCTCAAACTGAGTGGTGTCCACATTGCCTCCACAGAGGGGAATGACCACTCTGCAAAAGTACAATAAAGTAAATAATATATGAGGAAAAGATGGCTTGAGTGACCTTAGCTTGAATCAAAAATGATATTCGAATAATTAATGGCAAGAATAAAAAAACAATTCATTGGACATCAAATTGAACGAATTTAAATATAAAAAGTTAATATAATACACTATCCTTAACAATTTTTAGTGTAGTAAATAGTGGTTACAAATATGATGTCTTTAGAAGATATTTATGTAATAATCTTATCAGAGAGAATAACTTTTTTGGGGTTTGTTGCAGGGAATTCAGGGAGACTACTAGGCATTTCTTGATTGGGTGAACATATTTTAATTTGTACAGCATTTTAGTAAAAATAAAGTTTTCAGCTTAGGTATTATAGCATATGACACTTTAATGCATTTCAAAACCAAAAGAATTGAATCTTTGGACATGAGTAGTTCAATTCTATTCCCACAAACTTTTTAACAATAAGAATAAATTAGTTCCCCACCAAAGACTTCACAGCTATTTTTCAATGTATCGATGCCAGCGGTATGAAAAAGTAAATATATCATAGATGGATAAAAAATGTCAATGATGTTGATTGAATCAACATACATTGTTGTAGAAAAATAATAGCATGCATTAAAAGGATTCTCATTGAGACCCCGTTATCAACTAATTAAAAATAGAAGGGGAAAAATAGACTCGTAGAAGCAAGGAAGTGGTCTATAAAAATATATTCTTATACATATTTATTGGATAATTTATTTATATTTACTTTATTTAATATCAAAGAACTTCCCTTCAGAATGAACTTCTTCCTGATGCCAGAATATGTTATGATATAGTGGGGCTGATATAGAAGTTAAGAAAATATGTGGTATTCAAAAGCATACAAATCAAGATGAGAGAAAAGTCACATCCAAAAGACTTGTTCGCTCATGCCTATTCTTTACTCAATTTGGAAATTCTTATTCTATCATTATGCTTTTGATTCATTGTATGACGTTCTCAGTTTTCCTTCCAATAATATTTTCGACTGATATTTATGATATGAACAAGAAAGCTTCATTTTAATTTTTAAATGTGTTTTAGGTTTTCAAGTACCTAAGCAATATATTTGTGTTTTTACATATTACGGTAAGAACGCGTAATGGGGTCCTTTAGTGATTAATTTGAAACTTAAATATGATAAACTGTGTTACCAGGAACTCAATGCTTCATTGCAGGGATATTTGTCTCCCCAAACTACAAGGATTTTGTCATACAGTGACTCTTGGTTTGAAAATAGTTGTTTCTCCTGAGTGTTCATTGACGGCGGTGGGGTAGACCCTCTATAAACTATATTTGTGATCATTGAAGCCTGATGACCAGGGCTGTAGAATCTGGTAAATACACTTTCTGGGCATAAACGACCTTTTAACGCATATAACGCATATTTGGCCTTTTTCTGCATATTTATCGCATATTTTGAACTTATTTTGAGGATATATATATATATATATATATATATATATATATATATATATATATATATATATATATATATATATATATATATATATATATATATATATATATATATATATATATATATATATATATGATTAAATTCTACTCCAGACATTGGAGCTCAAAGATGATCCCAAATTGCCATTCCTTTTCTCGTGCGCTCCAATTACCTCTGTGGACTGCGAAAGGGTCTTCTCCAAACTAAAGTATCTTTTGTCTGACCAGCGAACCAGTCTGTCAGAGAGGCATGTAAACAATATGCTCACTCTTCAGTGGAACAATGATTACATGACATAATTTTATTTATTTAGAATATACATTATTTTTCCACATATAAAGGCTTTTTTTTGCTTATTTAACCTTTTTTCGCATATTTTATCGCATATTTAGTCATTTTTTCCTGCATATTTCTGGGCATATAGGGCATTGTTTTATTCCAAATTCCAACTGCCCTGCTGATGACCCACATAATAATTCTCCGATATTCCTGGTGCGGTATCAATACTTTAACATATTCCTAAATAACTTTAAAAATACATACCGCTTTCCTTTCAACTCCGGCAAGAGCCCTGAGATAATTGCTGCAAGTCCAACAAACGCCAGCCCCATTTACGACCGCTTTTCTAGTTCTACGAGACGCAGCATCGCCAATGCGATAGAATCCTCGTTTACTTGAACCATTTATCTATCAAGGGAGCTACAAAAAACAAGATATGAACAAGTATGTATAAACTAATTGATTGGGCGTGGAACAATGGCAAAATTCAAACTATGAACGACATAAAACCATCGAATATCAATTTAAATTGTACAACTTTCCAAAAGAGTCTTGATTAAAAAAATGGTTATTGTATCGAGCAATCAGTCATAGAGTTTGCATTCTCTATTACGACAAGCTTAAGGATATTTTTTGAGACGGAAGATCTAATATCAGCAAAAAGTTTATTGGATTAATTCTCTATCCATTTCGAAATATTGATGAATAATAACTAGTATTACATTTTTCTAAATATGCTTCCAATTATTAAAATTTTATTCATCCTCGGCTTGCTTTTAAACACTTTAATAGGTGAGTTGATTTATATTGCCACTTTTAAATAAGTAAACAATTCATGTAGAAAATAATATTTTCATTTAATTTTTTAAGTTAATAATTTTGGACTCGAACATCTATTGATTATCAAAATACAACTACATTATTATGCAAAAAATACTATTCTCGTAATGATTAAATATTATTACGGATAGATGACATAGAATGAATTGCAATAAAAATAAACAAAATGATAATGATCGGAAACAAATGAAATTGTACGACTGTCAGATAACAAAGTGATTTCTCGATTTTTTAATATGTTGTACTAGGAATAATATCCATGTTTCAATATATATATATAACTATTTCAAATTTTTAAATGTCATGTCATCCGTTTAAGTCCTTATTACTTTACAAACGAATTTAATTTATATATTTTTGGCTATAAGACATATACTATATCGTATCCAAATATTTTTCCTTCAGTGTTCGGTTCTTATAGTTACAGGGACGTAGAGAAAAAAAGATAGTCTACGATAGTAAAACCAGCAAAAAAAACGTAGTCACATAAATATGCAACTCTTTGAATATTTTGGTTTATCTTTTGGTATCGAATTTAATTTCCATCTTTGAGTTAACGTTTATTCAATGTAAAAAGCGAGGCATTTCCCCTTTAGTTTTAATTGAATAAACTAGGTAGTGCAAAAAGGTAATCAAACAATATTATTTTTTATCTTACCCTGTAGAGCACCTATTTTTACTCTGAATGACTACATATAAAGAAAATGTTTATTTTTCTAATTTGACTTGTGCATTTACTTTACAAATTTCTTTTATTTTCTAGACCCTATTATTATTCTCATTTAAAAATCCTTGGTTAAAACTTGTGTGTTTGAATATGTTTCTACTGTTGTTATATCATCTTACTGTCATAGAGGCTGTTATATAAGTTTGTAAAGAACTTGAAATCCTGTTTATGGTATGAGAAATGAATTTGCTTTGTTTAACTCCTAGATTGGGCTCTCCTCGCCGGAACTTAATCCGGTATCAGATGGTAGTGAACCTATCTAGGAGCTACGATCTTTATTATTAAAAATAAGTTTAAAAACACATAAACATTTATATACTTTAAAAATATATTCCTCCAAGGATAACCTCCTATCTTTAATCTCTCCCTTGAGAGCCATCATTCTTTCCATTGTTATGGGCAGTCGAAGATGAGGTGATGTGGAGTTTCGTCATCCTCGTTACATAGTCTACAAGTTAGGCGTATGGCCTTTCCCAACTTGAAAAGGTGCTTGTTGAGTAAGATGTGCCCGCTAATCATGCCAACAATGACAGAAATTTGAGCTCTTTTGAATTCGAAGATTCTATTACCCATCTATAGATTTGGGATGAACAGTTTCGACTGCCGACAAGAGCTCATCTCCCGCCACTTGGTTCTCCATCTCCTCAAAGACGCTTGTCGAAGGGCATTCTTGGATTGACATAGCGATACCGGTAAAGAGACATGTGTGCCTGTCCTGGCTCCGTCTTTGGCCAATGCGTCCGCGAATTCATTTCCAGTGTTGTCGTTGTGTCCTCTTATCCATCCAGTCGTTATAGAACATGCTGAGCTGTTTAAGGTATTTTTACAGCCAATAATTTCTTCTGACAAAAGATCACCCTGCTTCATCTCGAGACTGTTGATGGCTGAAAGGCAGTCAGAAAGGATTAATACCTTCTTCCCTCCTAATTTATGTCCATGGAGATGATTAGAAAGGTTCTAATAGCCTCCACTTCAGCTTGGAAAACCGTGTTTGTTTCATCGAGCTTCAAGGTTCCTTGGTCGAGCACAGTGTCACCCTTCGTCAAAGCCCAGCCAGCACCTGTCTGATTATTGATTCTTGAACCGTCGGTATAGCCAACCAGATCAAATTCCTTGATGCACCATAGTTTTTGATTGCATATCTCACAGTGCCAGACCAAAAAGGTACGCGGGGGGAGGGGAGTTGGAACATCATTTCGACGTATATATCTATCTAGATATTGTAGGTGACCTCTACGCAAATGGTCGAACCATTTGAGTGGATTTTCCTTCCTTGTCCGAAGTCTCATCATGCATGCTCGTTCCATAACATAAAGATGAAGTGGCATAAGCCTGCAGAGTATCTCCATTGTAGCTGTGGGAGTGGACCTCATGGCCCCAGTGATACTCATTAGGCCAAGTCTGTGCAACTTGACTGAATTCATCTTTTATAAATCTGCTTCCTTGAAGCTTTGGTGCAAATATAATAGCACCGTAACTTACAATATGTAGATCTGACGTAGGCTTCGTATATCCATTTGGACTTCTGAGGACTAAGACCCCAGTCTGATCCGACAAAAGCTCTCAATGCAAATAAACTCCTCTTGGCCTTGGAGATGGTGTGTTCTATATGTTTTCTCCACTTCAGTTCATCATCTAGTATTAGTCCAAGATATTTAAAGGTTTTAACTCTTTCAATCTTGATCCCGGACAGATATAGACAAATATTCTTGCCTTTTCTTCTTTTGGAGAAAAGCATGAACTTAGTTTTATGTATACTGAAGATGGTTCCTCTATTATTAGCCTAATTCGTAAGTTTGTTCAGGGCATCTTGTATCAACAGAAAAGGGTGAATTTATGATAAAAGTTACATATGCTATAATTTTTGTATAAAAAAAGCTTTTATGGTTGTTTTACTCATTTCCATTGTTTGTTTCTTAATTCTTCAAGTAAATTATAAAAAATTCTCTGGAAAAAAGTGTGAAGAGACGAAAGTTTCAAAAAATAGAGAGCTATAATAATAGTTCTCTAATTTTTACAATATTTTTTTCAGCACTTGTGAATATAGGTAGTTGTTTACTAAATGCTTTAGCCAAACGAAAGAAACAACGAGCGAAATGCATGCAATTTTTTGGACTATTTGACTTATTTTTTACTACGCCGTGAATAGAATACAAAAAAAGACTATTATCATTTTAATGATTGCAAAGCATGGTTCAAGCACATATCTAACCACATCGCTTGATCGTGGACTTATCCCTTTAAAAAAGACATTCAAGCAGGGAAAATCAATTATAAAATACTTGCCCATTTAACATTAAGTGTACTTTTTAATTGCCTAAAATTAAAGTCCTCCTCTCTCAAGACCTCATCTTTTAAGTTTATAAAGAGGTACAATAATAGTCTAACCATTTGGATTTTTATAGAAATGCAGTTTTATCATTTAAATGCATTTAAATTACTTAGAAATTTCTATTGTCCTCAGATAAAATCAAAACTTTGCATTCAATTCCTCAACAGTCATTAGTGCTGATGATATCAAGGGATAAGGAAAATAATGTAAAAAAGAAAGAAAAATTAATTACGTCCTTTATGAAGAAAAAGCATTTTTAATTACTCTTCTATGTAAGTGAGTAAGTAATAAAAAGGAAATATTTTTCCACATGAGTAATTATCTCACCTGCTGTATTGAAGGCCAGCCTCCCAGGCCTGAAACGGAGAGGCCTTCTGCAATTGAGGGTCTGACGGGTCTGCTGTCTCTGAGCTCTCCAGTCCTAAGGGCCCGAGAAACCACAACAATCTCTCTGTCTCAACTCCCTAAATAATAATGAATGAAAGCATTACACAAGTTAAGGTTTAATATATCACTTGGATGTTTAAACACACAAATAATACATTCTAAAGTACTTTACGAAACTATAAAACTATAATTTCACAAGAAAAAAAATCGACATTTCTAAATATTGATATTTTTAATAAACAATATTTGGTGATGATTGGATTTAAAATTTGAAGAATATGATTTGCTTTTTACGCAGCATACATATTTC
>CP045906.1:11760512-11771698 GCA_013387185.1 Caligus rogercresseyi | reverse complement strand
AACTTAAATTCGTTAATTTTTTAATGTTGTTTCATTTGACAGAATACAATACAGTAGCATTAATTTATACTTTTGTGTCATTTTTAATGGTACCAAATAAAGAGAGATACAATCCCATTAATGATTCTAAAAAGAGTATCCCTATTTATGAAAATGTAAATGTCATTTAAATGAATTAATTATATCAAAGCATTTTTATATGTCCCATACACACACATATATATGTATATATATATATATAAATATATATATAACATTCACTTCTATGTCGATGACGCACTTGATTCTGGCTTGAAACATATAGGTGGTTGTTTGCAAAAAAAATCAGCTGTGACAGATCAAATGACGTCTTCCTAGTTTCAGTGTGCCCTGAAAACCGCTGCGATACACTTTTCAACCCAGGGAATATATGTAATGCAAAATAAATGTCAAAAAGGACATGCAATCTATTTATAAATATATAATGGTCATTTTCTTTTCATAAATGACATTTCCATGTGCTTTACTTTTTCCTCTCGATGCAAAATTTATTTGTTTCATGACCCCAAATATTCTCAGAAATAGTATTTATATATTTTGCTTGAAAGACTTTTTACACGCACTGTAATAATATCAAAGAAATATATATATATATATGAGAATACACATTTTTTAAAGAATTTATACATATTTATGTACATATAAGAATACGATGGTTGATAATATCAATTTATCATTTTATCAAAAAAGTCATAATGTTTTTAAAGCAGAAAATGATAAATGGTTCAAATAGGTAAATAATTTATCAGGCACTTCTTTCTGTTGATAAAATCACCCTAATCTTTCCTGAGCACTTATGAATAAATTATTCAAAATTATCTTCCATCATCCAAACACATTAATTCTGAATGCTGTAAAAGAAGTATATTTATGTAAATATTTTTTATGCGTTTTTAAACACATAAAAAACGATGATGAAAGATATATTTTTAGTTTATGTATGATAAAACACAAATAAAAAACATTTGTACTTCCCCAATATCAATATATGGACAGGAATACTATTAAATAATATTACTAATTAAGGCGTGCCCAACTCTCAATCTTGGGGGACCAGGTTCGAATCCACAGAGGGGATGGCCATTTTGGTTTACCTCTTTCATAAGAGTATCCTAGGTTCGATAGATTAATTTTAACGCTATAATGCTTATTTATATCCTGTCGATTAATGCAATTCTATTGAACCAAATAGGCAAAATAATAATTTTTTTTTTTTTGGCCCAATGGACATATATTATCAACAGTTTCATTTTATACAATAAAGAGGTTCTTAAAATTAACTTTCAAAGATAAAAAACATGTCAATCACAAAAATATTATCAAATAAGACATAGAATTATTTATCAAAGAAAAAAAAATTATATGTGTAATAAGATATTGAGTGTAAAATAGCTACTGGGAGGATTCCTGACAGGTCGTTGTCGTTGATGGTACGCAATTTGTATATTATAAATGGATTTTGGTGATGACGGCGTCGCATTTGGCATTCGAGGAAGTTGAGAGGAAGTCCTCTTCACTGATGGTGGTTAAAACTTCCTTCGATGATACGACGGACAGCTTGGTATGTTTCATTTAGAGCTGGGCACTTCCATAATAAGTGATCCGTGGTTTCGGGCTGACCTTTGCAGAAGAAGCAATTTTGGCGTGTGTCATTGAAATTTTTTGCATCCACCTCCAAAGAACCAGTGAGTACACGGTATTTAAACCATTTTTCCGACGATAGGCAAAATAATAATAATATTACTAAAACAGTTTTGAAATTTTGTGAATTGGTTTCCCAAGATAAAGAATATATCTAGGAACTTCACTAATATTTTTGTAAATAGAAATCCTTTGACAGATGTTATTTTCACCAAACACCTGTTATTCATTCATTTATTATTACCTAATTCTTAAAATGTATAAATGATTGCTCTGGATAATTTTAGCCGGTGCAGAATCCGGCTGGACGAGTAGGTGCACCCAGGGGCCACTGCAGGCACGTGCACAGATAAAAGCTAGGTGGTGCTAGAGCACCTGCCCTTTTGCCCTCTGGAGAAATGTGCCCTTTTTTGATTGATGTGTTTTTTTATTGTTTGTTTTGTGGCACATGGACATCATGACCCAATTTTTTTCGTCCGCACTGCGCGCGGACGAACTATTGCAGGCACGCTTCGCGCCCGATTAAAATGCCCTTTTTAAAATCTGAGCACCACTAACTCTGAATGGCTGTGCACGCCCTGGGCCACTGTATCTTCCACGGCTTCATGGTCGTCCTCAACAGTTCAAAGTAGGTGAGTGGGGTGGTATGACGTCAGTGGAGACATTGACCGGGTGCTTGCCCGTAAATACAGGAGTAAAGCTATCTTTAAATATAATAGATTGAACCTAAGCGACCTCTTGCATGAAACTGCTGTTTAATCATCAGGCCTCTCCGCTCTATAAAAATAAATACATTAAAAACTTTTTATATAAATGACTGACAAGCTTATTTTATCTTCCATTGTTCTTTGTTCAAGTAATAAAACTTTCTGTTTTTGTTAAGAGGCTCTTTAAAATAACAGCTGTCAAGTTATTTAAAGTTTATCACTCAACTCATTTAATGTGGTTGATAGCTATAAATGCATCTTGAAGGAGGAGGAGGATGTCTCTCTTTAAAATCAAATAGCCTTCTGCATATATATTTATTTACAAGACTGTTTTGAATGGATGATTTCAACTTTTTAAACAAATTCATTTTTTATACGAATGTATGATTATAATGTACGCAAATATATCTTTCACGGAAAAATATGAATATTATATCCTTTAAATCGAAAAATATAAAAAATCCTTTGGAAGTAAGAGTAATTTGAAATTGCCACAGTTTTTTCAATGACCTAAAATCATATTGTATAACCAGGATTTCATTTCTGTCCTGATATAGAGTCTTGCAGGAAAAAACAAATCCTTTCATCTCTTGTTCTTCACAAAATATTTTTTATACATAGAACAAGTAACTTGTAAGGAACTCGCTAAACCAATGTAACCGTAAACAATTTTCCATGTTCTGGGTACCAAGGAGAGGAAGATCGATTTAAATTGAACTCCAAAAGATCTTGATTTCAAGGACCCTTTCAAATACTAAACTGCCTTTGGTTTGTATTCGGATTGCATCCAACCAAATAGGAAAAATAAATGATACACATCATGAACAGAGTAGCATATAATTACAGTATTCGATCGGAAAATGAAAATGAGACTTAGGAAAGCAACAAATCTTTTTAGAAGGGGCTCAAATAGCTCTGAAGAAATAAAGTAAATTCTTATGTGATTGTAAATATGTAGGTTTATCATTCGTTATTCAATCAAACGGCTAGAATTTCTTTTATAATATATCTACTTTTTGTGTCGTCTATACTTTAATCGATGGATGTTCTTAGTACCCAGTAGTACTCTCATGGATCTCAGCATGGATATGTACCTCTTTCTACTCGACTCTGTGAGTATTTACATCATTCCCTTTGGGTGACGAGTTGGGATATTCATTTTATTTAGTTTTAAGTATCTAAGACATAACATCAATCAATCAATAGATATTTTGATAAAGATAAAGCATTAAAACAGCCGGACTCGATTGGCTAAATAGAGGATTCAAGCGAGAGATTTGCGAGTGACATCGTTCGGTACTTCCCTCTTGTCCCGAGAAGACCTCTCACCATCTAAAGTTTTTACTACGATTTTACAAAAATAGTCAAGTTTAAATTAAATGAAACCTATTTATTCCCAATCATATTAATGTTATTTTAATATCCAATTAATTTCAACTTTGTTTTATGAAATGATTGTACTTTTATGAGAGCGTTTTATATATTGTATTTACTTTATTTAGTGTATAAATTTTAAACTATAATGTTTATTTATATATAGTATATATGTATTTACGCTAAATCGAAAGAAATCTGAATAGATTTAAAAAATATATATAATTACAATCCTGTTATATAATTTATAGTCTCATGAGATCATATTTGAGCAGTAATATGTGTATGCTTTATTGGTTATTGATGTTTTTTATATAATCTCAATAAATGTAAATATGTTTTGTCAAAGGATGATCAAATGTCCCTAATATTAAAAAATGATCATGCCAAAAAATATGTTCCTTACAATGTTAGAAAACATTCTTTTTAATATATTTTACAGACTAAAAACGAGGAAAGGTTTATTGCACCACAAATAAACTCCTTCGGTGTAAAAATATATCTTACAGCATTCTTTAATGCTTATGGAGACTTTCATTAGATTGATATGCATATAATAATAATCATTATGATTGTATTAAAATTTGTCCCTCGAAACTAGGATCCTTTTATTATTAATTTAAAAAACTTTCGATAAAAAATCAATTTAGATACTTTTCGTGATGCCCAAAGTGCAAACTAAGTGCTTATAGAATTATATTAGCTTCACAACAGAAGTGGCTCTGAACAAGATATTGCTGTTCTTAATCAGGAATAAAGAGTTCGCTCTTGTTTCGTTTAACACAAATGGTTTATGATTCCATGATATATATTATGATATTGGTTTGGGTTATATTTCAATAATAATTATAAAATATACTTTGGTATTAGTCAAGAAACATATGCTTTTGCCTCTTCAATTTAGCTTAAATATAAAAGATGCCTAAATATGTCATTAAAGTTCCTTTCATATCTGAACGTAACTTTTATATACATTTAGTTGACATGGATAATGGCGGTTCATCCCATTCTAATTTGTTATAGCAATGATAAGAGCTTCCCCTCCTTTGATATTTAAATAATCATTTGTATACTACAAACAAAACTGTAAATAAGTCCTTTGTAAACACAAGACAAAAATATTAATAGATTTAATACTTTGATGCGAAAAATCAAAAAGTGCTTCGATTGTAAAACATGTAGAAAATAAAAAGTTATAAACATAAGACTAAGAATTGAAAGGTTTTGTTGATGTAGGTACAGGTGGTGTCATTGATTCCTATTTAGCCTAAGTAGTTTTGTGTTTGTCATACAAATGTAAATCAATATATATATATATATATATTATATGTTCCTTTAATGCATTTCATTAAAATTCACATTACAAAATAGTATGCAATAAAAATGCCAATTCCTTGGCTCTCAAGAATATCCTACGGTGGGAATTTCAAAGAAGATGCAGATATAATTGTTAACAATTTTTTTAAAGATTTGCATTTACCGATTTCATGGAAAAGGAAAATGCTATCTTCTATCACAAAAGTGAAGCATGGAAAATGTTTTACAGCTCAGTTTCAAATTTCTTCTGGATGTTATATTTTAATTCGCCTTGCAAGGATTGCGGAAAGTTTTATAACTCCGTGTATCATGCTTTTGCTCTCTGTCCTGCCCTCAACATTTTAAGACATTTTATTAAATTCAATCTTAGAGGTATAACAGAAAAGTATATTACAACCATTCTTTTATTCGGAACAAGTTGTAAACGCTCCAACAATCCAAAGACACAAGCCATTGAATATGCTTTGTCAAGCATCCGAAGTCTTTTAGCGGAACAACTGGCTACTTCTCATCCCCTGGATCAACACTCCATCAGACGTATCTTAATTTCTACCTCCGCACGTTATTCCATGTTAACAATGAAGATTCCCTGTGCATCGGAGACCCAATGGACTTACGCCGGCGAATTAATTAAGTTTTAATCTGATGGCGCACAATAGAGCCTGAAATTTCTTCAATGACTAATCCGCCAATATAAAAGCTACCAAAGATTTTCAAATGTATGAGCCAACGTTATTTCTATATTCTCTTTTTTAAATTTCTTTTGTTATTGTGTTTCTTTTAATATGTTGTATTGTAACGTGGGTTTAATTCTAATGATTGTTTTTAACTATTGTTTGACTTATATATAGAGTTTTAATTTTAAACTATAATGTTTATTTATGTATTTTTATATATAACTACTTTAAGCAAAATAAGTCTTTAAAAAAAATAATGTAATCGTATGTATTAAAACAGGTAAATATAAAAAGGATGTAAGAATGATAAAAAAATGAGGCTGTAATAATAATAAACAAATATACTAAGAAGGTGCCCAGGGTAAAATTAAGGGGTGTGAAGTTCAATCAACTCCTCCTTCAAATAAAATATATTTCTTAAGCTATCAATATTGAGAGAACTATTGGGAGGGGTATCATGCAATTTAATGGAGAAGTTCAAATGCATAAAGACAAAGTTTAGAAAAAAAGATAAAAATGGATTACATGGATAGTAGGACGTGAAATACAAGAATAACCTCTTCCTGATGCAGACCGGTATAAAAGAAAACAAAGCTTGTACGCCGCAATTGTAAACCTAAAAACTTGTTAAAAATATATTGAAGATAGTTTAAGACCTCCCCTATCTCTGTACACTCTAAAAGGAAATGTTTAGATGTCTCCAAACAGTTCTTGCAAAAGAAACAATATCTTTCCTCCTCCGTCTTTCCATAGATACTGCCCAGGGTAAGGGTATATCAGATTTGTTGACGTTCGCGAAAAATTGTCGTTCGTCGTCCGCCAAAAGTAATCGTTCGTTGTTCATCGTTAATTTAAAATTGAATCGTTCATCGTTCGTTTGTTGTCGCCATTCTAAAAAAAATTGACGACATTTTTTTAAGAAATAAATTTCTGAAAAAAAAGTGATGACGTTTTTTTAGAAAGGAAATTTGTCCCATGAAAATTTAAAATCTTTGTCTTTTTTTGGCGCCAAAAACGAACGACGAACGATAAGGAATTTCTTTATCGTTCGTCGTAAAAACTTCGTCGTTCATCGTTGCGAACGACAACAAATGAACGATAAATCAACAAGTCTGATATATAAAATAAATATATATACATATATATATATATATATATACATTATATATATATATATATATATATATATATATATATGGTGGGAAAAAATTCTGGTTTGTAAATATAAATAAAAAAATACGAAAAAGGCTTTAAAAATATGGATAAAAATATGTATAAATATCTCTTATCGTTTGTCCTGTCAAATGGGCCTCTATAATTTTCTTGTATCTCCAGGAGGGAAAGCCTCCGATTAAAAGTTTCTCAATTCCACATGGGAGTTTAATCTTGCTGCGTAAAAAATCTTTTTAATGTAACTTTTTTTTTCCACAGTTCATAAAAATATACACAAGCACAAAAAAACAGAATGTATATAAAATGATGTTAATGCGCAAAAACATAATTAACATTTTAGTTTAAAATTATTTTTTTTCTTTATTTTTCAATGATAACCGTGAGCTATGTACACAAATCTAGCACAGAATGTAATGCCAAATACAACTGATGAACGAAGCCTGGAGACCTCATAAAATCCTTCCATTTATCTCAATTACCTTAACCTTATTAAATCCACGGCTAAAAATATATATTTGGTTTATTTTGAATATAAAATATATTTTTTTCTGAAATTGTAACATAATCTTATTTTATACACAATAATTTTGAATGGTAATATTTATTTATATTTGCATAGTGAGCAAATACTTTTTCTCTATTTTTAGTATACTTTTTTTAGTAAACTGTATTATTTGAATTCTAAGTCCATATTTTAACCAGTTGCAAATGAAGAATTTGTCAAGAAAGACAAATTCATTTCAATCATAATTGACCAATTCAATTATAGC
Organism: Caligus rogercresseyi; assembly: GCA_013387185.1. Classification (NCBI taxonomy): domain Eukaryota; kingdom Metazoa; phylum Arthropoda; class Copepoda; order Siphonostomatoida; family Caligidae; genus Caligus; species Caligus rogercresseyi. The sequence continues at coordinate 11,764,000 of CP045906.1, read as the reverse complement.
AGGATCAATACTTTGAGGATTTAAAAAAAAACTGCCAATGTTTTTTATATACTATTTTAAAGATGTTTTTCTTAGAAATAGTATACAACAGTCAAATAAATAAGTTGAATTAATAGTCAATTCTTTATAATTTTGTCAAAATATATATTTAATATATTTAAATACAGTTATTGGGTAGGACAGTAACTTTGAATATAAAGGTTCAAATATGTTCTGGTTTTTTAATTATTGTGTATAAATTTTCTAATATGTTTGTTTTCTATTTTAAGAGTACTTTATATTGGGCACTTCGACTAATAAATTGATATTTTAGATATTCAAAGCTTACCACTTTGTCGAAAATAGTTCATGTTACATTATTATTACTATTATAACAAATATTTTTAAACTTTATTTATTCAGAGAAATTACATAAATAGATATTAAAATAAACGTTAAAATTAATTTTTTTCCTAATATGAAAGTTATATCAATGTCAACAAATAACACAAATGAACAAATAAAACGACTTGGCTCCAAGCTGCCAAAACTATTTATCATATTTTTAGTTTTACATGAAATGGTTCTTGATTTAGACAAAGTGGATTTTCGTGCAGTTATACATGTATCAAACAAAATATGAATTTATCATGTTGACTAAAAAGAAAACAATGTATACATTAAAGGAAATATATAATAACATTTTCCTCCATTTTATACAACATTCCAACCAAGTAATTTTAATTGCTTCATTAAAAAAATCCTTGCATACAGTCAATATTGTTTAAGGCTATTTCTACTTTTTCATTACGTGCAGTTTTCTTCATTGTGTTGTTTTTTTCCCTTAAATTGTTACTCACACAATATAAAGTTTAATGATGTATTGTTGGGTTATAAATTGCGTGTGTTTATGAGTGTTTGAAAACTTCTTCAATATAATAAAATCTTATCTTTCTCTTGGTTAATGAATACAATCACATGGTGTTTCTTTTCCTTTTGAAAAGGAAAGAGGGGAAAAGTAGTGATAAAAGGCAAGTTTTCAGTGAAGTTGATTTTTTTCTTTCCCCCACACACCCAAATAAAGGAAATATTTATAGAGTTTAAAAGCCAAATTCACAAAAATTTATTTTATATAAAAACGTGTTTGACCATTTCTTTAAAAATATATATTTCTTGACAATATTCTATATTTTTGTACGAGGCTTCATTTCGGCCTTAAATTACAGGGCGCCATGATCAAATGAGCGGCAACTTTTAAGCAATATTTTTCGTAGGAGAAATTGGATAGTATAAAGGACTCAGAGACGGCCACTACCTGACAAGGAAACACAAACCTGGCTGTAGGAGTATAATTGTATTGACTGGTGAGGGTTATTCTCTGGTGGTTTGGTAACCTCAATAATCTATAGCTATGATCTTCAAAACTTAAACGGATATATTGTCAACGGGTTTTCCTTGAAAAATACAATTTTTTGTCAATTGCTGTGGAAATATTTGAATACAAAAAAGTAAAATATGGACTAATTAATTTTATTTGTCACATAAAAATCTCGTTGTTATTTATTGGAAAGGAAAAAGTCGTTTTTTAGGGTGCAACTCCTAACTATCCTAATTATGACGTGTAATTCCTAATTTTTTTATTTATATGGTTCAATTGAGTTGCAGTATCCCTGAAGATATTAATAAAAATGCCAATATCAAAATGTCCCAATTATACCAAGTAGTCTCATTTCAATGATGTACACCAATATAGACAGGATTTTTTCGAGGGAGTCAAGATGGTTCCTAAACATTGAACAAGCATGTCCATTTGATTTTCGCGTCCTCTAATCCCTGATTACAAATTTCTACTATTACGTGTAAGGATACTTAATTCCTATAAATATGTACCAATAAGCTGGGTACTTGGAGATATTGGTTCTAATTGTTAATACTTAGATACGAATCGATCAGTCTTAGAAATAGCAGGATTTTTTAAAATAGGACACATACTTAATAAAAATCATTCAAAATGTGATAAAGTACCTTTTTAGAGATGAGATCCTTTTTTTCCCTCCATAAGTTTAGGTTGAAGGAGGGCTTGATATTTGAAAACAGGGGGTTTCATAAACTTGTTGATTAAACTGACTCATTAATTGTTGAATGGCTTAAATAAAGCTTTTCGAACGATGACGATCAATTGCCATCAACACCGTTCAAACAAATTATAATCTTTTGATTGATGTCCAAAAAGTATATTGTTAAGACTCACATTCCTTTACAAACATTTGTTTAAAAAACTAATTATCATAAAAATATCAACATAAAAGTATAAACAATTGACTTGAAATATGTTTTTCTTCTTAACTCTGGTTTTAGATTGCATATATATATATATATAAATTCGTATAGTTGTTAGCTTAAGTCGAATATTTCAGCTATGTAATTATTTTATTCGTATCACAATACATGATGACATAATTTTTATTCTACAAATTATTTAAGAATCAATACTCCAGAATACACTACTTTCTCATTTTTGTATTTTGCTTATAGCAAAAAATGTATTCATTTCAAGTTAACAAGTATGACATGTTTATTTTTTTAAGTGAATATAAATTTATTTATAAAAATAGAGCTTAGTACTATATTGTTTTTAGGGATACTTTTTTTGAAATTAGAAAAAAATATATTTTGTTTGATTTTATAACAGCTGGCACGCTACTAAGATATCAATTTGAGTTCGCCATAGTGGAGTCTATAAAAATCATTTAAGCAGAAATGTGTTGGTAATGCAGCATTGTTATGTACAAAAGATGTATCCTGATATATTTAGCTTTATAATGTTCCCATATAACTTAACAATGGATTGGAAGAAGAAAATTTTGGGTGAATTTTTTTAATAGAATTCATCATGATGTAGTAAAAACAAATTTGATTGCTCATAAAGTTACTTGTAAAGTAGAGTAAAACAGTTTATCCTTTATGGGGATATAATGTTATATTAGCTGCTCATTACTGAGGATAAAAATCGCATTTCATTAGATGATTTCGAGGCTATGGTCTTTTTTAAAGGTTTTTATCATTATAGTTAACGGAACTGTGCCTTAAAATCAGACCATCACCTTTTTAAGTACATTTATGTAGTATTTTTTGGCTATACAATCGGCTTCAATGTTTTCTCAATATATATGCTACTTTCACACAATTTACAGCAACATGCGGGTATGATCTCACGGATTCCAAATTACGTTTTTGTTTTTATGAGATCTATAATGAAACGATTTTTAAAGTTTTAAAACAGTCTTTTTGGGGTATTTTTCATGTAAATGTAATCTAATCTCGTTAAATTTGTATGTACATGTAAAAAATGAAACATTATTGCAAAACATACCTGATATATTTTGCTCCAAATTCTTTAAAGTAGCATATTTATGAACACCATAGAGGGGTGATCGAATGCGAGCAAAAAATACTACATAGTTACAACATAACTTTTGGGTCCTTTCAGGAGACACTTCCCATTATTC
>CP045906.1:11715567-11760412 GCA_013387185.1 Caligus rogercresseyi | reverse complement strand
TTCCGCTAAAAAGACTTCGGATGCTTGACAAAGCATATTCAATGGCTTGTGTCTTGGATTGTTGGAGCGTTTACAACTGTTCCGAATAAAAGAATGGTTTGTAATATACTTTTCTGTATACTCTAAGATTGAATTTAATAAAAGTCTTAAAATGTTGCGGGCAGGACAGAGAGCAAAAGCATGTACACGGAGTTATAAAGCTTTCCGCAATCCTTGCAAGGCGAATAAATATAAACATCCAGAAGAAATTTGAAACTGAGCTGTAAACATTTTCCATGCTTCACTTTGTGATAGAAGATAGCATTTCCTTTTCCATGAAATCGGTAAAGGCAAATCTTTAAAAAAATTGTTAACAATTATATCTGCATCTTCTTGGAAATCCCACCGTAGGATATTCTTGAGAGCCAAGCGAATTGGCATTTTATTGCATACTATTTGTAATGTGAATTTAATGAAATGCATTAAAGGAACTTATATCTATAATATATATATATATATATTTGATTTACATTTATGGACAAACACAAAACTACTTAGGCTAAATAGGAATCATGACACCACCTGTACCTACATCAAACAAAACCTTTCAATTCTTAGTTCTTATGTTTATCACTTTATTTTCTACATGTTCACAATCGAATCACTTTTGATTTTTCGCATCAAAGTATTAAATCTATTAAATTTTGTCTTGTGTTTACAAAGGACTTATTTACATTTTGTTTGTAGTATACAAATGAGTATTTAAATATAAAAGGAGGGCGATTCTTATCATTGTATTAACAAATTGAATGGGATGAACCGCCATTATCCATGTCAACTAAATGTATATAAAAGTTACGTTCAGATTATGAAAGGAACTTTTAATGACATATTTAGGCATTTTATATTTAAGCTAAATGAAGAGGCAAAAGCATATGTTTCTTGACCTAATACCAAAGTATATTGATGAATTAGTATTGAAATATAACCCAACCAATATCATCGATATATCAGGGAATCATAAACCATTTGTGTTAAACGAAACAAGAGCGGACATCTTTATTCCTGATTAAGAACAGTAATACTTTTTCAAAGCCACTTCTGGTGTGAAGCTAATAAATTCTATTAGCACTTAGTTGCACTTTGGGCATCACGAAAAGTATCTAAATTGATTTTTATCGAAGTTTTTTAAATTAATAATAAGGATCCTAGTTCGAGGGACAATTTTAATACAATCATAATGATTATTAATATGCTATCAATTAATAAAGTCTCATAAGCATAAAGAATATATTTTTACACGAAGGAGTTTTTGTGGTGCAATAAACCTTTCCTCGTTTTTAGTCTGTAAAAATATATTAAAAAGAATGTTTTCTAACATTGTGAGAAACATATTTTTTGGCATGATCATTTTTAAATATTAGGGACATTGGTCATCCTTTGACAAAACCTATGTACATTTATTGAGACTATATAAAAACATAATAATAATATATATATATTAGGGTTGTTCTTATTTTTCAAATGTTTGAAATGTTAGCCATTGAGTGGATTTTCTGTTTCTTGGTGATAAAAGAAGACGACATACAAAGTTTGAACAAAATCGGTCAACATTACGAGGTCGCGCAAAGAGGTCAAAGTTTTAAAAATTTAGTAAAAATATAGTTTTCCGCAAATTTCTTCAAAATGGTGGACGTTACAGACTTCAATAATAATTATTAATTTAAAGGAAATCTAATTTACTACCAGACGTATGTTTGATGTTTTTTAATAAAACAAAGTTTTCAGTAAAAACAAAGCAAGAAAGGGAGTGAGTATTGTTAGCTTATTTCATAGCTTTTTTGTATCAATTAACTTCACTCGCCTGTAGAAGATGACTTGTTCGCTTCAGAGTAAAATAGTACTTTTAAGTTTAGTAAAACTTTAGATGATAAATCCAAAAATGACCTTGGTTGCATTCTATCAGTTCAGAATTCAGTACAATCTGAGTTTACATCATATGATTCAGAGCCTGTATTGACCTATAAGAAATCGATTATGAAAAAAATAAATAATAATTTGTTTCTTAGATTTGCGTCAAGGTATCCTCTCAAAATTTTACTTTGTCTCTGACGCATACATAATCCATTATATGCGTCATTTTGTACGCGAAATAGGCTTTTTTTAATGTACATATAACTCTCTACTTATTAAACTGACATGATTTAGTATACCAAAATATTAAAGCTGGTTAACCAAGCTTTCATTTGATATGTTTGGTGTTCTAAAAATCGCTATACTTTAAGAGATATAAGCAAATACGTACTGTCCCCCAAAAATTGATCTTTTGATATGAGAATATACGATTACCATCTGGTAACCTGTTAGTGTTACCTGGATAGAAAGAAAAAAGAAGGGAGAGAAGGGAGGAAAAATACCCCCTCCCTTCTCTTTCTCTTTCTATCCAGGTAACACTAAACGTTACCAGATGGTAATCGTATATTCTCATATCAAAAGATCAATTTTTGGGGGACAGTACGTATTTGCTTATATCTCTTAAAGTATAGCGATTTTTAGAACACCAAACATATCAAATGAAAGCTTGGTTAACCAGCTTTAATATTTTGGTATACTAAATCATGTGAGTTTAATAAGTAGAGAGTTATATGTACATTAAAAAAGCCTATTTTGCGTACAAAATGACGCATATAATGGATTATGTATGCGTCAGAGACAAAGTAAAATTTTGAGAGGATACCTTGACGCAAATCTAAGAAACAAATTATTATTTATTTTTTTCATAATCGATTTCTTATAGGTCAATACAGGCTCTGAATCATATGATGTAAACTCAGATTGTACTGAATTCTGAACTGATAGAATGCAACCAAGGTCATTTTTGGATTTATCATCTAAAGTTTTACTAAACTTAAAAGTACTATTTTACTCTGAAGCGAACAAGTCATCTTCTACAGGCGAGTGAAGTTAATTGATACAAAAAAGCTATGAAATAAGCTAACAATACTCACTCCCTTTCTTGCTTTGTTTTTACTGAAAACTTTGTTTTATTAAAAAACATCAAACATACGTCTGGTAGTAAATTAGATTTCCTTTAAATTAATAATTATTATTGAAGTCTGTAACGTCCACCATTTTGAAGAAATTTGCGGGAAAACTATATTTTTACTAAATTTTTAAAACTTTGACCTCTTTGCGCGACCTCGTAATGTTGACCGATTTTGTTCAAACTTTGTATGTCGTCTTCTTTTATCACCAAGAAACAGAAAATCCACTCAATGGCTAACATTTCAAACATTTGAAAAATAAGAACAACCCTAATACACATATTATGCTCAATATGATCTCATGAGACTATAAATATATAACAGGATTGTAATAATACATTTTTTTAAATATATTAAAACTTTATTGAATTAGCGTAAATACATATATACTATATATAAATAATCATTATAGTTTAAAATTTATACACTAAATAAAGTAAAACAATATATAAAACGCTCTCATAAAAGTACAATCATTTCATAAAACAAAGTAGAAATTATTTGGATATTAAAATAACATTAATATGATTGGGAATAAATAGGTTTCATTTAATTTAAAACTAGACTATTTTTGTAAAATCGTAGTAAAAACTTTAGATGGTGAGAGGTCTTCTCGGGACAAGAGGGGAATTACCGAACAATGTCACTCGCAAATCTCTCGCTTGAATCCTCTATTTAGCCAATCGAGTCCGGCTGTTTTAATGTTTTATCTTTATCAAAATATCTTTATAATATTGATTGATGATGTTATGTCTTAGATACTTAAAACTAAATAAAATTAATATCCCAACTCGTCACCCAAAGGGAATGATGTAAATACTCACAGAGTCGAGTAGAAAGAGGTACATTTCCATGCTGAGATCCATGAGAGTACTACTGGGTACTAAGAACATCCATCGATAAAGTATAGACGACACAAAAAGTAGATATATTATAAAAGAAATTCTAGCCGGTTGATTGAATAACGAATGATAAAACCTACATATTTACAAGACATAAGAATTTACTTTATTTCTTCAGAGCTATTTGAGCCCCTTCTAAAAAGATTTGTTGCTTTCCTAAGTCTCATTTTCATTTTCCGATCGAATACTGTAATTATATGCTACTCTGTTCATGATGTGTATCATTTATTTTTCCTATTTGGTTCGATGCAATCCGAATACAAACAAAAGGCAGTTTAGTATTTGAAAGGGTCCTTGAAATCAAGATCTTTTGAGTTCAATTTAAATCGATCTTCCTCTCCTTGGTACCCAGAACATGGAAAATGTTTACGGTTACATTGGTTTAGCGAGTTCCTTACAAGTTACTTGTTCTATGTATAAAAAATATTTTTGTGAAGAACAAGAGATGAAAGGATTTGTTTTTTTCCTGCAAGACTCTATATCAGGACAGAAATGAAATCCTGGTTATACAATATGATTTTAGGTCATTGAAAAAACTGTGGCAATTTCAAATTACTCTTACTTCCAAAGGATTTTTTATATTTTTCGATTAAAGGATATAATATTCATATTTTTCCGTGAAAGATATATTTGCGTACATTATAATCATACATTCGTATAAAAAATGAATTTGTTTAAAAAGTTGAAATCATCCATTCAAACAGTCTTGTAAATAAATATATATGCAGAAGCCTATTTGATTTTAAAGAGAGACATCCTCCTCCTCCTTCAAGATGCATTTATAGCTATCAACCACATTAAATGAGTTGAGTGATAAACTTTAAATAACTTGACAGCTGTTATTTTAAGAGCCTCTTAACAAAACAGAAAGTTTTATTACTTGAACAAAGAACAATGGAAGATAAATAAAGCTTGTCAGTCATTTATATAAAAAGTTTTTAATGTATTTATTTTTATAGAGCGGAGAGGCCTGATGATTAAACAGCAGTTTCATGCAAGAGGTGCTTAGGCTCAATCTATTATATTTAAAGATAGACTTTACTCCTGTATTTACGGGCAAGCACCCAGTCAATGTCTCCACTGACGTCATACCACCCCACTCACGTACCTTGAACTGTTGAGGACGAACATGAAGCCGTGGAAGGATACAGTGGCCCCTTGGTGCACCTACTCGTCCAGCCGGATTCTGCACCGACTAAAATTATCCAGAGCAATCATTTATACATTTTAAGAATTAGGTAATAATAAATGAATGAATAACAGGTGTTTGGTGAAAATAACATCTGTCTAAGGATTTCTATTTACAAAAATATTAGTGAAGTTCTAGATATATTCTTATCTTGGGAAACCAATTCACAAAATTTCAAAACTGTTAGTAATTTTATTATATTTATTTTATTTTGCCTATGTCGGAAAAATGGTTTAAATACCGTGTACTCACTCGTTCTTTGGAGGTGGCTGCAAAAAATTTCAACGACACACGCCAAAATTGCTCTTTTGCAAAGGTCAGCCCGAAACCACGGATCACTTATTATGGAAGTGCCCAGCTCTAAATGAAACATACCAAGCTGTCCGTCGTATCATCGAAGGAAGTTTAACACCACCATCAGTGAAGAGGACTTCCTCTCAACTTCCTCGAATGCCAAATGCGACGCCGTCATCACCAAAATCCAATTTATAATATACAAATTGCGTACCATCAACGACAACGACCTGTCAGGAATCCTCCCAGTAGCTATTTTACACTCAAATATTTTATTACACATGTAATTTTTTTTTCTTTGATAAATAATTCTATGTCTTATTTGATAATATTTTTGTGATTGACATGTTTTTTATCTTTGAAAGTTAATTTTAAGAACCTCTTTATTGTATAAAATGAAACTGTTGATAATATATGCCCATTGGGCCAAAAAAAAAAAAATATATATTTTGCCTATTTGGTTCAATAGAATTGCATTAATCGACAGGATATAAATAAGCATTATAGCGTTAAAATTAATCTATCGAACCTAGGATACTCTTATGAAAGAGGTAAACCAAAAATGGCCATCCCCTCTGTGGATTCGAACCTGGTCCCCCAAGATTGAGAGTTGGGCACGCCTTAATTAGTAATATTATTTTATAGTATTCCTGTCCATATATTGATATTGGGGAAGTACAAATGTTTTTTTATTTGTTTTTATCATGCATAAACTAAAAATATATTTTCATCGTTTTTTATGTGTTTAAAAACGCATAAAAAAATTTACATAAATATAATTCTTTTACAGCATTCAAAATTAATGTGTTTGGATGATGGAGATAATTTTGAAATAATTTATTCATAAGTGCTCAGGAAAGATTAGGGTGATTTTATCAACAGAAAGAAGTGCCTGATAAATTATTTACCTATTTGAACCATTTATCATTTTCTGCTTTAAAAAAATTATGACTTTTTGATAAAATGAAAATTGATATTATCAACCATCGTATTCTTATATGTACATAAATATGTATAAATTCTTTAAAAAATGTTTATCCTCATATATATATATATATAAGTTTTCTTTGATATAATTACAGTGCGTGTAAAAAGTCTTTCAAGGCAAAATATATAAAATACTATTTCTTGAGAATATTTGGGGTCATGAAACAAATAAATTTTGCATCGAGAGGAAAAGTAAAGCACATGGAAATGGCATTATGAAAAAGAAAATGACCATTATATTTATAAATAGATTGCATGTCCTTTTGACATTTATTTTGCATTACATATATTCACTGGGTTGAAAAGTGTAATCCAGCGGTTTTCAGGGCACACTGAAACTAGGAAGACGTCATTTGATCTGCACAGCTGATGTTTTTTGCAAACAACCACCATTATAGTTCAAGCCAGAATCAAGTGCGTCATCAACATAGAAGGCGAATGTATAATATATTTATGTTATATATATATAAACATATATATGTGGTGTATGGCGACATATAAAATGTTTGATATAATTAGTCATTTAAATGACATTTACATTTCATAAATAGGGATACTCTTTTTAGAATCATTAATGGAATTGTATCTCTTTATTGGTACCATTAAAAATATCACAAAAGTATTAAATTAATGCTACTGTATTGTATTCTGTCAAATGAGAAAAACATTATAAAAATTAACGAATTTAAGTTACAGCACAACATCCAATTTTATCTAAAGTACCTAAATTTATTTAGTCTTGTAATAATTGTGTCTTTTTTATATTTGCCGACTTAATAAGGCATTTTTTAAAAGCAATGATTTCCTTGAATGCTCTCAACGAACAACATATTTCTTAAATTATTTTCCGCCTACATCTTAATCGGTAAAAAACTTACGAAAAACCACTTATTTAAAGATAAAGCTTGTGAACATACTTTGTTTTTATCTCAAGGATTAATTGAACATAAACTAACCGTATACTCCATCATCGACGTCAAAGATCTTTAAGCGGAACGATTGGTACTACTGCAAGATATTCAGCGTTCGAAATACAAATTCTGTCATCATCATCATCAACCAGGTGGGCATGTGCAGGAAACTTACGTCCGTTTGTTCCCAAAAGATTTATCGAACATGTGACTGCTATAAAGTCTATGATAAGCATACATCGACAATTTTTTATCCATGAACAATAAATTTTATTTAAGGTTACAGGATGCATGCAGAAATATATGCTTCAGAAAAGAAACTACTTAAGCTTAATAATAATACTTTACAAAAATAAAACTGAACGTTTTTATTAGGATAAAGAGCAAAGATATTTATTCATATATCCGCCATCAGCGGCAAAAACCTGTGGGCCTATTCAAAGTAGACCAATCGGTTCAAATGCGATGATGAAGAAAACCACGAGTAGAAGGATACGAACGCAAAAACATTGTTGTTCATCCATTCTCGCTTTCGCTTAACTTTGTTGGCCGAAGCCGGGTTCTAATGACACATTCACGGCCCGTCCTGACAAAAGACTTAATCCACGATCTCACAACGTACTCCAGGACATGCAAGTAGATGTCCGTGTTCATCCTGAGGCCCGTCTTAAAGATTCGACATGACCCTCACTTGAAACGACTTCAAAGACCATGACGGGTCCAATTGACCCCTACAACTGGCACTGAAGAAAGCCAGAGTTGTCAGCATTACATTATTTGAAGTGATCACTAAGTATAATCTGAATAGTAGCGCCCCTACGATCTCTCATTGAACATGTTGATTGGTCACTTAAAATGATGTCGTCGATACAAGTGATAACAATATTTGAAGCCTATCATCCGGACAGAATTTTAACACAAAACCCGACAGATCAGCTGATTGAGTAATGTCGTCTTTAAAATCTCGTAAAATGGCAAACGATTCCTTATTTCTCACTGGATAATCATTTTAAACTGTATTGTTTATTTGAGTTTCTTTATTGCACAAAGACTATTGATTTTTCTATTTTATGTCTATGTAATTCTTAGCTAATGTATTTCATTTAAACTTTGTAGAAGAAAAATAGAAATATATAAAGTGGAAATAGCATACTGGAAACCATTTCAAAAAAATACTTAAAGGATTCACGTACTTTTTGAGAAATGCCTTGTAAATTTCACATAAAGTAGTTCTACGTTAAACGCTGTAATATATTTTTTTGTCTCCATATCGATCTCCGTGTTGTTACAAAAAGCGAAATGTTATTAAATTAAATCCCAAGAAGTTTAAAAAGTATTTGATATAAGGATGAAATTGTAATTCGCATTATCAAATATTTTTTTCAATATATTATCATATAAAAGTCGGAAAAATATCAACTTATATTTTGAGGTCACTCAGAGGGTCTAAAGATATTATGAAGTTATATGATACATTTTGGTAATGGCTATGATATGATTAATTATCTCATAATTAGTATTAAAGAATCTTTTTAAGCTTACATATGGGAGCTCAATACTTTTAAAAGTTAACTGTAAAAATTAGCCCAAAAAGGTATATATCTATTTCATTCTTAAATATCTGACGAATGAGGAGGAAAAAAGTAGTTTAATTTAAAATGTATATTTATAGTCCGTATATCTTTAATAATTTTAAATGTTGAATAAAATGGTTGACAATAAAATACATTTTATATTAAACTATATACCATTCATTATTTAATTTTTTTTTCTATTTAAAAAACAAATGTTATAACTATATTAGTTATTTCTTTGAACTATTTCAATGAGGTATGGCGCTTTTACAACATTCAACCAAGCAGTAAAAAATATATCATGATTTTTTAATATTATAATTATCACAGTTAAATGACTGTTTCTAAAGGATCATTGGTTTAACATGCAGGGTCTCACACTAAAGTGAAGGCTTAAAAAGCTAAAGGACTCGCCAATAAAGCTTGTTTATCTGGAGCTTTGTCCCTGAGTTTGAAACTTTTATCTATCGGTTTAAAAGGTTATAAATTGAAGACTATGTCCAAATAAATGTACTTATTAAGATATTTGTTCTTATTGAATCATATTACTGAATTCACTGAATAAAATTAAAAATGTTTTATTCTTGTATTTTACTTTTGTCATAGTTTTAAAAGGTTTTTGAATGTAAAATAAATTGTGTGTGTTGCTCTAAAAGATTATTAAACCATCTTTGCTGCAGAGTAATTACATTTAAAACATGCATAATTCATCCTTTAATTTAAAATTAAAACCTAAATAACGGTCAAAAACAGTGATTTTTTTTATTTAAAAAAATCCCAAAAAATATTATTAAAATATTGTAACAACACATGCAATCATATATATCTATTTTTTCGATGCCTTTAGAGGCTTATAAGCAAATAATTATGTCGAGTGAAGAAATTTCATAGTACATTGCACGCCATCAGATTAAAACTTTGCCCAATAATATTTTCCACTGGTTTTTAATATACAGAATCATTGAATGAATGTTTTTTTAAAAGAATTTATAAAAAGCATAAAAATAAATTGGATCTTTTACCTGTTTCCAAGAACAATAATATATGTTTAAAACTAGTTTAATATGTATTTAATTAGTGAACATAATGTTTGTAGGTTTTTCACATATGTACAAGCAAATATATGGGCTTTGAAATTAGGCATTTCCGTTAAATAAGCAAACTTGTAAAAGACTCACTGAGGTGTGCTACATGTTTGCATTTATGCCAACATGGAACGTCCTACTGCGACGACGAATATGTTCATAAGTAACAAAATAACTTTTGTTTCAGTGGGTTTGTTTGCCTTATTCAAGCGTATATTAAAGAAACTTGAACTGGAATTTATTTTTTATTTTTCCTTATTGTATGAGTATGAACGGAACTAAATTGTGTTGGAAACTAAGCCCAATATTAGAGGTGCTTTTACCAATCCTTTGGATTGAGAAGGCTCATTGTGAATTCTATATTTATGTATAAATAAGGACGTTTTCCTCCGCTTCCATTTATTCACATTTCTCTTTGAATTCACATTTCATCTCTAACTCGAGATATATATTTCCACGTTTTCACACCTAACATCTCAGTCTACTATATTCTTGTTCAGGTAATTGAAGAGAAATCTTTAGGCTTGTGTTTTATAAATATATCTTCACTTGAAGGGTATTTATTTCATAGTACATATACAGTCCATTTATCTATCTAGGGAACTGCAAGTGGTCTAAATTCACACAATCATTATGGCTCTAGAAAATAATAATATATTTGTTAATTCGATCCATAATGAATCCTATGAATTTGAACAAAAAGAGGGCATTTTATTCATACAATTTTAAGATGTTGTTCGTTTCTAAAAACATAACGAAGTATTTAACAATTATTTTTTTCCTTCTTGAAAAAGAGTTTAAAGGATGTGTTTAATAAACTGATTTATTAATATACATTACATGACTTATATAAATACACCAAACACACCATATACATATATATATATATATAATATATAGTTATATATAATATATAAAAGACATATATAAGATATATAGAAAATAGATTAGAGAAAAAAATTGTAAGACCCTTACTGGCTTCATAAGAGGAGTCACGGGACATATGATGAAATATCGCCAAGGTCATTGCATATCAATGCAATGTTAATAAGATCCGAGGCAAAGTTGGTGTCATCAAATCTGACATCACACAGCTCGGAAAAGTACTATACTTAAAGTTGAAAAGAGGCATTTGAAGAGCTAAAATCTGTAAACTTCATTATAAATATTGCTTCCGCTGGAAAAGTTCTCTTTCAAGACCCTCGGAAAGCACCGACTGTCCAGAAAGCGGAAGAAGACGTGAAGAAGACGTGCCCGAAAAACACCCTAACCATGAGGAAACAGTGGATGAATCCAACTACAAAAAACCCTCAACTGTAAATGAGAATGTCAACTCCATTAAGCAAAAGACCCAGAAAAGTGACCAGCCTTAGTGAACATACTACTGAGGACTGCGCCGCGCATGAGTTGAGAAAACAAATGGAATTTCCCAAGGAGCTACTCAATTGCCAGTTAGCTCCGAGGAATATCCTTCTAATCAATCTACAGACTTTAAGATTATTAAAAACTAAGAAAAGTCAAAGCCAAAGAGACAATCTACTATGGATTGTTTTTCAACAGGGTTGCTGATGACCTAAAAAGAAGAAAAAGAAGTTATAATGTTCAGCATATTTCATTTTATTTTACAGTTAATTTCAGTTGCTTATAGATGATGTTAAGAAGGAACTCCACATTACTGTTGTAGCGCTATACCCCTTTGTGTGGTCGCGCTCTTTATCTTGGTTGCATTCAATTGTACAATTCAGTATGTCTTTGTAATATTATATGATTAGAGTATGTATACTTATAAGAAATCGATTATGAAAAAAAAATAATGTATTTTTATATATATATAGGTATTATATAAAATTATATTATATCTATATTTATAATCGATTATAGCATATATGTACGCGATATATTTTTTTAAGGTATATATAAATCTGGATCCTAGGAAAATTGAAATGATTTAGTATACCAAAAATATAAAGCTGGCTTAAAACCTTATTGATCTACGTTTGACGTGAATTCTTTTCTCTTTCTATCTGCGAAGAGAAAAAAAATTGATTGTTTATTCGTATTAAAATTGAGCATTTGATCAAGAAGCATATCCAATTAAAGCTTGATTAATATATTTACTGGGTTGTAAAGTGAAAGTCTTCCAGGGCACCCGAGCTAGGAAGATGGCAAAATCCGTAAAGCTGTTTTTTTTTCTCTTTTTCCACCATTAGAGTTCTAGCAAAAGATTTGCTTGCGTCTCGACATAGAATGTTGAATTGTAAATATGTATATAGTCTTATATATCGGTCAACATTACGAGGTCGCGCAACGAGGTCAAAGTTTTAAAAATTTAGTAAAAATAAGTTTTTCCGCAATTTCTTATAGTGGTGGACGATACATAGATAGATAATTATTATTAGTTAAAAAATGTCCAACCTATATAATATATTTATGTTTTTTAATAATACACAAATTTATTCTAATAACAAAGAATAGTATTATACATAATCCGTAGCTAATGAAACTTTAAGTTTTTTTTTTTTTTTTTCGCTCTGGATTGCGATTTTACTTCAGTTAAACTGTTAGCAAGTCTTAAAACCGTTTTTGTTTGTGTTCACTTTTTATTTTAAACTGTTGAATATATTATGACTTCAAATAATTTTAAAGCATCGATTTTCGCAAGCATATGTTAATTTTTTGCCTTAAGAAATGCTATGATTGCCTTTATAATGTGTTTCTTTTATTTCGTCCAGTATACTATAATTAATTATAATATATATATTTAGTATTTACAAATTACTGTGGCATTTAGTGAACTGATAGATCAAAAAATACACTACGGCTTGTTAAAGGAAGAATAACTTTTGTTTATCGAGGATACCAATATTAAACTATTTTTTAAGAAATAAGCAAATACATTTTGTGTTTAAGCTCTCAAAAAAATTGATCCTGAGAAAATACAAGTACCATCAGGGCAACAACTAGCTGACATCGTGGTATGGGTTTGAAGAAAAAAAAAAAGAAGGGAGAGTAGAAGGCAAAATATCTCTCTTCTTTTTTCTTTTTCTTCCTATTTAACAAATAATGTTTTTACTATTATTAATTATTGTTACTATCAAATGATTTAAATTATTGATTTTTTCAAACATATGTGTTGAATCCATGCAATAGCTGAAGTCAATTGTTAAATGAAGTAAAGAATTTCACAAGATTTTGAATACTTTTGTTTGAAGAAGTGTAATTAACTTTATACAAAATTAGTGGTATTGGTAACTGAGGCAAAATAACACTCAAGAGTGTGTACCTCCGCCGATCCCCACACATTCCCATTCAAACATTCTCCTTTAACGCCCGATTTTCTATCTCTAATCATGTTCCTCTCTGTAGCTCATTTTGCATATTAAAAAAGCACTACAGAGACGGGAAGACGGAAGAAGTTTAATACGTCACAGGGCAACATAGTCTGAGCTGATATATGAAAAATAATACGTCAATGAATATTTTTTTTGCGTTTGTTCTTTGTAGACCAATAGAGACCAATTTCATTTGTTTTTACGATTTATTAGTTATTGTTAGTTATCTAAATTTAATTTAAATTATACACTTTAGCATTTCAAACAATGTGTTGAAATTCCATGCAATAGCTGAAGTCAATTAGTTAAATGCTGACAAACCAACAAACTTTGAAAACAGTGAAAACGTAATAACTTCTTAATCGTATTGTATAATAATGTTCATATAAAGTGGAATGTACGGTTTAACGATAATAGTTATTGGTTTATCTATCTACTTTTTGACGTATTTTACACTAAATTTGTGATTTTACATACAACTTTTAAAAATAACTTTTTTATCAAATCATTTATTTTGACAATTTCTTCAAATAATTTCCATCCCTTTATTTCAGGGCGACGACTGAGCAGTGTCCCGTGGCAATCATTGTAATGAGTCTTCAAAGCATCATTGGCGTCATCATTCAAGCCTGTATGGCTGGCATTATTTTCGCCAAGTTCACAGTCCCAACGGCCCGCCAGGAAACCATCGTCTTCTCCAAAAACGCCGTCATCACACTACGCAACGGGCACCTCTTTCTTCTCTGGCGCCTGGCAGACCTTCGCAAGGCATCCCTACTGGAGGCCCACGTTCGAACTATCATTATCCAAAAGGAAAAGACGAATGAGGGAGAAATAATCCCTTACTATCAAGAAGACTTGGAGTGCGGCTGTGAGATGGATGGCACAAACGACCGCGTCGCCCTCATGTGGCCTGTCATCATCGGACACAAGATCGACGCGGACTCGCCGATGTATGAAGTTGGTCCACGAGAACTCCTCAACTCTCAGCTGGAAATCGTCTGCATCCTAGAGGGCATCACAGAGGAAACGGGGAACACGGTCCAGGTTCGAACGTCCTACCTCCCCAACGAGATCCTCTGGGGCCACCAGTTCGAGCACTGCACCATGGCTTACGACAAAAAGGTCGGGGCCTACCGCGTCAACCATAGTGTGATAAACCGCTCCATTGTGGATCAAACCCCACGCTGCTCCGCGAAGCAACTGGACGAGCGGCGGGAAAAACGAACGAGCGCTCTGAGTTCATCCACTTCTGGCGCCACCTCACCCAAGGACGAAAAGAAACCATAACACATACAGAAAGGACGCCTCTTTTGGCGATCCTTCCTCACGCCAAAGTACATTCACGGCATGAAAATTAAGTAAGAACCCCCGGGAAAAACACTGTGCACTGAAAAGAAAAAGACTTATAAGAGTTACAATACTATATATTATATTAATTATTATTACTCTACAAGCAATATTGCTTCAGTTTGTTTGTTTGCAAAAAAGGAGAGGCTCAATATATATATATATATATATATACATATGTATATAATATCCATTTATCATTCTAAATATAATGTTTCTATCAAAGGGGATTTATTAAAGAAGTATTGAGTTTATTTTTACGACATGATAAGAGAATCGCTGATAAATAAGTGGAGTTTAAAATAGAGATGTCATGGATTTGAAGTTTTATTTGAAATTTTAGTACATTATTGAGGTAGGAAAAAAGAAGTAAGAAATCCAAGAGGCACAAAGTTTGGAAGTTATTTTTTACTATTCCATAAACTATTATATTTTGGAAGAGCAAAAATATGTAATTAAATATTTAGACATTGAGTTAATTTTCCTTATTTGATCCTCAGGTTGATGCAAGATTTTTTATTTAAATAGTCCTAGCAAGCATAGTAACTGTAATGAATAAACATTTAGTTATCCCTGATTTTTTCACCTTCATTTTTGAGCCGTTAAACTGGTCGCCGATACAACGGGTTTCCTATTTGAACATGCAAATGTGCTGTATCATTTGTCAACAAAAATGAGCTACTCTTTTAAGTATATATATATATATATATATATTTACAACAACATTAGGTAAAATAGTAAATGAAAAAATGGTCATTATTATCGAACAATACCTTCAAACCGTTCGAAATTACATAAATGTTTTAAATATTTCAAAACAATAAGTTATTTATTTATTTTTTATAAAAATAACAGATTCCAATGGAATTGATTGTCTCTTTTTGTGATTTACTATTCCTTCGAGGCAAATTTAAAAATATCCATCCAAAGTAGTTTTTTCATAGACCACATAAATGCATTTATAAGCATTTTTTGACAAGTACAAAAAACTATTATGAGACAGGTAGGTCAAATAATACTTGGATAGTAAAAAATAAACAATCGTTATTTTGAAAGATGGATTAGCAACTTATATTATTTATTTGGAATATATAAATCAGTTAAAATGATTTGTTGTTTTTGTTTTTATAGCATATATAAGAAATTATGTTTTTAATAAGTGCAGTGATTGTTTTAACCTCTTCTCTCTCGTAAAATGATATGAAGTCATTCTGGTAGTTTGTGATCCTCTTGTGGATATTTTACATTTTTTCTCGATACGTCCTAAGGAATTCCCTACAAGACCAAAAAAGATGCCCGGAAGAGATTCCTCTCAACTGAAATAGCCAACTAGTGATTATGAAATGTCATAATGTTTTATAGCTCTTGCAATTTTTCAATTGAAAATTGTAAAAAACATAGAAGCCAATTAATAAAAGAGGTAGAATTGCGTACACAATATATATAATTAAACATTGATGTGTAAAGCAATTGTACTTACAATAACCCGACTTAACAACAATTGATATGAACATAATAATAACTAGAGGACTCAGAGAGTGAAAACCTCCGCCGATCCCCACCAAATGAATCACTTGGTCTTTTTGTTATTTGCCAATAGATGTCGCTGTGCTGTGCTCTCCTCTTTGAGAGCACAGCACAGCGACATCTATTGGCAGAGTAGGCTAACTTGAAATATTTATTAGAATTTAGCTCATTTTGCATCTTAAAAAAGCACTCAGAGATGCCAAAATTTAATCACTTGTTCCTTTTGGCATTTCCAACAAATCCACAAAGTTTTATCTAAATCTGTTTCGTACTTTTTGAGTTATCCTGCTGACAAACAAACAAACCAACCAACGCCAGTGAAAACAATACCTCCTTCAGCGGAGGTAAAAACAAATTACACTGGATTATTAAGACGGTAAATTTACTTGATTATATTCTTCAAGAAGGTTAAGATGACATATTAAAGAAAGTATTTTGGTTATTTCAAATACAAAAGCAACAACAAATGACAACACATTTATATATATACATAAAGTCGCTCTGACGTTGAGGCAGTCAAACTATTGAGGTCAATCACGTACAGCCCTCAATGTCCTTCCTTGCACGTACCTGGAGTCCTTAATTGAGGAGGGACACTGATTCATGGTGGTTGTTGATCAAGGGACATTCATTTATCTTTATTGACAAGATTTATTATTACTTTTTTCATGGGGGAAACAAATAGGAGAAGAAGGGCTTTCACTGAAATGGAATCCCTTTGGCTCTTTAAAACAGAAGAAAAATATGTGAAATGATATAAAGCTACTAATGTTTGCTTTGCTGCTTGAATTGAAAAACTAAGGTAAGTCCATATTAAGAAGAAAGCTGACTTTTTGCATACCAGCAATTTTAATATTATTTAAAAATAACAGTCTTTTCAAATGGTTAAAATATATATTTTTTTATTCTAAAAAGAAAATAGTAATAAAATAAACAATAAATAGCAAACAATTGAAAAATCTTAAGACAGTTACATTGAAATAAAAACACTAATAACTGTGTTATTCAAAATTACTGTCGAAAGAATAAAAACTATAATCCTCTAACTTGCATTTTTTTTTTTTTGGTGGCCAATGTAGGATCAAAATCTAT
Organism: Caligus rogercresseyi; assembly: GCA_013387185.1. Taxonomy (NCBI): domain Eukaryota; kingdom Metazoa; phylum Arthropoda; class Copepoda; order Siphonostomatoida; family Caligidae; genus Caligus; species Caligus rogercresseyi. Next base: position 11,743,146 of record CP045906.1, on the reverse strand, counting down.
TGATTGTCCCTTAAAATTAAAAATCTCATAATAAGAAAACTGAAGTTGCTACAAATTTAATGCTTAACAGAAGTCAATATATTTAAGAACATTTATTTCAATCAATGGAATTAATATTTTGTAAACTCTGAACATCGCTTAAGTAGCAATATTTACTTTTTTAATACAGCCTCTGGTTCCATGGCGTATGACCTCGAGTAAATCAACATTTGCGAGAAATGACATCAGGGTGACCCTAAAAACAGGCAACATACATATTTATATAATGTTTCCTAGATTTATTCCTCATATCTTTTAGTTCCCTTTTTTGTTTAGATTAAAATATCAATATAAAAGTAAAATAAACATGATAGTTTATGATAAAATATGTTAACAAAAGGAAATATATAAAAATATTAATTGGGTTGATTTTTGTAATATTTCAATATTTTTGTTTCGACTTATTTACAAAACTTCTTTGACTTTGAAGGGCAAAATTTGATGATGCTCCCGGGCCATGGATCCTCGCTATCGATTCTACTCGTCCTTATTTGTGGAATGAACGAATCAAATTATTTTTTGCCTTAACAATTATAATGCTAAAAAATCATTTCTTATTCATTTAATATCGGAGATTTATTTAATAAACTATATAAATCAGGAAACGGCTGGGACCTGGGCCGGGACTTAAATTTTCAATCCGGGCCGGGACATAATATATATTTTCTTTCCTTCGACATTCTGAAGTGAAAAATCTCCAAAAAACAAAGTGACGACGTTTTTTTTTTTCAGAAAATAATCTCCAAAAAAAAATGAAAAAAAATCTTAAAAAGTGATGACGTTTCGTACTTCAAAAATTCCTTTCTCAAAAAATGTCCTCACTTTTTTATGGTAATTCTTTTCTAAATAAAATTGGTGAATGACAAACGAAAGAAAATATTGATCTCCAGGGCCGATGTCTTAAAAAACCGAGACACCGGGCCCAGACGCTCAAAAAATAGCCAGGACCCGGGCCAGGTACCCGGTCATTTCCTATATATATATATATATATATATATATAAAACCATTCGAATATTACTATTACAATAAATATATCCTTATTTGGTTTGGCATCTTTGCGAAAGGATATATTGATTATATAATTTTGACTTGGAAGAGAAATGGTTGCAACTTGTTTATTTTTAATATAAGCCCTTGTCCCTTGTCAACAAAATGCCAAAGTCTTTGTTATTTTCTATAAAAAAATACTCACTCTCTTATTTTCAGTGACAGGTTCGAAAAGTTACGGGTACTTATTAATCTTTTTGTTTAATTCTCCGCTACAAGGATACACTATATTTCACAACCAAAAAAACTTTACTTTTTGTGAAAGTGCTTTATTTTTATGGGCCTTTTTCAATTTTGAGATAGTTATTTAGTTGTTGTTTTTTACTACTTGTATATCTAGTCATTTTTATAATACTCATTCATAAATATTGATGTGGCTTCGGCATTTTGTTTGGACAATAAGGGGAAGGGTTTATTTAGGAATAGATGAAGGAAAAATTAAAAGAAGTCGAAAATACAAGGTTGAAAATTCATATTATTATATTTTCAATAATAATAATAAAAACTATTCAGTTGTGGAATCAAATAGACATATTTTGAATATAAGAGCCAAAATTCATCAACTGTCTCCAGAGTCATGACTAATGACGTTACATTACTTTTATGAGTCTGTCTGAAGACAACACAAAAAAACCATAATTTTAGTATTAAAAAAATCAAAAGTAAGTGATTCTAGATGTAAAAAATGTAAAATTAAAGGATGTTAAAAGACCCTAAATTATTTAATTTAAAGTATGAGGAACTTAAAGTAGATGATGTCAAAAGATGGGTAATTGTTAGAATACGTATAATCGAATGATGGAAGGCGTTGAAAGACGTAAAAGGAGAAATGTAGGTATCTTAATTTCACAATGACGAGATTCGATTTTTTAAAAGATATTTGCACACAAAAAGATATACGAAGAATAAAAAATGCTGAAAGATAATGATAAATAGATGGACGCAATAAATAAAATATTTAAAGGTATATATTCGATATTGAAATACGTCAAATTGGTATATTCAAAATATCAGCAAAGAAGAGCGATTCATGATATCAGAAGACAAAAAAATTAAATCATGATTTTCATGATTTAATTTGTTGAAAAATGAGAAAAAAAAATAACATCACAAAATATTATAATTCCTTCATCACGCATAAGGTTTCTCAGGTTACTGAGTCAACCATAGAGTTTAAATACAAACAATTTTTGAAACCTGGCCGGACAATAAAATAATATTGTTAACATTCGAAGGTGGAAAAGAAAGATGATAAATACCAATGGCACATTGGTCAAAACAACCAGATGCCATGTGATTTTTGTACTGAACTAGAGTGTCCGAAAATGACAGAACACTTAATTTGTTTCTTTGATGCTTGGCTTGTTTCGCTTTAAGTTGTGAGTTTAATCTCGGAATAAAATGCAACATGAATTTTGTTCATATTGTTCTTTTACTCAAGGTATATTTATTTTATAGTAAAACGCTATAAATATTATTAGAATAGTGACGTCATCAAAAAAAATATTATAATATAGTCCTGCGAGACGAATCAATTTTGGTAAATTACAATATTTTTCTCGCCACTTGTCGGTAGTTTTGATTGACATATTTAGGAATGGAAATCTGGAGCTTAGCCTTGGTGCTTACAGATTTTTACAGATTGACTGTTTTTTCGCCGTGAAAAAGAGAGAGGAAAAGAAGGAAGAGAGAGGGAGAGAGAGATAAGTTTCTCTCTCATTGTTTCTTTCTCCTTCTCTCTCTCTCTCCCTCTCTCTTTCCTTCTATCCCTCTCTTTACCCCTCTCTCTTTTTCACGGCCAAAACAGTCATAGAATATTTAAGCACAAGGCTAAGCTCCAGATTTCCATTCCTAGACATAGTCCTCGGCAAACAAAAAGTCAGCTAGATTCATAATATAGAGACCCTTGATAGTAGTCAATATACTATGTTATTAACAAAAAATATCTTGCAATCGACTAGAGTGGAAGTTGTATGCGAGATATACTAAAGATTCATAATTACATTTTGATACTTTTGACAATATATCTTGAACTTCCAAAGTGTATTTCCTAACAGCTTAAGTAATTATTTAAACTTAAGTACATATTTAGATCATTAAATTTTGGGGAAAATAGTGAAAAATGAGACCAATATGATCGACTATTTGACCGAAAAAACTCTGAATCAGGTTGGTTTGATATAACAAAAAAATATCAGGTGATGCGTTGAAGAATGAAGGTGAAATATCATACAAAAGTATGCTACTAAATTAGAAAAGTTCATCATTAACTTACTCAATTGTATATTTGTTATTTCTAGTTTCGAAGAACCAAACTAAAACCACTTATTCAAATATATAATATATATATATATAATGGGCATATCTTGATATATACTTCACTTTGCTCCAGCGCAATTCTCTAAATCACTTTGTATTAATACAATGGCATGGGATCCTTAAGGCCAACTTCTTCTAAACTTATCATTATGAATCTTTTAACTTCTTCCTTATATCCATTTTATAAATATTCACATAAATAATGTATAAAAATATCCATAATAATAATCTATTTTCTTTTAATACAACATTGTAAAAAATTGTATAGTTATTTAAATTAGTAGTTTGATTTTGTATTTATCAAAAGTTTTTTTTGTTTATATAAATACATATGTATACATAAAACAATTTATAAAAGCTAAATAATAAATAATGTTTGCTAATATAGATCTATATTTACCTTATTATTATTATTATTATGAAATGTGAAATAACAATAATTATATGAATGATGATGACATGTCCACGTTTTCCTCATATTAGTACATACATATTCATGAAATATATTTTGTATTTTAACGGAACATCGAAGTGATTATTATTTTGTGTCTATGTGTGTTCAACCCATTGAGATATAAAGATATAGAGAGCTGATTCCCTTCAATAGCAGAGAAACATCGTTCAGCTGTATCTGTGTGTCCACTATAAACAAAGTAATTTGATCTACGTCATCGTAAGCGATCATAGAGATATAATCTATCTCTATGATCAGCTTACAATGACGTTGTACAAATTACTTTGTTTATTTTGAACACACAGAATACAGCTGAACGATGTTTCTCTGCTATTCAAGAGAATCAGCTCTCTTTATCTTTATATATTTATGCTTAATACATGTGGTTATCAGCTTATTAAAATTTGCTCTAAGCGGATTGTGGATATCGGGTCTTGGAGAAAAAATGACGATTAGTTCTAAGTCTAAAATATTCGGTATCTGTCCGTAAAGAGGACTCAACAATAGAAAATATAAAGTGAGAGAATATGGAATATAGGGTTCAATGAAGAGATAATAAATACACTCCGATATTTAGCGCTACCATACGCTACTTTGCACCTCAAAATTCTCAAGACTCAACTATATTATCATCTCCACTTTAACATAACTAAGAAAGAAGTAATGTTTGATATTTTATAGACTTGTTCAATTATTGTACATATAAAATTAATTGGAATGTTTTGTCTTCTAGCCATTCTCAAAAAATACTTCTGTGTGTTATTCAAAAAAATTGCAACCAACATTCGTTGTTGGTTCGAACAGACAAACGTATATAAACCAAAAGCAATTAGAAGTAAAAGTATTATCCACGACTATACAAAACTATTCAGCGCATGCAAATAAATATCAAAGGACGCCAACGTTCACCTTTTGAGAACCAAATTTTAAAAGCCAATTGAAAGTATTTTGACTGTTTGAATTATGAAGAATCCCAAGAGAATCTTCCATATTTTTCCACAAAAAAATATTTATGCCTTAAAAATATTATAATATGTCTTAACATATTTTTTCTTTTGGAAAATATATTCATTTCAAATTAAATAAACTCATTTTCATAAAATCTCTCAATCGAGTACTACAGTCGGTTTTTTACTAAATAACAAAAAATATATTGTCCTTTAATATCTTTATTAATTTGCTCAGTTCAGTTCATTTTATTATGAACACGTCAAAAGTATGCTCACAATAAGGGAACGTTGCATCCGCCAATTATCACATCTAAAAACAAAGCTACATGCATTTTTGTGCATTATAAAGGACACACACACATATATACTTAGAAATCAATTATGATCAATGTAAAGAAACATTTGGTGTATGAAGGTCTTTAGAAAGCTTTTATTTCCTAATAACATACTAATGACTTAGTTTTTGTCGTTTAGTTACATTTCTTTTGAATGGTCTTATGCATTTATTCGTATAAAAGGTAAGTGATTTCCTGAAGAATATTTGAAATAATTCTTTTAGAAGTAAATTCATATCTGAAGGAAAATACATTGATAGATTATTTATGTCAATGGTTCATTCACATAAAAAAGAAATATATTTTGATTTGATAAATATACACATTGGAAAATATATATTTGAAATAAAAGAATATCGTGTATTTATATGGTCATCAATACTGTCTGATTATTTTTTCCAGCAATTTATTTGTGGACTGCATAAAGAATTGGTAGAGCAATTACAACGATAATATAAAAGGCATTAGATGTCAAACTCATTAGAGCCGATCCACTGCTTTTTTCAGTTCTGAACAAATGCCAAAGTAATTGTGTAAAATACATGTATTCTGATACAAAATTTAACAAAATTATTTAAAAAATTCACCCCAAAAGCTCTGTTCATTGTATAATTGATTAAATAATATATTTTATTCATCGGATTTTATATACCGCTCGATCAAACTTCTCTGCTGCAGTCCTCTATGGATTTGAGAAGCTCTTGGACAGAAAGCTTGCTCTCCTGAAGGAACTAAACACTAACGGTGGCCTGCAAACCCGGACCAGACGGGTGGGTAAATAGAATCTGATCTTTCTATTTCTTCACTCTACTCTTTGACTTTTTGTATAATATATTTTGCATATGTTAGCAATTTTTTATTTGGTATATTTCTTTATGACACTTTCATTTCCTTTTAATGAGCACACCAATTTTATTGCATGCTAATGTTATAGGGCCAAAATATTGAAAGGTATTATTAGAAAAGAATTTTTTGTCGAGATAGGTAAAGTTATAATAGACAAAGGTTATAGCAAAAAAAAACATTTACCTTTTAGAAGTTTCATTGTATAAAAAATATATGTTAGCATTACTATGAAAGCAGAAAATATAGGAGTAACATATATTTTATATACTATATATATCTTTTATTCTTAGGATTGGACTCAAGAATATCATATCGATCCTCAATATTTCTTAAATGTCAAACTCTATGGCAGCATAAGACATTTCTTTGTAAATTAGTCTTTTTTATGTAAGGTTAATATATTTGAGGCTTTTAGGGCGAAAAAGGATGCCATCCATTTTTATCCAAAGTATTCCAGTAAATTATCTAAAATGAAATTAAATGTTTATAAAAACTTTGATTTAGATTCAAACACCTTCATATAATTACTCTATATGATTGATTCAATTATTATTAATGCTATATTATGCGCAATGACTGTGATTTTAAACCCTTAAGACATATAAGCAGATGGTTGTATAATGTCTTAAAATGCAAAAAAATAAAATAATTTGGTTATTCCATACATTTGACTCACGTAATAAAATTGCAATATGCATTTTAAATCATTGTTTAATTTACTCAAATATCCATAGATTCAGAAGTTTATTCATTTTAAAGAAATACATAGCACATTAATAAGAAACAATACGATACTAAAAATACTTGTCCATCGATAGGAAGACGGATGAACGGATGAAATTGAGCAGATTCAAGTATACAGAGAAAAGATTAAACTAATAAACACGGCTAAATAATGCGAGCTAATAAGTATATATTATGAACAATTGAACAATGAAATCATTCGAAAAGTGGGTGGGAGGACGGTGGAGAAGAAAGGTTGCGTTAGTAAAGGGAATTGAGTTGTTACGGGAAAGAAGAAACATAAAAAACATGGCGGCTGTTAAGTATAAATCACCCACAAACCTACATATAATATGTAATAAATCATTACTCGACCAATTATTTTGAAAGCTTATAAGTTATACATTATAAGGAGTACATCAACGGCAAGTATAGTAATTATTGTTAAAATCCTTTTTGCCATTAACAAACTGTCACACCACGTTCTATTACAAGTTATTGATTCATGGTTAAAAACGAAATTGTGTCACAAGGAAAGTGCATATTAGCGATTCCGCCATGGATCACGGCACATAGTATGTCTGCAGTTATATAATAAAACAAACAAACAAAAACAGCATGCTTTGACGTCCTTTGTCCAAAGGTAAACGAACTATATTATAAGAAATAATATGCAGGATTGATTTAATCTCAATATAAAATTAAACCTTCATCATCTTTTCCAAGTGAAGTAACTACAGACACTATGTGTTCAAAAGCAGTTAGTTGTTCTAACGCTGTCTTCCTTTGTTGATATTACTAATAGACTAATAATATTATTATTATTTGCAATAATTAAATGTTTATTTCAGCTTTTATTAGAAGGCACAGAATGCATAGAGATATAAATACATAAAATACCGGATAGTGTCCAAAACAAACAGATCTTCTATACAAACGCAAATTACAAAACCCTTCAATTATGAAAGCCATACAGAACAAAGAGTGCGGATACCACACGTATTGTAGCACATACAATCGGGGTATTTCCAATGTTGGGAGAAGGACAGCGACAAACATTGCATAAGAGGGAGAAAGACTTTATTTTTATACCATGAAATATTTATATTTGTGTGACGTCACTTTCCATTTCCCTCAAATGGTAAATTGAAGTATTGAAGAGTTTGTTTTAGGCCCTGATCTACAGTTGAACGATATTCCTTGGTAATTGAGTGGTGGAATATGTTCTCTATGTATTTCTATCTCTTTGAAATAATGTCATAAATACTATTATATAAGACTGAACATTTATTGAGTTCAGATGCATGGCGTCATGTCGACTGGCCTTTAAATATCTTTATTTATTCTTTGCTAGAACCTAAAAGACACGACATTCAAATTCATGTAGTGTACAATTTCAATCTGATTATTTCATTTATATATATATATCTTATGCTGAGCATTCACTTATTATTAATATTATAAAATAGGTCAGGTGGAGACTTATATATATACAACGTTATTAATGAGAGATAAAAAAGCAAATTATATATATAAATTGTGGTTCTTGGCTTCAGTGATGAAGTGGAAGAAGGATCAAAATGGGAATTCCGTCATTCAAATCATTGAGAAGGCATTATCTAAACAAAGGAGAAATATTAATCATGTGTATTTTTGGAATAATAATAATAATAAATCAGAGGTGAAAGTTTTGAATGGATGATCCATACTGGCGGTTGTATAAGTTGGAGTGTCCACCTCTTACGCCGCCGCCGCCGCGAGGATGGCTAAACTCTGAGTATCCGTCCATGTCGTGGAGAGGGTGCGGAAGCATCATGACGGGTTGGAGGTTGACGGACTTCCGAGAACCTGCGAGGGAAGTTGTGTCGCCCACGAATCCAGGGTTGATCTCGCCTATATGAAAGGAAAAAAAGTATTAAGAACCTTCTTTAATGAACGACATGGGACATGAAAGAAATGAAATTCGAATAATATAAAGCAGGTGTAGAATGAAAAATAATTTTTCGCTTTTTCAACCTTTTTAGAAACGTGAAAATTAGGAATGAGTTTAACGTGAAATTTTGGACTTCTCTTGCCTCCATCCACCGAAGACATTATCTACAATTATGAATAATTTTAAGAATTGCAAGTAATTCCATTTTAAATCTCAAAATCTATGTGAATATCTTTTAGTACGGTTGTCAATTTCATGAATACTATTTTATTAATTACAAATATGTAGTACTTTAGGTTCAACCCCTAAGATAAAATGATAGATTTAAAAGTTTACTTATGTGATTGCTCATGCATTATTTTTTTATATATTCTGTGGTACATATCATAAAAATGAACGGTTGAAAAAAAAAATGTATATTGTAAGGAGGTTACTTACTTTCTTATATTTTTTTAATGGTTTTTTTATTTAAAAACATACGTATCATAATATCCAATAATAATATAAAGAGCAAGGGGGTTGTTATAATAAAATTATAAATAAACATTTTAATTTAAAATTAGTCCTCTGAAGCAAAACCCATCACATCATTAAACATCATAATCTGAATTATATAAGGTGAGTAACACGAAAAAGAGAAAAAAAATTGTAAATAGTATATAAAAACATCTTTTATTTCACGACTCCCTCGATGATGTCATTTGAAGTCCTCTTATATCTTCCAACAATTACTTACTTACGTGAATATTAATTGTAACATATCTGATAATATGAATAGGGACAACAAACAAAATATTTTTCTCCTCGAAACTGATTGTTTGGAAAAAGGGATCGTGAATAATATAAAAAAAGTAGTTGATTGAATGAATAGGATAGAAACTAATAGAAGATGTATTCATGCATATTTAACATTCGTTAAGTATGCTTGAATTATAATAATTTTTTTTGCCTATATAGTTCGATAGAATTGCTTCCGACTGAATATGAATAAGCATTATAGCATTAAATAAGTTTATCGATCCTAGGATCTTATCATTGGGATGACCAAAATTGACCATCCCCTCTCGGGATTCGAACCTGCACCCCCAATATTGAGAGTTGAACACGCCTTAACGCTCACGGCTATCGCAGCCCCTTTTATTTATTAATTATAACTATTGCAAGCCCCAAAGAACATCTCTTTGTCAATTGAGTTACATTGAATGGTTAAAATACGTTAAATATAATTATAACCATTCATTAGTCCATTCCTTCAATTAGTCCATCGAACATCGTCTTCTGGATAAGGTTAATCAAAATGGATCTTCCTCCTCTCGAGAGAGTCGAAGAGGAGATTCTATGAAATAAGAGATTCAACTTAGATCACGCACTCTCTTCGCCAATTTTGGGTATCTGTGATCCCACACTTTCATTCTTACCGACAGTGTTGATCTGTTTGTCGTCAATGTGGAGTATACCAACATTTGTTCTTTCTTTGAGTAGTGCCTTTATTTATTTAATAAATAATAATATATGATATTAGGATAAGGATAATGGATGATTTTATGGACGCTATATCAAACTCAAAATGTGTATACCGTAAAAAAAGGCATTAGACTAGAGGAAACTATTTATGAAAATGAATATTTTTTTTTTGCAATAGCAATTGACAAATATTAGTAGAATTCATTGTCTCATGGTTCGATGGAACTTGTATATATATATATATACAATATATATATATACAAAATGTATAACTCTATTTTCGACGTTTTCGATGGAACTTGTATATTATATATATATAATATATGTCTTCTTGGATGGTATTTAGTGATTGCTTTGTAGAGTTATTCAAATCCAGTTATTGAGTGAAAATGAGATTATAATAGAAAAAAATTAATACTTATGGATATATGTTTAGTATATAAATTTTTTTATGAAAAAAATGTTTGTCGTTTGTGCGAAAGTAAGAATTATTGATTGTTTACGATTCATAAAGGACGGAAGTTTTGCTTCTTTTATTAACATTATAGCTTTAAATTAGTCTATCGAACTTGGGGATCTGTGTTTGCTGATCTGTTGAACTGATGAATCTGGACCGAGCGAGGATGTAATAATTCTATGTTTATACATAATAGCTCTCTTAAATAATGAGACTTCCTTGGTGAGGTAATAATAAATGGGATAAATATTATAAAATGGATCAAATCCAAGCCGAAGATTCCCGATAGACCAATCTTGTATGGCTGCTTTTATTTTGCTTGTAAAACAATCAACTTTTAGTCATTATGAGGATTGGATCAAATCCAGACCAATTTTTACCGTTATAAATAGTTTTTAAAAAAATTATAATATTTTTTTGGGGTGAAATACATACAAAGAATCTTAGAATTTACCATTAATCAACCCCGAAGGGTCGATTTAACGATTAACAATGAAGTTAAATAAAGTTTTGATAATTTTTCAGCTACCAATGGATAGTAATCCAGATTTATCTATTTTGATATTGTTTAAAAAAAAAGTTGGTAGTTTAATTCTCTATTAACATAATCCTTTCGGCATTTACAACCCTGTAATTAAGTTCAGTTATCCAAATTTATAAACAATTGATGTAGTATTTTTTATGTTTAAGTTTTATATTTTAAGACATTTATTGATTATACATCTTTTGATATGTCTTCATTGACTACATCCATTTTTTCTAAATATATTTTTAATAATTTTAAGGGGGCGAAGGGTTTTGTCAAATATAACTGAGCTTGTTCCTACTTTTTAAGTTAAAAGATTTTTTTTTTTTATTTCACAGTTCATCGAATACATACAATAACCAAAGTATAAGGTATATAATAAGATTCTATGCGTAAAAATATAGTACTGAACATTATAGTAAATGTTATTACTATACATAAAATTGATGCACACCAAAAATGAATTGTCTAACTAAGCTAAAGAACACGACATCAATATGGTTTGGTATTTGTGTTTATACAGCAATGTAGAGTTTCTTTTTTTTTTAATCGCTGCAAATAAATCTTATAATAATATTTCAGAAGACAAATAATTCTTCATATTTCAATTAACACGTTTCACTTTTATTATGAATTTAGGCTGAGTGTAAATTGCTAGTAATAATATGGAGGCGAAACACATTTATTAGCATGCATGGCATATTTGTAACTTTATAGGTTTTTTTTTTGGTGCATTTTGCTGACTTAAAAGTTAACTTTGAGTAAGAATGTCACTCTCTGATACGCTCGGCAATTATGACCTCCTCATCTCTTACCCTTATATATGGAAGCTGGATTCATGTAGTGTGACTCCGGGGCGGAAGCTTGATTTCCCGATGAGCCAATGTAAAAGCCAGGACCCCCAGAATGAGTATGTCAAAGAGGACAATGATGGCAAGGACAAAGGCCCAGCGAACACCGCAGTTCCCAGATCATAGTTGGCAGAGTGTGAGCCGCAAATCCCACGAACCTCGTCATTGTCCCATCCCGCGGGAAAGGCAATGATGCCGATGGCGAGGCAAAAGCCTGAAATAATAATAAAAGGAAAATATAAATTAGCAATAATGGTACAGTAATGCAGCGGATGAGATGGGGCAAGGAAAACTAGTAGACACCTGAAAAGGAAGCCATGGTAAAACGAGTGTTTTTCAGTTAATTCAAGCCATAATTCATTTTCAAGCAATCCTACAATTCTATTTAATAACATATCAAAATAAGATCAAATATCATTGACGTCATCGATTGGTTTTTCAAAAATAAAATGCAATTACTAACTAGATTAAATGACATCATTGTATGTCGACCAATTTTTATCGTTAAAATAATTTTATTCGGTTACTGCAAAGAAGAATACAGTGTAAAAAATACACTAAAAAAATATAGATAACATAATAAATAAATAAAATCTGGACAGTTACGTAATAGAAACATCAATGAACATATAGTTCAAAATTACTGTCCAGATAAAAAAACATATATGTAAAACAACAATTAATATAGCTAATTGTATTCAATACAAAAAGATGATGCATTCTTAAAATCCTTCTGATGTCGTTCCAATAGAATTTTGACAATTTTACTCTTATTAATATACTTAGAGATACAGAAAGAGTGACAAATATATGTTTATATATATATATATATATATATAATATATATATATATATGGACTGCATAATGGTAGTTATTGCTAACTCAGTATTAACATATTTTTCCAGTTGAGAATTCAAGTTTCTCACTGATGCTATGTCGTAAACAAAAAGTGATGATCCATTTATCGTCACATATGATGAAACAAAATAAACGTTACATTTATCTGAGTATGAGCAATACAATATATGTTTGATAGATTACTGACGCATTGATGTCAGACCATCTGAAAACTGTCCAATAAAACATACAATAAACATACTTTCTAGTCTTTTGTAGACCTTCCCCTCTCCTCAAAAATGCTAGGCTCCAACCCATAATTTGAGAGTAGAAGTCGTGTCCAATAGCAAAAATCAGATAAGTCCGCGAAACATATTAGTCCTTTATGCAAAAATAATATATTCAGATATATAAAAACCTGTATAATAAATATGTAGAAATAAATATGCGAAAAAACGGTCATAAATTAGGTTGTTGCATTTATTCATAGCTATAATTTTTTTTCCTTCACTGTGGCTCTTTTATATTGTGTATTGATTTACAGTATAATTTTTTTTCTTCCATGTCTAGAAAGAGAGGAAGATAATGGTCATAATGAATATAATAATGACCAGGGCCTAATGGGAAGGGATAACTATTAATGGATGAAAAGACGCAACTTCATATATATGACTATAAATATCTAGAGCAAATGATAGTCAATGCTTTCTAATCTTTTATTGCATGTACGCGAGGCTTTTAGGCAATTAAATCAGCAAATATGTATTCAACAGTATATTATTGAATCTGTTGAGCAAAGCTTAAAAGGATTAATTGACGACGGCCAAAAATGTGGTCGATACTAAAGCGTTAAAGTAAAGTAGCGCATGCAAGGAAAAAGTAAACAAAAAAAATTGGCCAAAATTTTGGTTATTTTCTTTAACGTTAGATGTCGCTAGTCCATGAAATTACGTCACAATCCTATTTAAAACCGGTTTAAAGGGATTAAGTTTGACGATTTGAAATATATCAAGATAAAAAACGTCTCCAAATATAAATAATAAAAGGAATTTGTTATTATTTTCAAAGAGTTCTAGCATCAAAGCAGCGCCCCTTACGGACTTAAGAAGAACTAAAATTTTGGCCTATTCCTTTTGGGAAAAAAGGAAGAGTTTTATGTTATGCAGCCGCTACTTTACTTTAACGCTTTAGCCGATACTATTCTTATCATTTTGTAGCTGCTAAATGAAATAGTTTTCCACTTTGATTATCTTACTCTTGCTAATGTACTAAGTGTAAAAAACATAAGAGAATACTAAGCTAGTTTGGTGTTCACCTATTGCTGTTTGTTAAAATTTATATTTTATATTTTTTTTCTTGGCGATACATAAATATAATTGTAAAAAACTTTTTTTCCTAAGAAATTTGCACTCGACATATAGCTTTTTCTATATTTGTAATCAAAAAGTATAAGTATTTAATTTTTATACATTGCTAATTATTTGTGAAATGAGTCCTTTGCAGACATAATTTTAATTAAATCAACAGAACATAAGTCCATATATACAGTTTGGTTCAAAACTAGTAATAAAAAGAAATACTAAAAAGGCCTTACTTGCACTATATTCTTTACTGTACGAATCAGGGCCGGTTTTTACTATGGGCAATGTGGGCGACTGCCCAGGGCGCAATCTATTTGGGGGCGCCCCTCCCAAAAAATCGCCAGTTTTGTACTCTAAAACCGCTAATTTACAAGTAAAGTTAGTGGACTGTTCGCTGAGGCCATGACGTCAACTTTCTGCGTTCATGTATACAGGTTGTGTCTGTATCAGAAGAAAATAATGATAGCGTTTCCACACACTGCGGACCACGTTCAATCTCTATTTCTGCCGGACGCCGCACCGGAGCTCAGTGCTGCTCGAGCGGCAGCGGGATATGGATGCGGCTTCTAATCAGTGTTATTTGTAACACTGAGGGAGGGAGGTTGGGGGGGGGGGGGGGCGCCAATGGAGTGTTCGCCCAGGGCGTAAAAGTTGCCAGGAACACCTCTGGTGCGAATAGTTAATAAAGAGAAACGTAATGAAATATCGAAGGATGTAGTTGTGATAATACAATATGTAAAAAAATATATGATAAATTCTGAGAGTTATAATGACGTGATCACTCAATGCGATTGTTATTTCCCCTCGTATTCTGCTCTTTAAAATAAAACGATATTTGAATTTTAAGCCAATCATATTAGAAAGGCAGAGAAGAACTTTGTTTTTATGATATCGTAGTATTTTTTGTCTTTATATGATTCCATAATAAAAAACTTGGAGACATAATACTTTACCCATTATTTTCTGTAATATATAATATTCCAAAATTGGTATTCTATAATAATTTTACTTTTTTTTATTACAGAAAAGGTATTTCCTTTTGTAAACCAAGGCGGAACAGTCATTTTATTCATAGTACAATTCATAAGAAATGTCTGGATGAATTCATTTTACGACTCCTCACTAGAACATAAAGGATGTTCATATTCTCAGATACTTATGCCAACACTTTTCTTCGTCTTTAAGACTATTTGCTTAAGATAATGTCTATTTCAGTAATACTCTAAGCAAGCTGAAGGCAAATACATTAAGGCTTATTATGATATTTATTTTTAATATTACATAATACAACAAAGAAATGACTTTCAAAAAATATAGAAATCGACGATAAAATAGCTTGTACAACACCATAATATACCATTTCCACTATAAAGGTCGTAAGAAAGATTATAATCCTGATATCTACTATTAGAGTCGTTGATATGCCCAAGGAGGATTAACGATCCTATTTTCTACTAGGAGAATCAATTGTTGCACTGGATCTCTACTGCGACATATACTTGTGTAAAAAATTAGTGATGTAGTCCAACATATTGTCAAATTATGAACTTTGTTATCGAAATATATTTAAAGTTTAAATAACATATTATTAAGACGTTGCAGCGGAGCACAATATATATAATATTTTTTTATTGACTTTATTCGATTAGAGTTATTGCATATAAATATGTATATATATATATATAATTTAAACATTATAATTTAACATTAAAACCCTAAACTAAAGTCAAAACAGAATGAATCCACAAATAAAATAAACAATTAATCAAAGGCAGTTACAACAATAAACTTTTTTGCCTAACCGGTTCGATGGATTTGCATCTTTAAGTATATGTATAAGTAATATTGAAGCGTTAAAGCAAAGTAGCGCATGTATAACATAAAATTCTTCCTTTTTCCCCAAAAGGATTTGGCCAAAATTTTAGTTTTTCTTTAGTCCGTAAGGGACGCTTTGATAATAATAAAGTCCCTTTATTATTTATATTTGGAGACATTTTTTATATTAAAAAAGAACTCATCAAACTTAATCCCTTTAAACCGTTTTTAATAGGATTGTGACGTAATTTCATGGACTAGCGACATCTAACGTTAAAGAAAATAACCAAAATTTTGACCATTTTTTTTTTTACTTTTTCTTGCATGCGCTACTTTACTTTAACGCTTTAAGTAATATAACCTGAAAAGTAGGACTCCAACCTGCGCCTTCAACATTGACTTTATTGATTAATTGATATTTATTATTATTATTTGGTTTCATGACGTTGATATTCAATCAGTAAGGTTTATAATCACTTGCCTTAAAAATGTATCTTTAGCATTTCTTAATGACCCCTAAAGCTTACTAATAGGTATAATATGTGTGAAAGATAATTGATAGAAGGCTTAGAAACTCATTTAGTATTTCTTATATTCATATTATGTTTATGTTCAAAAAATACATTGTTATGTACTCAATATCTTTCGAAGAAGTGAAAAAATATACTTTTTATTAAAAAAATACTTGACCCTCATTTCTTGCTATCTAAATCATATTATCATGCAAATCGATTTGATACATTTCTTGATGCCAATATGGAAATGGAGAGGGGATGGTCATTTTTGGTCTACCTCATTGATAAGATGCTAGGTTCGATAGATTAATTTTAATGCTATACTGCTTACTTATATCCTGTCGGATACAATTCTATTGAATCATATAGGCAAAAAAAGGGAGCCATGATAGCTGTGTGCACTAAGGCGTGTTCAACTCTCAATGTTGGGGCGCAGGTTCGAATACTCCCGAGAGGAGAAGGTCATTTTAGGTCTACCTTATTGATAAGATCCTAGGTTCGATAGACTCATTATAATTTTATAATGCTTATTTATATCCTGTATGCTGCAATTCTATCGAACCAAATATACAAACAATTAATGGAAATTAGTTTTTTATAAAAACATAGTTTCCCATTTTTTGATGTATACAAATATGAATTGATATCCATCTCTTGTACCTTTACCTAATTGATGGTGATGAAAATGGCTCTAATGTCCCATCTGTTTATTACAGTAATTGACTTAATCACTATACCTTTATTCCTTGAGGCAATAGTGATTAATCATTTGTCTTTTATAAATATAACGGCTTACTAAGTATTGAGCCTACTTGAAATACAATGAATAATACAAATACAATAATGTTTTTTGTAGTTCCTAAAATACTTTATAAAAGGTATAAATGTCAATAAGTGAGTGTTATTGAAGGAGTATAACAACCAAAGATATGGTTGGTCTTGCAGCAATTAAGATAATATTTTTTAGTTGACTAATCCATTTACTTTTCTTTTTATAAGTCTTATGGGCCGAGTGCCGTTCCATTTATCGTCAGATATGTCCAACAAAATAAATGATTTCCCAAAGTTTTCAGCAGTTACTTTATCTAATGAATATATATATTATGGGTGAATTTGCAGGAGACATGTTATTGAGATTTGATCTGTGCGTAAATCCTTATCTTTGAGTTAATGTTCACATCCCAATCACCCGTAATTATTCACGTCTTTTTAAATTTTAATAAGAAACTTTATGGATTTAAAAAATTACATATATAAATAAACATTCTAGTTTTTTAGTCATGTTCGAGAAAACAATCCCGGATTGTTATTTATTCAATGGTGATTTATTATAAATAATACCTACCTCAATAGAAGATTTTTTAAATTGAGTTATGCCAATATGTAATTGGAATAGAACTACGATCCAATATTCCAATTTCTTAAATGTTTTTGCTTCTTTATGCCCATCACTTCCATGGAATTGCAGTAACAGTTTAATTTAATGAATAGTACTTAATCTAGATATTTTTTGTGGGGACTGATAAATATTAATCCTTCCGTCTCCGGTATGAGCTGAACCCCCTCCCATAAACAATGAGAGCTGAACTTCCTCTGTGCCAATATCTTATGCTCAAAATTTGGATGAAATTTTAGTTTTTCTGATCGTCTTCAAAATAAATTATTTAAAAAAATATGAGGTTTCTTCCAGAGATAAAAACCAACACGCATTCAAATATTAGGTCTAAGGTAGTTTTAAAAGTAAACACCCGTTGTTCTTTACTATTTGGCTTATATTCCAAAAGACAACATTTATTGTTATCATTACATCCACCTGAATACTATATTATTATTTTTGTATTGACAATTGAAAAAAAGTATTTTATTAAATTATCCTTATAACTTTTTTATTCTTGATGATATTCAAATTGTTTAGGTATAAATATGCATATTTGATAGACCTTTTATATAATGTTATATATCAACTAAACGATGGAAGAGATTTAAAAAACGAGTAAATGCGTCAATCTGTATGTTGCTTTATATATATAAAATAACGTGATACTCAACTGAAAATAAAAACTGTTCGACTTGAAGAGATTTTTATCAATGCACTACAAAATATAGAAAGAAAAATACCAAATAGTTTCATTGTATTTTGATATTGCATATCCATAATGTCGTTGCAACCTCAATGAGAAAGGCAGAATGGATGCTAATCCTTAAACAGTCAAGGTCTAAATATTCAAGAATATAAACATAGATAATAAACATTCAGTGATTCAACTGTAAAGGAATAGGCATTACACTCTGTGATTTAAAATATATATATGGGGAATAATATTATAATTTTCTATATACACAAACAATTCCTGGTAGAACTAAATTTGTTTACATATGGAACAATGACGTCATAATATATATTTTTCTCAAAATTCGCCCAACACTAGACCTAGTGTAGATAGACATTGAATTATAAGAATTCAAGGATATTATTATCCGACTTCCCTTATTACTTTTAACGTTTAACCCATTATACAGGTTTATTTGAAATAAAAGCCAAGTTATGCATTTTGATTAAATGATTCCACACTTTTTTCTCATGGTGCATTTGCTTAATGAAGGATATGATTCGTTATACAACGTATTATTAAAATATGAATCAGACATGTCATTGATGAGAGACACTCCAATTATATAAATTAAAGCGTTAAAGTAAAGTAGCGCATGCATAACATAAAATTCTTCCTTTTCCCCCCGAAAAATTGAACTTTGTATTAGTTCTTCTTAAGTCCGTAAGGGGCGCTTTTATGCTAGAGCTCTTTGAAAATAATAACGAAGTCCTTTTATTATTTATATTTGAAGACGTTTTTTATCTTGTAGTTATTTGATATATTTCAAATCATCAATTTAATCCCTTTAAACCGGTTTTAAATAGGATGTGACGTAATTTCATGGACAACGACATCTAACGTTACAGGAAATTACAAAATTTTGGCCAATTTTTTTTTCTTTTTCCTTGCATGCGCTACTTTACTTTAACGCTTTAATATAAATAATCCAAATGCTTTGTTTTCTCTATAAGCATTTCAATAATTATTTATATATTTATACATATATATATCAGGAAATAAGATTTATAAATGATATGGATAAAGACCCATTAGGAAAATTATATGTACACCACTATGATATATGTTATCCCAGCTGGTTTTTAAACGTCCCGGCCCGGCTCGGTGTCTAAAAATCACCGGTCGGGACTTTAATATTTTCGTTCAGTCGTCATTCTGTAAGTGATGACGTTTTTTTAGAAATAATGAAAAAACATTTTCAAAATGTTTTCTAAAAAAAGTGTCATCACTTTTATTTGGAATTACTTTTCTAAAAATACCGTCATCACTTATTTTTAGAAAACATTTTCTAAAAAAACGTCGTCATTTTTTTAGGCATTCCTTTTCTTAAAAAAACGACGTCACTTTCAGAATGATTAAGGAACACAATATATTAAAGTCCCGACCTGGTTTTGGCCCGGCCCGGCTTGAAAATTTAAGTCCTGGTCAGGCTCGTGTTCCGGCGAAAAAGAGTGTCCCGGTCGTTGCCTGATATATATATATATATATATATATATATATATACAGGGCTTTGCCGGTAAATTGGAACTGTTTTCAGGGTTAAATTTAAGTAACATTTGGTTTGAATTTTTGTGCCAATTCATGCACCATTGGAATCAGCTAACAGTTATCTTTCGTTTGACACTACTTGAGTTACAGTGGTGTGATTGAGAGCCATGAAGCAAGAAAAAAGGTCCGTCATCATCATATATATAAATAGTTAAATATACATATATTTTATTTATATAAATATTATTTATTTATATAAATATATATTTATAAACAAATATATATATATATTCAACATCCGATTTGATTAATTCAATTTAGAATATGTGTAATTGAAAGAGTTTTTACATTTCCTCTCACTATATTTTATGCAAATATTATCTTTTTATTTAATGATTCAACTCTAATAACTTCCTGTACTACATTTTCACTCATATACATTATCAATATGTCATATTTATGTAGTATATTTATGAACGGAATGATGCCCTTAATTGTTAGAAAGTGTATGGCCGTTTATATGAACATTCATACATACTTATATGTATGTATGTAGTTGACATATAAGTAATAATCTTTATCAAAATAATTTTCCATGGATTTTCACTTTCGATGTCAATATCTAGTTAGAGGGTCTGAATTTATTGTCCTTTCAAACATCAACAAGAAGGTTTCTCATTTTAACTGTTGTAGCTTTTTTTTACTTTTCCTTTTTTTTCTTTGCAAATAGCAAAAAATAAATAAAAGAGCTCAATTTAATTCCAGACACTATGAACAATTACTTTCCATTAAATTAAAATCTTTAAAATGCCCTTTAAAATAATGGAGTCTATCTTAAGATTTTAGCCCCATGTGATGCTCGCATTGGAAAAAAAAAAACAAGAGCACATTGATCAAGGAACAAAATGGTGTATGTCTTTTTTCGTAAAAACTATTCTAAATTATTTTTTGCTATTTTGTTGTTTTTTGCCAGCACCTCTGAAGCCAGCAAGAGAGAAACATACCTGTAAGTGATAGAAAGTAAAGAAATTATTATTATTTAATGAAACAGGTCCTTAAGATACTATAGAAGGATATATATATATATTTGGATGGCATGCCCAAAGAAACTCTACAGCAAGCTACAAATAGATATATTTGCAGGTAAATAAAACAATGAATGAAGTGTGTCCTTCGACGCAGAAGCACTTTTAGATGTGAGCAGTATTCAAAAGAATAATTTTGGCTTACAATTGTTAAAATTCAATTATATAGAATAATTACTGTCTATGAATTATAACCTGATATAAAACGAAGAAATACATTTATTTGTTTTTAAAGGACGTTGATTCCTTAAAATCCTTTTTAAAACATTTAAATGAATAAAAACTAAACTCTTCAGAAGATTAGTATATCTTTTACAAATTATTTACACAGCTTTTTATAATTTTAAAAGCAAACAGTTTTTTACAAAAGTTCAATTTAATATAAAGTAGACATCCCTTTAGACTAGTAGAATATGATCAATGCTTATAATTATGTTATATTGTTATGTTATGCTACTATGTAAAATGGCAATTTTTTAACTATTTTCTTTCTTCATAGAAGTGTGCATCACCGGGAAAAAGCTAGAATGTATCAAAATCCATGCTTAGATAATGATAATTTGTTGATTCCTGTTGTATTGATTTTTAAAAGAATTCATAAGGGCAAAACTGTAAAACCAAGCCGAAAATAATAAAATATCTAACAATTATAATAACTAATTAAATATATTCTTTGCTTATTCCGTTTAATTGACCCTGTGTGGATATATATAAACATTATAGCATTGATATTATTTCATCGAACCTTAGATCCTCTTTTCAATGAGATTGATCAAAATGAAGAAAAAAACACTATAATACACAATATTTGAAAAAAAAATCATTTTCCAGTAGGATCATGCCCCCCCCCCCCCTCTTCGCCCTCTGGACCTTAATATTAGCGAGGTTCAATTGTAAATATCTGCAGATTGCATTATCTTTTTGGAAGGACTGTGGTAGAGAATATAGCTTCACTTCGTAGAATGTCAGGCAGTTTTACTTCATAAACGATTTGTAATCCTTATTTTAAAAGATCTTGAAAAAGAATATGCTGAAAAAATCTACAAAGCATTTTAATTTACTTGATTTGGGCAATAACATCAAATATTCATTTACCAAAGCCATAAACTTTGCTATTTTGAACTTGAAGGCCTTAATGCGAAGAAACTTACATCGTGTGGGAACCTCTTAATCCGTAGGAGCTAATGAGTGTGCTTCTCTCGTGTTGGTGTTGAAGATTTCCTCTCTTCAGAATGAAATATGATCGTTTGCGTCGAAGGAGATTCCATATTTCCCATCCTTATCCCTCTTCAATCACCGACGATCAATATTTAGAATTTTAATTGTTTTAATAGATGCTAAAAAAGTGCTTTTTAACCAATATTTTTGTTTGATATTTTAAATAAGCCACATTATATACCACATGCTTTAAAGTCATTATCGTTGTAAAAATTTGATTTAGTTCATTTTCAACGCTAATTTTTATATCAAAAGTTTTTATGTTTCATATAAACGTATAAGCTGTTATGTTTATGTATTCATGTACATTATGTAAAATTAGCTGTGAAATAATAAAATATCTACATTTATTATTATATCGAATGCATTTAAATTTACATTTAAGAATATAATTTTCAAGCAAGAAATTATGTATGTTATTAATATAAACATTCATTCGTTCTCTGAAAAGGAAGAGTTACTTTGTCCATTACTCTAATGGTTAATTTGAAGTAGTCAATTCAAAAGTATTTACAAATAACATGAGAAAAAAAACCTTCTTAGGTGTTATTCTTAAGGATGAGATTCTTATCTCTGAGTTTACTGAGGTTCACACATCACAAATGTGAAGGAATGATGCCTTATTTTATAATGTGTTTTTAAAGGATTCCCGCTATTTTTTAAGCCAATCACGTACGAGAAAAAGGTTGTAGCTTGTTATACTCAAAACATAACAATGCAAAATATAGATAAATGATAGGAATGTGTTTAAGGATAAAAAACGAGGCATTTCTTGAGACGTGGTTGGTTCAAAGAAAAGGAGCAGGGAATGATAATAATAATAAATGTTATGCTACAACATATCCCTTGAGAAATGGTATGTTATTAGCATTTATTTAGCCAATCACAGTGCTTCTTTTTGAAAAAAGGAAAACACTATTAAAAGTGAAATGTATAATAATAATATTATATTAAATAAATCATTTTCCAATAGTATCCTCCTTACTTGAGTCGAATAATCGGGCGTCAATCTTCTCAATTGAAGAAGGGATAATGGTTGAATGAGAAGAAGACAAATGGATCAGCTTGCATACTTTAGGCAACCATTGAATATGCTCAAGCACAAAGGCACAGAAGAAGGAGAAATATTTTTTCAAGGTTATTTAGACAAGCCCCTTCATTAACTTATGAGCAGAGGACTCAACCATTCGTGTGTATATATGTGAGTGTGTGGACTGCTCATTTGGAAGACTTGACGCCTTAGTAGAGCTGCTGTTCACCAAGAGCAAAAATATTAAGCTTTGTGATATAAATAATGATGGCTTTGGATATTTATATAATCCGATATTACAATGCATCCATTTGTAGCGTGTTTAAATAGCCGCTTTTGAGGAAATATGTGTGTAGTGTATCAAAGAGTCGGAAGGTGGCGTTAGTATCGCTTTTCTAATATTACATTTATGTCATATATCGTCATCCATTCACAGTATATGTGACTCCACCTCTTTTATGGATACTAGTGATGAAAGACTTGTGCTTGACTAAATATCGTATGGATGTACCGATCAAGAAGCCTATGGGAAGTGGCCAAAGAAGCCTCTCTAGAGACTAAGATTATTTATAGATACCACATAGATATATGTTTCTCTTAATATTATATAATGCTTACTAAAAATGACAAAAAACGGAGTACAAATCATAAACCTGTATATTTTCAATATAGAAACAAGTTATGTAAAAATAATGTTTTTTAAATCCCAAATGATAGGCCCTACCTTTATCTACAAGCTTAAGCATGAGTTAACATTCCTTGAAAGATTCAACGAATGAGAGCTACTTTTATTGAAGACACAAATCATCTTTTACACGCTCTGATTTAAACGACTCTCTTGATCGTACAAATTAACAAAATATAACTAGAATTAATCATGCGTAAATATGTTATATATTATGAGTGTTATCAAACTTAATTAAATCAAATTTATTAGTTATATTAATAACTAGACATTAGGTTATTAAATAAGATGATTAGATAATCTACAATTATTTTTATTATAATAATTATTTTAAGAGTTGATACAGTTTTATAGGCTTCTTCTGGTTTATTTATAGTTATCTTTATTTAATGAATTTGCCTGTTTTTCCATCAATCTTTGAAGGCCCAACATCATTTTAGAGTATACTTTTCTTTTTAAACATATCAGAAGGCATTGTAATTATATGCATTTGACAAAATGTATTGAAATATAATTTTTTTAAAGATTTAATTATATCAATATTTCAGAAATCGTAGAAGGGACTTTTATTAAATTTGTATTCAGTTGGAAAAAAAAATCGAAGCTAAAACATAAAGAAAAAATAATGCACCTAATATTGCTCTTGTGTTAACTTTACTAAAAATTAAAGTATGTTTTTGATTGCTTTCCAACTTGAGTTTTTTAATGTTTTATTTCCATCTCATTTTCTTTATTTCATTAAATATATGTTTTGAATATTAATTATTATTCACTTGATTTGTTTCTACATAATCCTTTTTACTTTTACTATTTTTAAAAAATCCTTTAAAAAATTAAATTAAATGATTTTTGAACAAATAAATTGTGATAAATAAATACTAGAGTTATTTTATATAACCAAAACTATAGAGAAAAAAACTATTTCTTAATTAAATTGAAATTTTTTCATACATGAAAACTCATTTTCAAGGGGTTTTATAATAACTAAAAGTTTTGATCGAAAGTACCCCTAATAATTTCTACCAGAGCAAAAAAAAAAGCAGAGCATTCTTGCCCTATCAAACCTTAAATCATGATGGAAAAGAAGGATTTTGAATCGTGGCAAATTATTTTTTAAGACCCACTCATCGTGCCGCTCAAAAACAATGGAAGAATTTGCAAAAGGGGTGATAATAATTAATTAAAAAGGTGTGTTTGTTCTTTAGCACCTAGATTATCACACCTCACCGGAACCTAATTCGGTATCATCCGGTAGTGACCTATCTAGAAACTATTGTCTTTATTATAATAATATCATTAAAAGTGCCATAACATTAAATGTCCTAACAATATAATCCTCCAGAGACAATCTTCATCCCCGATATTTCCCTCGAGTTGAGACATCTTCTGTCGTAATTAAAAAGTTATCATGGTTTGGATTTTCTATAGCAAGAGTGTTATGACATATCCATAACTAATGGAGGCATAATTAGAGATACAAAAGCGAGGGATATTTTGGGCGTGTGAAAGGGAGAATGTGAGAATGGTACAATTGAGTTCAGGCTCTTGTTACCACTATTCTCTTTCCTCTTTTGAGGAGATATTTATTTCATTATGAAGTAGGCCAAGTCAGCTGGAACGGAGGTATTTATTTTATATTTAAATCTCTGTTTTTCCTCAAAAGAGGAAAAGAGAATAGTGATAACAAGAGCCGAACTCAATTGTACCATTCAGACATTCTCCCTTTCACACGCCCAAAATATCCCTCACTTTTCTATCTCTAGGCATAATTAACGGTAGCTTAAGAAATATTATCATAAAATCATATCAATAAAAAATATCTTGTGATGGACAAACTTATTATACTACGATCGTTTGAGGTCATCGATGATCTCCATATTATACATATGATCAACGAATCTTCGTTCAGAAGCTTAAAACACACAGGTAGAATTTTAGGTTCAGATATTAGGTATTTTAGCTAGGGATCGGCATGTTATTGCATCGATTTTTTACTTGTTTCGATGAAATTGCAGTACTCTTGTGGATATAAATAAGAAGTATAGGATTTAATTAGTACATCCTCTGTAATGAGGTTTATATTTATATGGCCTTTCCTTCTCTAGAGGAGTCGATGAATAGTGAGAATTGATACCTGTTTTTGATGTAACTAACAAACCTCCCTTGGAAGCAATCCAATCGGAATAATACTTTTACTTAATATGACATCAATTATAAGTGTTTACAAGTCAATAATGCGACGCCAACACTATGTTGAAAAATAATACAGTCATGTAGCGTTAATAATAGTTAGTTAGAAATTTATTGCCGATTACAATAGCGTTAGTATATATAAATTCAGAACAATTTTTCCTAATATAATCTCTATGAATAGATATACTGCTGTACTATATATAAATATGAATGTGGGTGTACAATGAGATTTAGATTGTCAATATATTATGTTAATTTAGGATCAACAAGAAATATATATGTTTTACATTCATTCATACATATCTATAAAAGATTAATGACATAACCTCAATCACATTTTAGGGTGAGTGGGGTACTTGCACAAGGAGTAACGAATATATAAGCATGCTTGCGCAAAAGAAAAATCATAAATATGGAAAAATAATATCAACTAGAGGCATATATACACTCGAGAGTGCAAACCTCGCCGTCACAGGGTCCTTATGAGCCTTCCGAGGCGGATTTTTCACGACTGGGGCGGCGTAATAGAGGGAGGGGGAGGGTTCCCCTCGACGGAAATTCGAGGAGGAAGACGCTCCCGGCACCGATTTCACCAGCACAGTGACATCTATTGGCAGAGTAGGCTAACTTGAAATATTATTAGTATTTAGCTCATTTTGTATCTTAATTCTGCACTCAAAGATGCCAAAATTTAATCACTGTTTCTTTTGGCATTCCAACAACTCCACAAAGTTTCATTCAATCCGTTACAGTTACTTTTGAGTTATCTCTGACAAACAAAACAAACCAACAAACAAACAAACAAAACAAACCAACGCCATGAAAACATACCTCCTTCGGCGGAGGTAATGATATCAGCAAAAATGTCTTAGGATAAAACTTTCTGGTAAAATAGTTTTCCAGGCAAAAATGTTCAAAAAGAGGAAAATTCAATCACCTGTGAGATTTGTGTGATATTGATTATGGTTCCGGAAAGAAACGCTAAAGGAATAATAGCATAGACAAAATGGTCAAGATCGAAAAGGAAATGATGACCGACATGCCGAAAAACAGTCCCAATATGTTCATTATTTGAGTGGGATATGAACCATAAAAATTGTCACAGCATTATTCCTCATTTCATTTCGCAAATAATGTACAAATTCTTTCAACTAGAATTGTATGGACAAAGTATGCGGTTTGTTCCACTCTTATACTTAAATATGCCAAGTATTCTTTTGTTTATTAACCATTTTATCGGTTCCATTTTGAGCATTTCCCTATGCCATTTTTCCAGACTATTTTTTCCGATAAAA
>CP045906.1:11693418-11715467 GCA_013387185.1 Caligus rogercresseyi | reverse complement strand
TATCAGAATTTGCGACACTTTCCTCGATAATAGCTACATTGTGGCGTTCAAAACACACATGGAACTACAACCTCCGTTTCTCTAGAAAAAGCCCTCATCCTGGGTTAGTTGTACATTTAATTTTAATTAGTCTTAGAATGGATCTTATGTAGTCTAGATAAATATAGTTTTATATGGATTAATATTTTAGATTTATTGTGTATTCACTTTGAGATTTTATAATTTTGGAAAATAATGGTTGGGAATAACGTGAGAATGATCATTTGTACCAGTGCTAAATGATTTGATTTTAATAAAAATTTATACAAGCACAAAAAAAGATAATTATATAAAATTATGTTAGTGGGTAAAAACAAAATTAAACATTTTAGTTTAAAATTTTAATATTTATATATATATATATACGATAAACCTTTCTATTTTGAATCCTTGAATTGACATAAAAGTTTTTAATAATTTTCACTTAAGGAGGGAATAAGAGGGGAAGTAACGAATTACATCAGCTGCCCAACTCTCACACTTTCCATCGGTGACAGAGGGGATCAAAATGATTTGGCTTTGTGTTTGTGGGGCCGATTCATCGGCTATTGGCTGTATCCTGCTCCAAACAATCTTTTTATATCAGCCATTAAATACATATATGTTATTTAAAGTTAATATTGACCCACTTAGTATACATATTGACAAGAAAAATAATAATTTTAATTCAACATTGAGTTCTTTTATGTGGATCCAAATATGTGGGGCTTTGATATAAGAATATTTACATAGAAAAAAGAACAAAAAATTGGCATAAGAACACAAGTTATTTTTTTTTTGCTTTATGTAGATTGACTTTGGCAAGAGTCGTTATAGACAAAGAGTTAAAGGAACTTGAAGGGGGAGCTCTAGATTATGATGAATTTCCATATTTTATTAACAGAGCAGCAAGTGCAGGGATTTTTTTCTTGATTAATATTCGATAGATATCTATTATTATTCAGTATATATATTTTTTTTAAAGTAAACCCCAAGGAAGAAGGAAAACGGGACGCATAAATCAGACTTTTTTTTTCTTCTATGCAGACACAAATATTGGCATGTCTAGTCTCAAAAAAATAGTAGTTTAGTGGATAAAAAATGGCAACCATACGGACTGAAGACGTTCTTGGCCCATAAACTAATAATAAAAGCCATATATTCTTAGTGCACCTCTCTAACCTTTCAATCATTGTTCTTTTATGTGGATAAATTTATAAATATATTTAAGCAAATGTTTAGTGAGGTTAAAAAACAGTCGGAAATGAGCATTTTTTTAGTTGCCAAAAGACTCCCAAAGAAAAATGTGAATACCTAAAATAAGTATAAAAAATAACTTTTTCACCGAGAATGTTGCAAATATGACAGATATTTCAGCCATCTCTAAAAAAAAATTAAACAATATTTTTGCTTCTACAACCAAAGTTTTAGATTATTATTATTTTGTTTAAGTGTTATGTAATATGTTATGTTATATTTTTTATGGGTCATTTATTTAAAAATCATACATAACATAATATATACAATAATAAATAAAGAAGAGCAAGAGTGGTTGTGATAATAAAATCATAAATAAACATTGTATTTTAAAATTCACCCTCTGAAGCAAGACCCATCACATCATTAATACATCATAATCTAAATTACAGAAAAAAAAGTTAACTACAGTATATAAGAACATCTTTATTGCTCGGCTCCCTTAATGATGTCATTAGAAGTCCTTTTATATCTTCTAACAATGAGTCTTAAACGCGAGTAAAAGTTATGTTATATTTTGTTTACTACTTGTCAACAATATTTAGTATTTATAATATGAAACTTGTTTAACACTTAGATATGTCCTCATTGTATCTAGGTGTTTTGGCAGGTAGTCTAATTTTAAACTATAATGATTATTTATGTATTATTTTTACACAATTCTACCGCCATTATAACTTTGTATCCCCAGTTACAATTGAAATAAATACCTGTAAAGAAATATGAACAATAGCGAAAAGTAATATATATTTTTTATTACTAACTTACTTTGTGTCCATATCGATTATAAAGGAGATTCTTTAGTCACAATTTCTAACAAATAACTTCAACGTCAGTCAAATAAATGTATAGAAGCTTTTGAGTCAAAAGACATCAAACTAAAAAATCAAAGGAAATTATTCGTAAGGGGATAAAACAAGTGTTGGAGCTCATGTCCTGGTGAATTGAATTGTGTATATATCATAGAATATATATATTTGTTGCAAAACATCTTTGGCAGTTTAAGTCAGATAATATGTATGGACTTAAGACTTGGAATAGTTAATAAATATAAACTGACAAATATTAGTGAATTAGTGAGCATAAAATTCTATATTAGTGAAATGTAGAGCCAGAAGACCTATAAAAAGTGAGTTTGGACCCCCAACATGGCGGCATAATTGTAAAAGGTGGAACCCGAGAGTCCATTTGGTGGTGAATTACACATCTGACACAGTTGTGACAGGTGGAACCCAAATGTTAATTGACAAAAAGGGTTTAAATCTCCTTTATGAATATTTAGTACCATATTCCAAAAAATATATATATATAAAATATTCAAAATTTAGTTTTAAAAGGTCCAAACCGTTATAATAGCATTTTTAATTATTCTTAAAAATAATATAGATTTTTTGTTTATTTTTTGTTTTTACCAAACACAAATCTCCCCCTTTTTATATTTTTTTAATTTTGTATTATTGTATTATATCAATAGAACCTTTGCCATTAAAAAAATATATAGATAGAGTTTTTCTCCACGAGATCCATCCTATGACTTTAACTATAGCTATAATATTTGTATTAATTAATGAGCAGATATATATTGAATGAAATAAGAAAAAATTGGACACAGATTTTTTAAATCAGTGAACTATATCTTTCAGATTCTACACAATGTCTTGGATGATTATATATTCTATTTATAGTACTATATAAGTAAAGGGTGATTCCAAAGGAGCAGTTTTTTACAGATAGGATTTTTTGAGAGGCGCTCAGGAGTTATGTCACACTTTTACCTCATTTTTACAATTCAATATGGAAGGATCACAACAGTATACACCAAAAAATAATAGTAAAATAAAAAAGTGCTTGCTGTGAAAGAAGCTATTCGCAATTTACACTCAAAATGCACAAGTTAAACGAAATATACAAAAAATTGGAAGATGTATATTGACATATATTAGATATTAAAAATTCAACATGCCAAAAGAATTAAATAGAAGTCTTGTTTTGGTCATAAATATTTTATTTTTTATTATACCATATATATAGGGTTCATTATTATCCTCGCATTTATTTGACCTTTAGACGCATATGATTTAGTAAGTTTTTGTGTATTATACGAAAAAGTTTGTAATAGAAAATATCCAGTATAAGAAATGGGTTATACAAAAATATTATTTATATTGGATTCAAATACATTCATCAATGAAAATCGACGCTTTGACCATTTGAACCTGCAGTTATTCCTTGAATAAAACATAGGACATATTTCTGTCATTTTCTATTTTGTATATCCAATGGTTAAGCAGACGCGATATCTCTTCCTCTCATTAGTTATTTTATTTGCAGAGGAGGGGGTCTACCTACAACTTTCTCTTTTGAGGTTAGGACAAAGAAATACTTATTTGCACTCCATATAATCGGTCAATCTATTGAAAACATCAAAAAAGAAAGATCCTGTAACCTCCAACGCTAACGAAGGAATTGAACACGACTCTCAACGCGGCAGCAGAACAAGGATATACTACGCTAGGGATTTTAAAATTCTCAGTCTACAAGACGATTCGTAGACTCTGGCTGCAAAGAAAGTGGAATACTTGCTCCATATTGTACGAACATATCATCAAAAGAATTTTGAAGTTTGGTTGACAGTAAGTAATGCCCAACATGGGTTTGCACCACAGAAAAATAATTACTATAAACTTTCCGTGATTAGCGTCCACCTTTTTAAAACAACCACTCTTGGGTCCCCATGAGTGTTTGACTGTTGGAATTTTATAAGCCCAAAAAATTCAACACACACAAAACAAAAAATATTTTTGAGTTATATTTTTTTCCCATAACAATTTACTTCACTACATGGATTTTTTTCTCTCGAAAAGTAGGGTCTGTTATTTATGAACCTATCATACAAAAACCACATTTAAGAAATGTATATTTAAAAACCTTCAACATTTTGCGTCTTGATTCATCTCTACGCATATAAATAGTTGTAAATACACTTTTGATTAATAGTTTCAACATTTTTTTAAACTTCCCCTCTTTTTTCTCTATATATTATAACCCGTGTGGGAATATATGTACATATATTATATATCAAAATAATACACATTTACCAAGTTCCTGAAGCAAAATCTTCTTCCTGGCGTAAGTACGTTGGGGAATACGTGTGCTTGGCTCTTACTTTTTTCTTATTTCAAAGCTCAAAATGAAATAATAAAGGTAGGTAGTACCTTAGGTTAAGAAAAAGAAAAACATATGAGGCCGCCATTCAACTTTCACTTTTCTGAAGTTAGATATATATATATATATATATATATATGTATAAATAAATAAACCTTATTTAAAATTATATATTCATATATTTTTATATTATATATATAATATTTATAAATATAATTATAATTATGTATATAAATCAACAGAGCTTAATATATGTATATATATATATGAAATGTATATATATATATATATATGTATATATATTATTTTTTTTTATTTATTTTTTATATAATATTTATATATATAATTATAAATTATATATAAATCAATAAAGCTTTATGTATATATATATATATATATATATTTGAGCCTTCATCTCTTTTGCTATTTTATTATATCCCTAGTTATTAAAATCTTGCAGGTTTGTTTATTTACAGATATAATTTATAATTATGAACTGTCCGTTATTGAAATGACTATGCAAGCCTTTTTATTCAATACTTTATAACAAACCTTATATTTAAAATGGTGAAAAGCAGGAAATATCTTTGTTGTTCGTAGAGATATTTCCAAACACTTATAGTATGTCATCAATCATCCAGTTCAATGCACCAACAACAAAAAGGGACTGAAAATGATTTATGAATGAATTTACTTGTCTAATATAAATCAGTAGTTTAGTCATGCTGCTTATACTAATGAACTAATATGTCATTAATCTTAATTAATAGGACTTAAAAGCTAATAACCTTCTTTAAAAGTGTCTTTTATGAACTGAAGGATCTTTTAAAAATGCTTGATATTATATATACATATATGTATTTATAACAAAAATAAAACACAAACATTTAAAGTAATTCAAATTCGTACTAAAACAGAGACTAAAAAATATAAAAATGAAATTAAGCTCTGTACGTTGTAAAAGGTAACAGTTTAATCAAATATTGACGATCAAAGAGTGTTTCAGAGTGTTAATAAACTTTCACAGCCGCTTGATTTCTTCTTGTATCACCTGATCATCGAGTCATCATCATTTGTGTTAAAATAAGACTATTTTAATTAATATAAAGCGTAATAGAGCCCCCTGGCGGTTGGTTACAATTCCATACACGCCATAGTTATGGTACTCCATGACGAATAGATGCTTATTATGAAGTGCCATGCAGACATAAGTGTGCCATCATCGAATCCATCGCTCCTTCGAAGATACATTTGTATCCCCAACATGTAATAATATCGGTATGTTAAAATCAGAGGGGCCCAGATACGCTTAGTTTAAATCCCAATTATGGCATGTGGTGCTGTAGCTGGCTAAACCTAAGGTTCCAATGACGCTTGGTTTGAAGCATAATTTATTGTTACAATAATCTTTTTTTTTAATATATATGAAAAGTTCCTAGTGAACTCCTTTCTCAATAAAAGTGGACTGTATCTATAATTTGGGGATGCATCCGTCCCCCTTCTATATTCAAAGACGGTCTAAAGTGAACTATATACAAATAATAATAACCAAAAAGGAAGAACAAAACACGCGTAAAATTAAAAATGAATACTACAAATACTATAAGACATGGGATCAACAAGAATATAATAATAATACTAAGGGGACGTGATCAATACAATAACCAAATTATAAACATATTTATAATTTCCAATATAAGATTGAATTGGCGTTTTATAAAATATGTAGTATCTTTTTACAATGTGTATTTTGTTCCACGAGCATCCCATTCTTTCAACAACAAAAAATGAAACTTTTGATGAGTATTTAAATAACAAGTAACAACAGAGAGTTTTTAGCTTATAAAAATCGATTGGGGGGGTCAGTCTAAGAAATGTATCAAATGGAAAATCAAGGCTTTGTGACAGCATCTTGAGAAGAAATCAATGAAACAGTTAAGTCGAGTAAACTGTTAGCTAGGATATAATCATTTGATTATTTTTTATTTTACATTATATTTAACCCACTTATTATTCCAAAGATAACTAATACAAATGGCTTTAATAATTAAATGTGTCTACTAGACTGCCCGCTATTGTATTGATGTATTACTTTCGATGAGGGCGACATGCGTAGCCATAAACCATGCATGTTTATTGCTTTTTGAAGAGCATCTCTTTGTTTTGGTACATTAAGGGTCCAAGGATGCCTTGTTTTGTCCAAATAGCGTTTTCTGGGTGTGTCTCATGTTCTTTGTTATTTTTAAATAAGGAGAAGTAAAGGATACACGTGACTTTATGACTATGAAATAAAACATGTGTTATTCCTTTATATATACAGTCAGCTTCGCCTAATTCGATTCTCTCGGGACTGTGCAAAAACAATCGACTTAGGCGAAATTCGAGTTACAAATTTTGATTGCTAAGTCGAAGAAAAATTCGATATACAGGTATTTTTCTCCACTTCAACCATCTGTGTCTGCTTCCTTGTAATACACAGTGTGAACGGCAGGCGCAGTGCATGCGGGCTGTGTTTTGGAAAGTGAGCGCCTTTTCGACTAATGCGAAGTTATTTTCTTGTTCATGCATGTTTACTGTCAAAATATCTGTTCGACTTAGGCAAAATATAGACTTACAAAAATCGACTTGTACGATTTTTATTACACACATGTCAATGGAGAAAAATGGGACTTTTGATTATATTCGAGTTAGGCGACTTTTCGACTTATGCAATTTCGACTTAGGCGAAGTTGACTGTATATATATATATATATCTATATATATATATAATATATATATGATATATAGAGAGAGAGAGATAATGTGAAGGCATACATATTTCAAATTATGCTTATAATCCTTTACACTCATATGCAATTAATTTAAAAATATTCTTATCATTGAGCTCTTGCTTTATTATCGGTTTTACGAATGGTTAACAGGATATAATAGGCTAACAACATTAAAAACTCATATAACACTCGTGTCCAAGGAGACTTGAGAAGAACCTGACAATGATTGCTAAGAATACTAATTTTGACTCCCTTTTTGAATAGTTTGGTTGGAAGAAAGAAGCGCAAATAATGAACTTTGCTTTTTGCCTATATGGTTCGATAGAATAGCATCCAACAGGGTATAAATAAGCATTATAGCATTAAAATTAGTCTATCGAACCTAGGATCTTATCAATGAGGTAGACCCAAAATGACCATCCCCTCTCGGGATTTGAACCTGCGCCCCCCAACATTGAGAGTTGAACACGCCTTAACACTCACGGCTATCACACTCCCTTAACTTTGGTTGCAGTAGGTATTATGAAATACGAAATATGTTTTTATTGAATAATGTTTCTAAAAATATCATTCTTTGGTCACTGATTATATCCATCCACATTTGTTTATTTCTACATTCCTCATTTCAATTAATATATCATGCAGTTGACATAGAGCAGTGGTCGGCAAATAGTGGCCCACGGGCCAATTTCGGCCCGCCATTTATTTTTTCTGGCCTACGAAACGACATTATTTGATGGTAAAAATATTTTTTTTCTTAAGCCCCATATAAAATAAAAAAAGCATTCAGCAATCCAATCAATTTGGAAACATTTATTGAAGAATACAGTCATAATTCCTGTCACTTGGCCCCCTCCCTATGATTTAATGTTGCAAAGTGCAAAGCCTTCCACGTGCTAGATCAGACTGGAACAACTCCAGCTTCCTTGTAAACGAATCCATCTTCTTGATCATGTACACAATGGTTTTCCCTCTCCCTTGTAGTTGCAGGTTCAGCTGATTAAGATGGCCAAAAAAATCGGTTAAAAACGCGATAATTGAAATGGACATTTCACCTTCTAGGAAGGCCAGGTGATCGTTTGAAGCACGCATCTTGCTCATTCGCAGGAAGATTTTACCTTGACCTAGTAGCGAACAGACGCACTCCAGTGCCTTTTCTTTACTTAACCGGCGCACGTCAATGTGAAGTAGCTGATCTTCGTAGCAGGCCTCTGACTCAACAACAAGTTGGCGAAAAGACAGTGCTGTGTGCTTGATGCACCCCGTACTATGACTCTCATCACTTTATACATGATATCCACTGAGTCTGGCGCACAGGAAACTCTGGTGAATTAGGAATGTAGTTCGTGCATTTGTGGTGCTTTCTCTTCAATCGGGCCACCAGACCTTAGTGACAACAACTATGGCCCACAATGTCATTGTCTGAAAAAAAATGGCCCGCGTCCCAACGTAATTGCCGACCCCTGACATAGAGACTAATGATAGAGTTTCCAGGTTTTTTTGTATAGGCTTACATACAAGGAGAAGGGGACGATTCCCTGTAGATTATGACGTTTATAATCACTAATTTCCTTTGCAGAGGACATCATCGCGTGATGGTCTCAATATCCTATTCGGATGAATAATGATACACAAAGAAGCCAAAGAAATAACATGTTGTAATTTCCCTAAGGCAATGAGCATACCAATGTCCCTATGATGCGTCCAGCAAAGCCCATGTACCACTAAAATATATTTATCCATGCGGACAAATAATTAACGATATAAAAAAGTCAAATGATAATAGATATAAATTAATCTCTTAAACCAATTTATGCATTGTTTTTGATCTTATTTATTTTAATGCACATAATGATTTTTCTTATTCATATTCTTAAGAACTAATGTGTAAATCCTACTTTTTCATATAAATATATATTGATGAGTACTATTTGACCTTAGATTAGGGTTGAATTCAAAGCTATAGCGTGAAATTTTATATATTTTTATAACGTAACGTCTGAATTTTTGAGTATAAATAATTTATGACAATAATTAATTTTGAGTGATGTTAGAGAATGATATCGTTTTTCGACGGTCAATATTTGTTTGATAAAATCTAGTATGTATATATATATAGCGGTCGTTGTATACTGGTCTTTATATTAAAAATGGCTTTAAAGACAACACATAACCTACAGACCTACACCGTGTCTGGCGATTGAAGATTGATTGAATC
Source organism: Caligus rogercresseyi (assembly GCA_013387185.1). Lineage (NCBI taxonomy): Eukaryota > Metazoa > Arthropoda > Copepoda > Siphonostomatoida > Caligidae > Caligus > Caligus rogercresseyi. The sequence continues at coordinate 11,706,038 of CP045906.1, read as the reverse complement.
AACAGTAAATGAAGAGGACGCTTCTCTCGCTTTCTTCAAATGCAACGCCGTAATCACCAACTAAGGGAGTGCGATAGCTGTGTACACTAAGGCGTATTCAACTCTCATGTTGGGGCGCAGGTTCGAATCCCGAGTGGGGATGGTCATTTTTGGTCTACTTAATTGATAAGATCCTAGGTTCGATAGAGTAATTTATACGCTATTATGATTATCTATATCCTGTCGATGCAATTCTATCGAACCATATAGGCAAAAAAAACTCAATTCATTATGTACAAAATACGAACCATTCATAACAAAGACTTGTCCGACATATGACCGATCGCTATTCTATATACCTCTACAGGGTTGCAGAAATGAAGTTATTTAAATACTTATTCATCAATTTTCTTTTTTACAGTGAACTTCAATTATTTTTGTGATGAACTTTGGTTGTTCTTTTAGAAAAAAGGATTCATTCCAAATGTTTATTTTAAATGTTTTTATGGCGCCAAGAAAGTAAATAATACAAAAATTCAATTATGAAGTTCACGTTCGTAATACATTGAAAGTAGACTTCTTCATTCTGGGCTTCTTAAGGAACATTTATGTATAATACCAAAAGCATTGAATGATAAGATTTCACAAACTCCTTAGGCGTTTATGACGACATTACTCTAATGGTGAAGTACTCCAATATGTAATTATTCTTGGGATTTTCAAAGGAGGGGGGTGGATCTTTTACATAGCGAAGCGTATATAATATCAGTCATCTGAACGTTTTGTGGGATACATAACGGACATATCATAGGACAAGTGATATACAAACATGATATACATGAATATACGTATATTCGGCTTAAATAACTACAACCCCCTTTGATATGTGAATCGATTATCTGCTAGCACCGCTTAGATATTAACTATGCACGAGTTAAAATGAAGGAAAAAAACGTTTTTTGCTCCTTTTTGATAGCCTTATTTTGTATACTTACTTTCCTTTCATATTTAAAATACTATTCGCACAAATTTGCATGGTTGATTTCATTTTTGATTTGCACTATAGTAACCTATAAAGTTTTTCTATTTCTTTATTTAGGTCTGTCATTGCAAGTTTGACTTTATTATTTTATTGTTCCGTTAGATTAATATTACAATTCAAGTTCCTTTTTTGTAATGTCATTGTTTTTTGTCGTCTCTCTTTATGCTATGAGTATTTATATCATATATATTATTGTTAATTCATTTACATATAAATTATAATCATAACAATAATGAATAGTGAACAGATATAATAAATTAGCTAATGCCACCTATTTCTAAATTAACCCCACTTAATATTTAATGGATCAGAAATCGTTCCAAAAGACGAATGGATTTCCCACCACCCAACGAGAACCACACCTATCTCATATAAACTTCAGGCTGCTATATCATTGGCTACTTAAAGGATGAGGTCTATTTTGAAATATCTATTTCATTTACTTTTTTTATTATCATATATCATACAGTGTTTTAGTATTGTAATATGTTTGGTCTTTAAATATTCATAATAAATATAGACAGAAAACATTTATTCCTACTTTAAATATATATAAAAATTGATGAGAATAAAGTGATTATTTTTAATGCATTACAAAATGGCTTCCATCACATTAAATACTCTTCCCCCCCTTCCTTTATGATAATAATAATAAGTAATATGAAGAGACGTCATGGAACGTCAAACTCTATCAATATTGATCATATGTATCGAGGGTGAGGAACAGAAAAAGAGAAAGAGAGAGAGTTACCGTTGTACTTGTTGTAGTTGTACTTGTTGTAGTTTTACTTGCTGGTGTTTGTTGCCTTTTCGTCAACAGGTAAAAAGAAAACGTAGTTAATAATAATAAGAATAATAATAATTTACTGTGCCGTAATCATCAAGTTCTCCTTCTTGTTGATGATGTTTTCTTTCCCCTCAGCTTCCCTTAGTGATGGTATACATATAATATTTACTATATGCCTTTGGATATATATATATATATATATATATATATATATATATATATATATATATATATATATATATATATATATATATATATATATATATAGGGTGCGGCAACATAACTTCCTTTTTTTCAGAAGGAAATTAAACAAGATGTATAAATCAGAAAGGTTTTATTTCTGTTTCATGATTTTAGTACATATATAAAGTTTTGTTTCACATAGTTTTGAAATCATATCAGATAGGTGGCATCCCCCATTGTCCATACACTGTATATACCGTATATACTGTATAGGTAACAGTGACAGTGAATTCAGAGCGGTATGTCACATGTTGGGGAGTTTTTCCTTCCACGAATTAACGAATTGGACCAAGGGGATATTTGGTTTCAGCAGGATGGAGCAACGGCTCACACTTCAAGGGCATCGATGGGCATCAGAGAAGAAATTTGCCAATATACCCGCTGATACGCTAGTGAGGGTCATGGCAAACACCCGAAATCGGTATATACAGTGTATGGACAATGGGGATGCCACCTATCTGATATGATTTTCAAACTATGTGAAACAAAACTTTATATATGTACAAAAATCATGAAAAAAAGTAAAACCCTTCTAATTTATACATCTTGTTTTATTGTCTTCTGAAAAAAAGAAGTTATGTTACCGCACCCTGTATATAAGCATATAATAAACGTGTGGTTATCCTATGACTTATATGGGAAGAAAAACAGTTGATCCAATTGAAATACTTTCTTGCTTCATATTATTACATTTTGTTCTTATTAACATTATAGTTATTATCATTAATATTATAACTATTACCACAGTCAAGGAAGAAGCTTTCAATCAAATATAAAACTTATATGATACCTGCAAGCAAAGTAAGAAGGTTACTGCACCATACCTTGTATCCCATAGGTGCCGAGAGCTATATTGATATTCTTTTCATATTTGAAAGCAAGCTCATCAATTATTTGTATATAAATTATAATTATTTTGTATTGAGCATTCACAAAGAAATAAAGGATTATAAATCCAGATTGGACAAAAAAATAGTAAAATTAGTCGGTTATACAGGACCAAATATACATAGGTTATGCAGATTTATCGCATATTATATATATATATATATATATATATATATATATATATATATATATATATATATATATATATATACAAGTTATGCACTATTGAGCCAAGTGTTACACGTTGATTATATAAAAAACTAGAGGACTCAGAGAGTTGCAAACCTCCGCCGATCCCCACCAAATGAATCACTGTTCTTTTTGTCATTTGCCAATAGATGTCGCTGTACTGTGCTCTCCTCTTTGAGAGCACAGCACAGCGATATCTATTGGCATGTAGGATAACTTGAAATATTATTAGTATTTAGCTCATTTTGCATCTTAAAGAAGCACTCAGAGATGCCAAAACTTAATCACTTGTTTCTTTTGGCATTTTCAACAACTACACAAAGTTTCTTCGAATCCGTTTCGTACTTTTTGAGTTATCCTGCTGACAAACAAACAAACCAACCAACAAACCAACGCCAATGAAAACAATACCTCCTTTGGTGGAGGTAATGATATAATGGAAACAGTCATCAATATAAAATCAATATTGCCGGGTTGGTTTGATAGATTCTTTTAATCACATTACATTGAAGCGTGTATGAATGCAAATAAAATTATATTTATTTTATGTAGCTAAAAGGTGTGTACACTAATCATAAATGAAATTCAAAACAATAAAATACTTACATAATAAGCACACACACACACAAAACAAACTTTAAAACAGGTAAATTACCTGTTATTACCAGAATAACCTACATATGCTTAGACATAAGCCCTCAAATGTATAACTAATATTGATGCCTGCAAGGGAAGCAAGAAGGTATTTCAATTGAACATAGGAAAAGTCGGATATACTAGTAACATTATTAATTGAAGATATATGTAGATGTTATATTATAGCACATCAAGTTGTATAAGTATTTGAAGAGTTATTTTTTCATTATATTTTCCACATTATTATTTTTCGATATTTAAAATACATTATATCAACAAACAGCTATATTTTAATCGTATTTTATAACTAAAGGAAAAAAACGTCCTTAACTGAAGATTTACAAAATATATGACAAGAACATGAATTTCAGGTTACATACTTAAGTAGCTTGAAGTTTAAATCAATATTTATTTTAATATTATATTTTACACGTTTAATATATTTTGAAGTGGCATTCGCTATTTTATCGGCTATGTACTTTTCAAACATATTTTAAAATGAAGTTATATCCTTTGATATTACGCCAATTAGCCCTATTATTATCTAAACAAGAAAATCATATTGATGTGACTCCCATAAGTTACACATATATTTTGTACTTTAAATGTCAATATGGCTAGTGAATACGAATATAAGAGAAACGGTTTATAAAAAGAGAGATACACAATAGGTGACTTTGATAATAATATTGAAGGTTTAGGATAATAATAAAAATGGAAGCAAGTGATTTTTTTATCTTTGTAAAGTAATGTAATGGGTGAATACGGTTTTGTTTAAAGTCATTTCAGATAGTGTGGAAATCTATATTTGATGCTTACAGTACAAATATATATACGGTTTGAACGTGTTTCTAAATAGGCTGTAAAGCTTTTAGAAGAAAGAAGATTTGTTCAATTTTACAATAGATTTAAAATAATATTTTTAAAACCATAAATATTAATCTTAGTCCAACTTAATTTTATTTATAATGAAATATTTAAATTTTATGTATTCCCAAAACTTTTATATTGCATACGTATTATTTAAGATATGTTATATTTGAGGAATATATATATATATAAATACAACATATTGATACTAATACTTTTATATCTATGTACGTATATAGATTAAGTAGTCTCATATACAATTGCATGTATGTACACGTATATACGCATCAACTAGGAAGAGATAACATAGCTGAAAAGTGGCTTCTTAAATGCCTATTTGTACATTCTTAAATATACTCTTAAACGTGTTTTATATGTATACTTGATATAAATTAGTTATATGTGTAGGAAAATGAGTAGAGTATTAAACGCTACTCTTCAATTCGCCCGTTGAAGTCACATATTATTTAAGTTTATTTCTTAGGCAAATATTGAGCATATATTTTATAAAAACAAATATAATATTATAAAAATATTATATATATATATATATTCTCAAGGTGCGTAGACAAAACATAAGGAAGAGGCTGAATGCCTCATAGTATGTAGAGTGAAAGTGCTAAAGCGAGGCGATAGATGTATGTATAACAAATGAAAAGTTATATTGAAGTAAGAAAGGTTTTTCAACCTCTATTTAGCAGTGATATTCATTTTAAATAATCTCTCAGTCATTATACTTAATTATGCAATACACAATTCAATGGATCATTTCTAAAGTCATTCCTCAATGGTTATTTCATTGACATGCATGTTGAATAACAAGGCTCATGGATTAGTTAATGAATATATATTGAACAATGGTTGTTATTGAAAATCTTTTTTTACAATAGAGTCATGCAAGGAAAAAAAAAAGCCCATAAACATTTTTAAAAAGGGACTCTTAAAATGAAACGGATTTTTTATTAATAATGAACACAGATAGTTGCCCTTTCAATTTATTAGAACATTAGTGTTAACGAATATTTATATATATACCTTTTTTTGAATTCAATTTAAATTCATAAAAATACATTGAAAATAAACGTTATAACTTAAAATTAATATACATAAATACCAAATAAATGAATAGAAATGATGTACTTAAAGATCAACATAAAACAATCCTTAAAATAGTAAAGTTGTTGGGGTTTTTGCACCGAAAATTCATAGTCTCAGGAATAAACTTATAAAACTATATTATTGCTCTAAGTTTCTCAGGGTAGCGGAGTAAAACCTTTAAATATTGGTTCGTTTTTTAAGGAAAGTAAGGAATCACGAGCAAAAGAAGCCTATAACTCAAATCCTCGAATACTAGAATCTTCTATTTATTTATATTTTCTCCAATATAATATACTCTCTTTGTTATAAATTCAATCTGATCTCTGTTTCTGATGAGTGTATTTTAATATGTTGATGTATTATACATAGATAGTATACATATATTTCTATAGATATATACTATCATACATATAAAAATAAATATTATCACATTAATAAGTACTTTTTTGTACATCTACCATAGATGAAATGATAAATAGGTGGGAGTTTTGTACGGGGTAGTAAAAATATGAAATAAAAATACGTATGTGAAGAGTATATAAACGTTTTCATATACCATATACTGTCACACCTATTAACATTTTTAATATATTTTAAGTGGGAATTGAATTCAACATAATATGTTTGGATGTTTTTGTTTTTTTTGCCTATATGTTCAATAGATTGCATCCGAAAGGATATAAATAAGCATTATAGCGTTAAAAATTAGTCTATCGAACCTAGGATCTTATCGATGAGGTAGACCAAAATGACCATCCCCTCTCGGGATTCGAACCTGCGCCCTCAACATTGAGAGTTGAACGCGACTTAACACGCACGTCTATCACACCCCTTAGCCGTGCGTGTTAGGCTCGTATTATGTATCGCACCACTCAAGCTTTTCGCAAAACACGAATAATCTTTCACTTTTTGGATGTTATATTTATGACTTGTTTAAAAATAATAATCAAATTGGTTTTGTTTATTGAGGTATATGTATACATATTGGTTTTTATTGTTTTTACTATTGATTTTAATTTGTAGCGTCCGTGATGGCTATTGGTTGATGCATCTCACTTAAGTCTTCCTCCATTATCAGGCCTTAAAACTACTGTTACTGTTGTAACCCCATGATGTGGTCGTGGTCTTTACTTTATATTCGTATTTCTTTGTACATATATATTGTAGATAATAATATAATAACTTTAATTTAAAAATGAATCAAGATTCTTCTACAACATTTAAAAATATATGATTAAAAAATGTGTTTATGCTGTAGTAAATACGTAGTTATAATAAAAGTATAGGTAGAATTGAATAGCAATACATTTATTAATATAATGGATCAACAATTTGTATTGCTTATGGATGTATAGCTAATAAAATTTATTTCTTAATGAATAAAAATATAAAATTTATTGATAAGGTTCAAAAACTGAATGTAGCTTAGAGTTATTTACTTATTTATCTTTGGATTTATTATTATTTGTTAATTGATTCAGAGTTATTTTATTTTACTTTATGATTGAGCTTTAATGTTTATATATATATATATGCAATATTTAATATATTTTTCCTTATATTAACTGTAATATAGATTACATGCCAGACTTTCATAGGGTCTTTTGAAGATTATTAAGAAAGCATTGTTAAATACAAAATAACAAGTGATTACAGATATGTGAATGGCCTTACCCGACAAAAACTGCATGGTTCCACAGATCTCAAAGACGGACGTCGCCTTCATGAAGAGAACAGAAGGAATGCTAGGACCGCCAGGACGTCACAATGACGGAAAGCCCTGCAAATACTGTTGAGGTCTGAAGGCCGGATTTAGAATGCTGGCAAAGTCATCCAGGCGCCCTTACAGACCAGGGAGCCTTCCCCGCTGGACTGATCCGAAAGCATCGTGCAGAACCGCCAGAGGCCAAAGTAGCCCGGGCTTTAGACTCGGGAGTGTCCCCGACCCATTGTTCCTGGATAAAGATGAGGATATTCAGAATCCCTGTGATGATTGTGAAGGTGCCCCAAAACCACACCGATGGCACGGGAGTTACGGATGTATTTAGATGTGAGGATAGCCATGGACTCCATTGAATTCCCTGATGAAACATTCTCCATCTCCCAATCACAGTTTTCGTAATTAACACACACAATATAACAATCTATTCCTAAGAATATATATAAATATATTCCACGAAAACACTAAGCAACCACTTAAATAATAGAAAACATATCACAGAGTCACGAAACACTCCTTAGGGGTCTTAAACATTAACTGAGGAGTGTTTATGGTCGTTGTTATTGCTGTCAAAATGGTTTACCTGTGAAATAAAGAAGGAGCGCTTGCCAAGATGTTAGGAGGTAAAGCTGCGCGCGGTTGTAATAGGTCTAAGAGGGTTTTTTCTTTGAAAAGGTAGAGAAAAAGTAATCTGCTAGCCTATTCAATATTCCTTCTACAAAGATAAAATGGACTACAGTTATACAATCATATAATAGAACTATATAAAACAATCTATTGGATTGGTAAGAATGTTGATTAGATATGTCCCAATTGATGTGTATTATATGATTTTTCAACTCGAATGACTCGTTTTATTAACTAGTTTTCATCGTGGAGATGGGATAGGAAAAAATTACTCTCATATTGCACTAGGTTATCTAATATATTATTTCATATAATTAAAGTTTTCATATTGTTAAAAAATATATTTAACTAGTTTAAGTACTAGAAAATATATAAATATGCTTACAACATCGTTTATGTTTATATGGTCCGATAAAATTAATTTGTAATTTTTACGTGCAAATAAAACATGTAAGACACAAAAAGGACATGTAAAGAAAAATATGAGATAAACATTGAGTCAAATCGCCGCTTTCGATGTTGGAGCCTTCATTTTTATATAATATAGTTGTCATTTATTTAAATATCCTCCAAAAAAAATTATTATTATTTTTGTAGGTTACAATAGTTGTATATGTATGTTAGGAAGTGACAAACGGAGTAAAAAGACCTTTTTAAGACTCAGTTCCTCGTTTCGTAAGAGGAGCTTAGGTTTATGCTCACTTCTATCAATGATGGTATTTTTTTTTGTGATTAATTTTAATATACAATGTTAATCATATATATTGTTTATATAATACTCTAAATAATAAAGTCAAAAAAAAATATAATGGTCAGTATCGATATAATTCAATGCCAGGTGTTCAATTCATGAATGACGTCTGGCGGACCGATAAACCCGCTCAGAGATACTCCGTGAACAACAAACACAATAACCTAAGTCACAATATCTGACGTCACAACTAAATAGACGCTTACAATGGGATTGAATACTCGCAATAAAAACATCAATCATACATATGGCCATTAGCTTTAATTGAGATTATTCATCAAGAAAGTTAAAAGATTTACTTTTTACTTCTTTAATTATGTATTTTTACAGAGGATTACAGACAAAGAATCTAATTTGAGGCATCTTGAAAAGAAATACTGCGTATTGGGCTACGTTCACTGATTATTATATATTGCGTTTCCAGAGAAGGAACAAAAAAAATACTATTATATATTTAGGAACATTCAGGCATGAATAGAAAGGAAACCGGTTTATGCAAAAAAGGTGAATTGACTGGCAGTGTCCTCCATATGCGGAGTCATCAAAGTTCATTTACATATATTACGGGTTGGCAGCAGTAGCAAAAAGGGACCAAGGTGACTATATTCAGGTGTATTTAAAAAATGACGTCACTAAGGAAGGTTTATACAACGATAAGTAGTGGAATTCAGGCATAAGGCGACATATATTACTTAGAGACATCCTTCGGGATATCCGTCTGGGATTAATTCATACTTTTTTAAGCATTTATTTACTAGATGATATCGAAATTGTCCATTCAAAGACTATTAAATGGATCGAGGCTCATGAGAAGAGATGATTTGTGTTCTTATACATAAAACATTTACTTTCACACCTCAAGAGCAGCCAAAGTGCGAATGGTGCTTTATTTATTAATAACCAATGATTTTTAAATTTCCCTCTCCTTTCCTTTAACCAATCACGTTCGAGAAGAAAGGATGTTATACTTACCTAGCTAGGTGTCCTAGCGTTTTTAACAAATAAATAAGTGGACAAGTGTTAAATTACTGTCATCACAACAAAGCATCAGTCAACACTTTTTTTTACCTTAAAACCGCTTCGTTAAGCATTCATAATAATAATAATTATACAGTAGATGTAATGGCTCTTCACAGTTATTTTTATGTCTATTAGGAATAAGAAACTTCATTCAGAGGCTTCATCAATAGCTTTGATGATTCAACATATTTTTGAAATATAAGTAGGTACTTAATGAAGAAATATGAAAGAAATGCAAAGTCAAAATAGGTACTTCTTAGGTTCTCTAAAAGTAAAAGTTCTACCTCAACCAAATAGTAGTATTAATCAACCTGGTACTTAGTCCACTCTGTTGTAGGTCCACTCGAACCCCAAATCTATACAGTCAATGCTCAAACCTTGCCATCTTTTCAAGAGAATGGATTCTTGAAACTGACCATCGGTATATATACATATATATATGGTGTCCAGTAATTTTATCGCGCGTAAATGCATCGTGGACCTTTTTTTTTGTCGTGGGTATTTACCTCGCCTGCTCTTTTATAGTCAGTCAAATTCCTCGTTCTCCTTTTTCTCGTGGGTATTTTTGTCACGAAGCTTTTTTGTTGTGAAGCGTTTTCCGCGTTATTTTTTTTACTTTATGGACTAATCTCGCAGGCTCAGTCGAGGGTCCCATGGAGTTTAAATCTTCCGCTGACATTTTTAGAGAGTTTTGATAATTTTACTACGACCTTTTCTTTAGCACTCTTGGTCATAATTTCGTGTCAACAAAATATACAAATATTACTGTTTCCTGGTGAGGTACCAACGGTGGTTCTGTAGTTTATTGAGAACAGAAGCTGCTACTTTACTATATTGAAGAAAATATTGAAGCATTTTTTTTTGAAAATGTGAAGTTTGTTATTGGAGCATAACTGCTGACGTAAAAGTATCCAGTTGCTAGTGTAGAATAACGCAAATAATTTGTTTAATCTATTTAGCTTAGAAGTATTGTAGTTGGAATACTGAAGTTTTTATAAGAACATAGTATTAACTTCATAGAGTAAATATTCCACGCCATCCAACGCGCTTGGTGAAAATCGCCTGAATTGGTCCAATGGATAGGTCAGAAGCACTATCAGCCAAACTTTCACTTTTCCATAATAAGCTAAAGGACAGCTCTTTTCTAGGATTTTTTACACTTGCAATTTGTATTTGACTTTATTTCTTCCATTCATTCTCCATTTCGCCTAAAATTTTGGGGGTTACTTTTATCCAATTTATTCCAATTATCCTTTACAAAGCTAAAAATGCCGTTGTTTGGACTTTTAATCTTATCGAAACGAGCCTCCCATACTCCTCCAATATAATTCGGTAATGTGGTGGCGACAAGCTAAATACAACATCTTTTCCAAGTTTTTCTCAATTAATTTCGCCAATCCCTTATGCACTCCACTATTATTTGCTGTGGTGTCGAACACAAAGCCAACTATATTGTGCTTATTCTCCACGTTCTATAGCTCATATGTCTAAAAAGTAAGTAATTTAGACTGTGCATATTGATGAGCATCACATATTTGGTAAATAATCTTTATATGATTATAATTGTTTAAAGAAAATAGGTAAAATTTGGATATAAAAATATTTTTACCTTGAAATAAAAGTACTACGACGTACATGCATAGCTCTTACAACATAAGGATCTACATAAATATATGTAGTCAGTTTCAAAAACTTGAAATTTGAAATAACAAATTGAAATTTTTAACGAATTTATTTTATTTTTTAATGCCGTTTTGCATAAAACACACTTTTTTACAAATCTCCTTTGGATACTACTATATCCAAAATAAAAACTCAATTTTAATTGCACTGCCCTAAACGACAATCAGCAGCAGGCGTTCCTGAGGTCCAATTAAAAAAATTTTTCTGGATGATATTTAGCCTGGCGTGAACCAGAAAATCATATATTTGAATGTTCTTAAAGAAAGTGTTAAATTTGAACAGGTCATATATATATAAATAATATTAGGTTGTTCTTATTTTTCAAATGTTTGAAATGTTAGCCATTGAGTGGATTTTCTGTTCTTGGTGATTAAAAGAAGACGACATACAAAGTTTGAACAAATCGGTCAAATTACGAGAGTCGCGCAAAGAGGTCAAAGTTTTAAAAATTAGTGAAAATATAGTTTCCCGCCAATTTCTTCAAAATGGTGGACGTTACAGACTTCACTAATAATTATTAATTTAAAGGAAATCTAATTTACTACCCGACGTATGTTTGATGTTTTTTAATAAAACAAAGTTTTCAGTAAAAACAAAGCAAGAAAGGGAGTGAGTATTGTTAGCTTATTTCATAGCCTTTTTGTATCAATTAAATTCACTCGCCTGTAGAAGATGACTTTCGCTTCAGAGTAAAATAGTACTTTTAAGTTAGTAAAATTTAGATGATAAATCCAAAAATGACCTTGGTTGCATTCTATCAGTCAGAATTCAGTACAATCTGAGTTTACATCATATGATTCAGAGCCTGTATTGACCTATAAGAAATCGATTATGAAAAAAATAAATAATAATTTGTTTCTTAGATTTGCGTCAAGGTATCCTCTCAAAATTTTACTTGTCTCTGACGCATAAAATCCATTATATGCGTCATTTTGTACGCAAAATAGGCTTTTTTAAATGTACATATAACTCTCTACTTATTAAACTCACATGATTTAGTATACCAAAATATTAAAGCTGGTTAACCAAGCTTTCATTTGATATGTTTGGTGTTCTAAAATCGCTATACTTTAAGAGATATAAGCAA
>CP045906.1:11647117-11685005 GCA_013387185.1 Caligus rogercresseyi | reverse complement strand
TTTCCCTATTATTATATTAATTCGTTTTCTACCACTTTTGTACAATAACGTTTCTTAATCATTTTAAAGAATATTGTACTAACCTAAGTGCAGTCAGAAAAACATGTGTATGAGGGGGTATTAAGAACCCGAAAATTGAGATATCAAACGTGCAGCCCCCCGCGGAGGGTGGCGTCATTTGAAACTAATTATTGTTGAATAAAGGAGTTGCGTTTTGCCTTTCCCTCCCCAAATTGCGTTCACAGGTTGCGGTATGACGCTGAACTATTTTTTTGCCTATTTGGGTTCCATAGAATTGTAGCATCCGACTGGATATAATAGACGCATTATAGCATTAAAATTAGTCACTCCGACCTAGGATCTTATCAATGAGTAGACCAAAAATGGCCATCCCCTCTCGGATTCGAACTGCGCCATCCAACAATGAGAGTAGAAACGCCTTAACGCACACGGCTATCAAGCTCCCTTTACTTTATTATCATTGACTTTTAATTAGATGTCATTTGTATTATATAATATCGTTCCAGTAAATGATCTGTTTATTATCATAGTTTTAATTAGAACGTTCTCCTGTTGAGGTAATTTTTTTTAATTATAATGTTTATCTGTGTAATTTTTAGTATTTACCTCAATTTTAAATACATATAATATATTTTTTTATGTGTTTTTAACAACTGTGAAAAAAACTAAAATTACAAGAAATTGATGAAATTTAAACCCCTTCATTTTAAAAAGTACTCCTATAAAACCACTTTTTTTGACCACGCCGAAATATATTGCTTACATGCATACTGATAAAGAAATGGAATCAAGATTATTGTGCTTGAAAAGTTTTGCTTGCTCGAAGGAATATCCCAAACAAAGAAACTTCACAACCAAAAACTATCAACTTTAATTCTAAACTTTTTTTAGTTTTTATCGACTGGTCAAACTAAAAACTGGCCTTTCCCTCCAATTTTTCAATTTTCCCCTGAGAAGGATCTCATGAACGCAAAAGAATATCTTTTAAGAAATATCCTTCCATTCGCCATCAGTGGAAGAGCATTGATCTATAAACGGAGGAGTTTACAAAAGCTTATGGATATAATCAATCATAGAGTCATGAAAGAAAATCCCTAAAACAAACAAAAGATTTACAATTTAATTGATGTGACTAATTTTGAAGGACACATTACTATATGAAAATAAAATGTGAAACTTATTAGCATGGTTGATGACGTCAGCACTTACTTTCATTATATTGCACTTAATATAATTGCTGAAAATTTGATAAAATACAACTCATCAATTAATCATATCTAAATTTTATATAAGTACTTTTTTTCAAAATGACCATAAGAAAACTTTGAACGCAAGTGGTGTTCAAACCCAAATCCATTTTTAATATGTCCTTTACTGTCAATTGACGGTATTTTTCGCGGAGGATGCAGGTTTCATATCTCATTTTGGGTTTTCTATAATACCCCTTAATGTGAAAGGATCTACTTCTTATTTTCGAAACCTCACAATATCATTTTGTTACTAAGTAACTCAAATATCTTTCCCCTTTTACATCTTTAGTCCAGAAGGATGATGATGACCTATTCACCATCAGAATTGAAGGACACAAAATGAACCATCAATATTTTTCTTGCCCGTTGCTTTAAGAAATTCAAAAAAATGCTAATTTTGGGTAAACTAAGCCAAGGATTCGTAAATAATGATGAAGGCCTATTAGAAGAGGCACTAATGATAATATTTTTATCTTTGTGGGCCATTATTCAACTCTCAACCGTCTCAAAGGAATGAACGCCATGAATGAATTCCTTGATAACACATTCCTTTTTTATTTTTTACTAATCAAGTTCGAGAAAACGGTCCACTGGTGTGGTATCCTTACATGTGGATAATATTATCCATATTAACAAAGAATTGCCATTCCATCGAGTCATAAAGCCCAAAAAAAGATCATAGAAGAACAGACTGAAGTTAATCTTTTACCTTTGAATATTAGTTTTTTTAACGCTATTTTTTTAAATATATATTCCTTTAGTTTACCTATATATATATATCTGTTACTTTTAATTATATTATTATATACCTAATTGATAAAGAAAGCTGCTTGATAGCTCAGTGGAAGCCTGCTCGACCCTCGATATTTAGGGCACCGGTTCGCTTCCTCCCGTGAGGGGAAGGCCAATTTTGGTGAATTTAATTTAAGAAATCCTAATTATATAGACCAATTGTAACTATAATGCTTACCCAGGGAGGGGGGCAGAACTCATGTAAGCAAAGAGGGATATTTCCAAAATAAAAATCAAAAAAAATGTGACGTCATCACTTAGATGATTTGCCTGTATATCTAATACCTACACAATCTAAATAAATACCATAACAAATAATAGTATTGTAGACTAATATCGATGAAGCCACACAACCTCGTATATAATTTCATATAAGATTTTATGACCTCTGTGTAACTACATTCACATGATTTTCAGCAAAAAAAATTGAAATTGGTTTAATAATATGTTATTTGCATTAGATTTTCTATTTTCAGGCCGAAACTCAGCCAATTTTTAACATCTGAACAGGTTTGATTATTTATATTTTTCACTAGTCCATAAAAGTAGTAGTCCTTTCTATCAAACATACAGAAAGATAATGAGAGAAAAAGAAAGAGAATGTAGATATTTTGATGCCATAAATCATAACAAATAGAAAATGTGACGTCATGTGTGGCGTTTCAGTTTTTCTTTTCTAATCAGAGGAATCTAAACATTGCGTTCTGCGCATCTTGTATTATCTATTATCTTTGATGCTTACCTATACTGATACTGCAAATCTATGAAGAAAGAAAAAAAGTCAAAATAATAATATATCGTCATTCAATTAAGTATTTTTTGAAATAATGTATATAAATAAAACCTAATCTTTAATATTTACACTGAATTGTAAATAAATCCTTGCTCAAAATGTGAGAAATTCCTTGGTAATAATGGACCAAAACAAACACCAGAAGAGAATCGCAACAACTATTTTGGCAAGAGGAGTGGATTTTAAGCTGTGCATTTGGATTTTGAGGGTGAAGACCTCTCTTTTTGGAGTTCCTTGAAATTTCCGTCTTTTGGAAATGCATGCTGGCATTTATTTGTAAGCCATTGTGCTCTAAAGGGCGTTGTAACTACATATATATATATTATATATATTTTGTATATAAGATCATCTAAAGGATCCTTTTGATCATATAATGTAATATGATAAGCAATTTCGGTCTATACAAAAAATACAAAAAACACTCAATATCCTTGGTCCTTTACTCCTTGGTTTATGGCTTAATCTTTAAAGGGGGTTTCATAGAGGGTTGAACATATTAAAAAGTTATAAAGTATATTCCATAAAACTTGAAGAAAGGGTGACCTTCAGTAGCGTCCCATGAATTATTTTTTGTTTTTCTACGAATTTGTTTGTCAACTTCAAGGTTGATGAGTATATGAATATAAAAAAAGAACTTTAATCAGTGTTTTTAATTAATTATGTCAGAAGGTATATTCACTAACTTTTTTTAGGTGGATTCCCTTTTCCTAAAATAAATAAATTTAAAACATTCTTGAATACTGTTTCAGAATACATATCCAAGGACATATCGTTTAATATTTGAGAGCATAAAGTTTGCATGATGTATTATTTTTTGGCGTTTTTTTACTGTTTTGCTCATTTTAAATTTATCATTATTTTTATAAATATTATATATATATGCATTAAAAGGAGTATTTTTCGCCATTCTGTTGCCTCTCATGTCTTCAATAAAAGGCTCACACATTTTTATTTGTATGTAAAAAATATAAACTAATTTGGAATCCATATTGGAAAACATAATATTGTTATAAGAAAATAGAATTCATGACCCACTATGAATATAGTGTATCGGAATGATTTCGATGCTCAATTTAAAAAAAAAGTTCATTTATTATGCAAATCTAAAAACGAAATATATATACATAACCCCCAAAGTGTAGTAAAAAACATAAACATATTATAATATTTTTTACTTTATTGCAAACAGGGAGTTGCAAATATACATAAATAAATATTGGAAGTTATAACTTGTTCAAATTATCAATTGAATGTATAAAAAGAATCAATACATATCAATAAGGTTACAAAAATAATATATTATTTATTGTATACTGTGATTTGTATTTATATTTATAAGATTTTTTTCCTTATTATAAGTTTATAATTTCTATTTGTCAATTTGATTGTAGATTTAAAATAAAAATACAATATCATATTTCGAAAAGGGACCTTATATTTTTAAATACATTAAATAGGAAAAATTATATTTATTAAAAACATTTGTGTTTAAATAAAACTTGGTGATATTTCAGCAAGCGTTAATTTCTAGATTTAACAACATAACTATAATTTTGAAATCATTTTTTTAATTACCTTAAGTGAAGAAACTTAGTAGCTTATATAACGCAAGCAAATAAGTCCCTGTAAGTTTCATAATACTAACATATTTGATACTAAGTACTAACAAATACCCACAATTGCAAAAATGAAAACATGATAACTATTTTATGTTAAAAAGTAAATATCTACTGAGCGTCATAAAGCATGCTTTGATACTCTGAATATATTTTTTTCGATAATTATATACTAAGTAACACCCTAAGAAGTCTAATATGGTAATAATCCAACCTACCCATAACAATCAAATGGTTCCCTCTAAAGCCGGCGTGTGTTATACGCATTGTATGAATCGTGCGTATTTTGGGTACAAAATGGGGTATAAAAAGGAAAAATGAGCTTAATATTATTAACAGTACCTATTTGTATCTCGTTGAATACCTATCCAAAAATGTTTCGATTCATTCTTTCCGTTGCCCTCTTGGCCTCTGCCGCTCTAGGAGATCACCCCGCTCCTCACCCAGCTCCCTACCACCCTGCCCCTGCTCCCTATCGCCCTGCCCCTGCTTACAAGCCCGCCCCCTATGTCGATGAGTCACCCAAGCCCTACGCCTTCCAATACGGTGTTGCTGATGACTACTCAGGAGCCAGGTTCTCTGCCGAGGAGAACTCTGACGCCAAGACCACCTCTGGATCCTACCAGGTCGCCCTTCCCGACGGCCGAATCCAGACCGTGACCTACACCGCTGATGACTACGCTGGATTCATCGCTGACGTCAAGTACGAGGGAACCCCCGTCTACCCCAAGTACGAACCCAAGCCTGCTCCATACAAGCCAGCTCCTTATAAGCCTGCCCCCATCTACAAGCCTGCCCCATATCACGCCTAAGAAGGAACCCATGCTGACAAATTATTTATAGTTATTCAAAAACAAAATAGATATATATTTATTCATAAACATATGATGCCATACCGAATTAATCTTTAGAATTGATTTAATTGGTGTTGTTTTAAATTTTTCCAATGATTGGTATATATGGAAGTGGTAGAAAAATGGATTCGAACATAACATCCTATTGGTTAATATAACAGTTCTGAAAAATATTCTTACTGTACAGTGAATTCGGAAGAGAGGTAAAGCTGAATGTAATATCTGTGAATATTTTATGATACATCTCCATCTTTATAAGATTTACACACAATATATTCAAAAAGTAATTAGAGATAAAGTGGAATTTATTGAGCGAAATAAAATTAATACTGCGAGGTAAGAACATGACGCAGTAAATGGTGTATGTGTATATTTACGAGATATCTACATTTTAATAATTTACTACCAAATACAAACATAACTATGCATTTTTCAATTCTAAAAAGGCATAAGACAAATATTATATATATATATATATATATACTATATCCTGTATAAGAGTCTTTCGGTTGGCGCTGAAAGAGTGAGTCTTATATATATATTAGTTTATATATATATATATATATATATATATCTATATATATATATATATATATATATATATATATATATATATATATATATATATACATTTGGTAGTCACGTTTGAGGTCGATCGCAAAGACCATATGATTTTCCATACGACAAAAGATGTCATACATAACATAAATAAATGAGTTTTTTAACTCTAAACGGCCTAAATCGACATTTTATTATATACAATGTTTTTGGATAAAAAATTACTAAATATTTTTATACAGATATGAGAAGACAAGAAAATAAAAATAAGCAAAGTTGCGTTAAGATATCATATAGCCTTAATATAGCTAAATATTTTGCTGCTCTTTTGTTGAAAAAATCTACACAAATTACTATAAACTATTAAGTCAGTACAGTACGAAATATTCTTTTATACTTTTATACATTTAAAAGAATATTTAGATAGTTCTTCTGGTACTACAAGATAATTTTTGAGTAACTTGATTATCAAATAAGAGGGTGATAATATATTAATTTTTATCCTCTTTATTGATTTTATTATTAATTTTTGCTCCATTAAATAGTTAATTTTTAACAAGTAATAATTTTTGATATTATTTATGTATTTCTATACACATTTGCTTGTTTGGAATAAAGTGAAAACATAATCTAAAATGTTTTTTACTACACTTTTGTTTCTAGAGACACGTAATAAATGAACCAGTATTAAACAAATAATATCGAAGTCATTATATATATACATATATAAATATAAGTATATTTATATAACACTGTTATAAAAATGGGGAAAAATCAATTGAATAATTTAATGAAAAACTTAATCATATTCTATTTTTTATCGGTTAATTAATCTGGTGTCAAGTTGGGAGGCTCAAAATCATCCTATCCTTTATGCCTATCCTGGCATAAATAAATAATGATTTTAAAGAGAAACATAAATAACAAAACCTTTCAAATATGAAAAAGTAATGATAAGTTTTTTGGGTTTTTTTCATGGTTAAAATAATTTATTCTGTTACTGCAAAAAAGAATACAGTGTACAAAAATACACTAAAAACATACAGAAACAATAAGAAATCAAATCAAATCTGGACAGTTACGTAATAAAAACATCAATGAACATTATAGTTCAAAATTACCGACCAGATAAAAACCATATATATAAAACAACAGTTGATAAAACTAATTTGTATTCAATACAAAACGGCGATGCATTCTTAAAATCCTTCTGATGTCGTTCCAATAGAATTTTGAACTGTTCGGATAAAATTTAATGAGGTCTCCAGCCCATTTCCATGTTGACGCTCCCAAATCAGGAATTTTGACCTCAAAAGCAGAGTGGCGGGCGGCAGCACCAATGAGGATAGGTCTTAGATCTTTTTCTAAAATGTACTTGTTAGTAGTAAGTTTTTGTGCAATTAAAGATTTGACATTTTGTATTGCAGATTCAATTGCTTTGTGACTGGGGGGAGATTTCTTTTTAAGATTAAAGACACCAAAAAGAACATAGGCTTTTAAAATATTTGAGGAATCGTCTTCATTTTCACAAACGTTAAGCTTTACGAATAGCTTAAACACCTTTAGGATTGGACAGTCTACGAATGCATGGAAGATATTGTTTAATAAAAACCCACAGTTCATGCAAGGAAGCTGAAATTTGAGGATTTGTCCTGAAATTTGTAATTGTGCAGTAAATTTTGCACCATCGGCAATACTACCCGTAGATTTCAGAATTCTTCTCTTCCAGGACAAAGAGAGGCCCAACAAACTTTGAAATCTTTCAGATATTGAAATCGCTCCATCATATCTAGGTCTTTTAAGTGCAAATTTTAAAAACCACGGCTTCGAAGGATTAAAACCAATAAAAGAACGTTCAAGTGGAAAGCGGAACCTTCCAATGTTAAAATTTGACCTATCTAAGTCATGTGCTGTAAATTTATTTTGGTTAAGAGCAGTTCTCTCGAGAACAACAGGATCTCCAAATCTCTTGATAAACGGTTTTTTGTCCTTGTTTTGGTATATAATATCGATTGTTGTATCCGATAAATAAACAGGATGGGATCTCCATAATACCCTCTGAATCGATGCTAAAAAGGGAGAAAACATTTCCAAATCTGAATTTGTTAAAATGGTGCCCATGTGAATCCAATATAAAATTCCGTAGAAGTGAAGTACCTTCTCCAGTCTTGTTCATGATACACGCCCATTTTTTCAACTATTTTACGATAGTAGGTTGGAAGAATATCATCTAAGAGACACAAGCCTCCCCCTATAAATTTTTTGGGACGTTTGAGGGCGGGAAGATAAGATTTGTGAAAAAGTGAGGTCAACCAAGACTCTTCTTCTTTGATTGCATACTCGGCAAGTGAAGGAATCGAAGTCGCCCTATACAAAACAACAGGCACTACACGTGTATTATAAAGATCGATCCTTTTCATTAATGAGAGATGGCGCCATTGTTTCAAAGATCGATAAATTTTTAAATTCATTTCCAACCAGTTAGACATAGACACACCATTTTTCATCCACTCTATACCAAGAGTGAACAATGTTCACTGACTGTACAACCTTACAACTAGAGATCATAACAGAGGGGTCTGGATTCCACGATGCTAATGGCAGTATGCCTTTTTTTAGTATTCATTCCAAGACCGGACTTCAGTTCGAATTTTTTAAAGAAGGACAATATGATTTCAATTCTCTTGATGAAATGATAAGTTTGGTTTAGAACTCCATCGACAATGCTCAAAATATTTTCATGTTATGAAGGGAATAAGCTATCCACTATGTGGGGTATCTCTATGGCCTATAATCTATCTATATATATTAATTCACCAATCTCTGTCCGTCTGTATGTCCGCACGCTATCTCCTCCCACATTTATGGTCAGATTTGAACTTTGAAGGTACCTATGGAATCCTTGGGTCACGACGGACCTAATGAAACTATTTACAAAGTGATAGGACCAGAAATGAAGGGGGAAAATTCAGACCTTGTCTGATTTGAACTACCTACTATTCAAGGTAAAGAGAGGAAAAAAGAAAAAGAAAAGGAGGAGGAGGAGTTAGAGAAATAGAAAAAAAACATCTCATGTGACTTAAAACATATTCTTTGTACAAAGTCAAACTTTTTATGAGGAATGTTTGTACGAAACAGAAAATATTTTTCTCTCTCCTCTCTTATATTCTTTAAGGTCTGTTTCACTCACAAACTAGCTCCAAAGAAGGGAGGGCGAACATTTGGCGCCGTAGGCGGCCAAATATGCGAGTAGTAGATAATTAATGGATGATCTGAAAAATATATTTCACATATTAGCAAAAAAGGATAAAGGAAAAAGGTATATGATAAGGAGGCTTGTAGCCGTTCATATTTTAAAATCGTTCAGTTCACTTTATTCGTTCAACGATTCCTTCAGTTCACTAAATTGTTCGCTTCGAATTCGTCCAATCGTTCACTTTTAATAATTCATTGTTCACTTTTTACTTCCCCCAAAGTCCACTTTTGATGACATATTTTTCAAATCTCATTCGGAATTATCTGAGACAAATGATCAATAACTTTAAAAAATAATAGACTTTAATAAAGTTATTTATACATTTATCAATATTAAACCTCTTTATTGACACCTAATAACAATTGCTTTAAAAAACTTTCGTCCGATGCTCTCAACCTATTATCTCCTTGCATAAGAGTCGTTCGGTTGGTGCTGAAATGGGAGTGATAGTCTTATATTTCATGGACACTTTAAAAATCCTTTTGTAGGGAACGGTCGTTTCTAAAACCGAGACTTGTCTGACAAAATCGATGAACTTATTCGTTAGATTATATCCCTGATCTTGTCGAAGTAACCACCGTGGGCGAGCATTCGATAAATGAGAGTTTTTTCTTCCTTTTAAACTGAAACTCTTTTTAACTGACCTCTTGACACATTATCTGTCTGGCGCGGGAGAGAACAAGATTGAACGTGATTTAACAAGATTAGTCGATATTTATTTTCCTGGTTTAATCTTGTCATGCTTATAAAGCATGTAATAAAGTGAACGTAGATTAAATTAGATTTTTTGTCGTTCATCGTTCATGAGCGATTTTTTGAACGATGATATCACTTTTGAATGACTATCCACAAGCTGATGATAAGTAACCGTTAAGTAACATGGCAAATTATAAATTTAAAAACCTCTGTGTGTAAGTAATATGGTTCCTCTGAAATAGAGTTTGTATTGTATATATCTGAAGATATTTTAATGTGTATGTTAATTTTAAATATAGAGTTATATCAAATATGGCTCTGAAGTGCCTATAAATTATGGAATGAAGTGTTGTTTTTATACATATAACATGACAAAAATTTGTGGAGACTCCAGTGGCGGGAAACGAACTTTTGCCTACCTTTATTACTTATCGGTAATATTCAAACCATCTTTCATAAGCAAAGAGGATAAGATTTTGTTTGGAAGAAACTCCAAAATTTTGAGGGTGTTTGTACAACCTTAACTGTAATGGAACCTTAAGACTTAAGTATGAGACGATGTTTCCCACAGATAAGGCGATATCTATGAAAGGCCAGATTGCTAAGTAAAAGTGGCTAGAAAATATTTAAATGTCAATATTTAATAAATATTTCAATTCATTTGTCAATACCGACAGGAGACTTGATTAGAATGCTTACGTCAAACAATTATCTGGGAATACATGCATTTCTAATAGAAAGTAATCGGAAAGGAATGTTTCAATATATGTATGTTCTTTGTAGCTTATGCAATTATCTGCGAAGCTGTGCACGGATTGGGAATAACACATTACGTTTTAAAAGAGAGAAGAGAAAACATTGAGTGACATGACTTATTATTTAATGATTTAAATAATTGCATCACAACATTCTCATCAGGGAAGGAGATATTGTTTATGACCACCTTGCATATGATGAACATGCTCTTCCATTGACGATTCACGACATAATGATATTATGTATATTTTCCACTGATAGGAAAAGGTTTAAGATCGGCAAGATCAAAAATATTTTATTTTATTTAAGATGCTAAAACGAGCTTAAACATGTGGGATAGCATTCAACATGGAATGTTATCTTTATTCCAAGGATCATTTATATATTAATTTTGATGTAGAAGTATAAAGAAGTTTTAAATATATGGGGTCTTACAGGTAAATCTGCACAAAGTTA
This sequence comes from Caligus rogercresseyi, assembly GCA_013387185.1. Lineage (NCBI taxonomy): Eukaryota > Metazoa > Arthropoda > Copepoda > Siphonostomatoida > Caligidae > Caligus > Caligus rogercresseyi. The sequence continues at coordinate 11,673,957 of CP045906.1, read as the reverse complement.
AACTTCGTCCAGATCCATAAGGAGTACAAGTAGAGCTTAGATATTGCACATGTGGGAGGTTTCGTGAATGTACTGTCCAATTGCGCCCGAAAACAAAACAATATACTGATAAGGAGATGGAGCAGACCCGGAGGGACACGGTCATCGAGTTGCTGTGCGCAGGGCACCGTCCTGAAGCCATCATCAAGTTGCTCAAGTACCCCAGGAGGACAGTCTACGACATCACCAAGAAGTGGGAGGAGTCAGGGATGCCCAAGAGGAAGGAGCTCAAGCCCAGGAGTGACCGGGTCTGCACGCCCACATTTGTGGCTGGTCTCAAGAGATAACTTGGGTAAGTATAAAAATATATCATTTAAAAGACTTCATAGCCTCTTCGTTGTGGGGGCCTTTTATCCTTTGCAAATTATGGAAATCCCTATATTGGATACAGAAACTCGGGTTGGGAGACGAGAGGTGGATATAACGAGAAAATACGCATGGGGGTAAGAAACGTCTTCAAATAATTATTGAAGTACCCACCGTGTATTTAAAATTGTGCAAAGACGTCGAAGAGAGCGCAAGGCACTTCGAAGTATCTTTGAAGTGAGTACATACTCACGTGGGATGGCTTAAACGACCTTGGCATAAAAATAAAACATGTCAACTATGCAGCAGAAACAAGAAAGTCGTAGCTTTTTCTGAACAAGAAGGTTTTTCATGTGTATCCCTTATCTTAGGAAATACGTTCCGATGCCAGAAGTGCCTTTTCGATTGAGACTTTACAACGGAGCGTCTTCAAATTTTAGACACCTCGCCAGAATACGGACCTTTTAGCCCCTGATCAACTATTTGAAGGGAAGAGAATTACACATGACAACTAATATGACCATTAAAATTATCAAAAGTCCACTCCTCTTATCTTCAGAACAGTGGTTAATATATATATATGGGATTCTCGCCAGGACGCTTGAAGTTCGGGTCAAGTTATTCTCAGAATCTCAAAATTTGCGATGCTTGTCAAGAAATAACTGAACATTTCTTATATTTTGTCAGAATGCACATATTTCAATTCGGGAACTTCTTCAACTCCACTATGCCGAAATAGGACCATTTTAAAGGCAGTCTCAATTCTAGAATATCACTCTGTAAATCGTTGTAGAAATACTTTTCGGTTTAAAAAGCGTTTTGCTGACTTTCATTAGGAATTTGTTAAATGTGCATGCACTTTAAAGATTAATTTTGTCTGAAGTCATGTTTAAGAAAGAAAAAAGGTGTTTCCCCTTAATATATTGAATGTTTGAGTCATTTTTATTTTAAATGGTTCTATAAGTAAATAATCTTTATCTCTAAAATGTCATGTTTAAAAATGTATAACTGTAGGTAAATATTTGATATATTTTTCAAGGACGTTTTCTTAGGAAAGTATGAACGTTAAGATATAATATTGTTCCTCTCCATAGTTTTCAGTTATATAAACCCAAAAGGTACATAAGTATATTTACATACCATTTACACAACAAATCACATGGCCAACATTAAAAATTGGATTAAATTAGGTCATAGATCATGCCCCTCTATAATGATGTAACCCCTCAGATAAACATTCACACATCATACTTATATAAGACCCTTCGTATATAAACAAATGAACTTACTCCATTCCAAAAGCCTAGTAGTTGTTCACACATCATGATCCGAACTGTTCTTCTATTAACTCTGGCAGGAGCCTCTGTCCTTGGACAATCCCCTCAAAATCCAAATCGAGCGCCCCCATCTCTTGGAACCAAAAATGCGTCTCCTCCAGCCGCCATGGATCAACCCATGAATGGGATGCCATCAGGGTCAGCACCACAGAGAGAAGGTAGACCCATGGACAATCCAATGATAAAACAGATGATGGCCATGAAACAGTAGCCATGATGGAAAAGCGGTCAAAGACAGATCACTTCCACAAGAAGAAACAAGAGGCTCCCATGAAGAAAGCCGTCATGATGGAACAGCGGTCAAAGACAGATCAGTTCCTCAAGACAAAACAGAGGCTCCCATGAAGAAAGCCGTTATGATGGAAAAACGGCCAACGATGGAACAGCCCCTAAACACGAAACAAGAGGCTCCCATGAAGAAAGCCGTTATGATGGAAAAACGGCCAAAGATGGAACAGTCCCTCAAGACGAAACAAGAGGCTCCCATGAAGAAAGCCGTCATGATGGAACAGCGGTCAAAGACAGATCAGTTCCTCAAGACAAAACAAGAGGCTCCCATGAAGAAAGCCTTTATGATGGAAAAACGGCCAAAGATGGAACAGCCCCTAAACACGAAACAAGAGGCTCCCATGAAGAAAGCCGTCATGATGGAAAAGCAGCCAAAGACTATACAGCCGCTCAACACGAAAAAAGTGACTATTATGACATAGACGCCTTTGATGAAAGGAACGTCAATGACGAAAAAAAATGAGTAAATGGCTTTGGCCATTAAGTTCCCCCGGAATACATGTCATATATTACCTATATGGGCTTATGAAATAAATATAGTTGATCAGTATATTAGTTTTATTTGCTTTTATCATTTAGTTATAAGATCATTTGACTTGGGTACTCTCGGAATTAATAATATACTTTTTTTAAGTGGAAACCTCCATTGGATACAAAAATTGCTTAAACAGTTAATTGAGAAGTAAGTAAAGTTTCAGATGAGGCGTGCTCAACTCTCAATGTTGAGGCGCAGGTTCGAACACTCCCGAGAGGGGATGGTCATTTTTTGTCTACCTCATTGATAAGGTTCGAGAGACTAATTTTAATGCCATAATGCATATTTGTATCCAGTCGAATGCAATTCTGTCGAACTATATAAAAAAAGATGATTTTTTTTCTTTAATGGGTCATTTATTTAAAATCGTACATAATAAAATATATACAATAATAAATAAAAAGAGCAAGAGGGGTTGTGATAATAAAATCATAAATAAACATTGTAGTTTAAAATTAACCCTCTGAAGCAAGACCATCACATCATTAAAACATCAAAATCTAAATTATATATAGTTGAAGTGAGTAACACGAAATACAGAATTGTAAATAGTATATAAGACCATCTTTTATTGCACGGCTCCCGCAATGATGTCATTTGAAGTCCTCTTATATCTCTTAACAATGAGTCTCAAACGAGAATAAAATGACAGGACCACTGAGGAAAAACTTTGACGATATCCGCGGCGAAGTCCCATAACGTCACTTGCTTAGAATGTGGAATCTTGAGGCAAAGGCTCCATATCTTGCAGCCGAAGAAACAAATATTTTTTAAACGACTCATTACGAATGAGTGTATTGGAGGTTAAGCACTCTGCGATGTGAGCTTTAGAGCTAGCAAGTGCAAAGCTCAGAGCCTTGGATTCAGGAGATGCAGTCGTTGCCTTTAGAGGATAACCAAATAGGATATAAGCCGATAAAAACTTTGCCTCATTTTCAGAGCTTATTAAATGACTTATATTATGGGTGACGAAAGCACGAAGATACGACAGGGCAGGGCAATCAGCGAAAGCGTGCATGATCGAATTATAGATTTTTCCGCAGTCCTTACAAGGAAAGTGGAAAAGATGCAACCGGTAGAGATTTGAAATTGTGCGGTGAATTTTTGCTATCCTTAACGTTGGTTGATTCCATACTTATTTTTCCCATCTTTGCGGAAGATTTAGCTCTTGAATAAAAGCCTGGCAAATTTTCTTAGCGTCCTCGTCGAGTCCGGGCCTTGAACTTAATTTAATATGCCATGGAGTAGGGGATATATGAAGCCTAGCTGCTCTAAGAAGTGGGAAGTAAAACTTTCCCGCTCTATGACCACAGTCTACATCTTTTTTGAAATCGTGGATGGTGAAATTTCTTGTCGAAAGGATCAAAACCAAAAGTATCATATATTTTTGAGTAAGTATTCAAATATTTAAATCGAATTTGTGTAAATAAAGCTAAGTGTTATAAATGAAAGTCATGACTTTTAATAGGTTTTGAGAAGGCTCTTTTTTGATCCCCTCATTTATTTTATACACATATCAACTGTCGAAGCTTTACTTTCCTATAAGCACACTGTAGATTTAAACATATTTAACTAAACTACCAATTTTATGACTTAATCTCTTGCTGACTCATAAGGAAATCATACCTTTGCAATAACTATTGTATACCAAAGTAGTCATGTATGCCAATAAGAAGTAAGCATGCTCTTCACGATAAGAAAAAGAAGATTCATAATCATATAAGGATTTTTTCTCACTTCCGACATGAGGTGGGCGTGTATAAATATGCATGTTTTTATAATCATAGCCGTATGTTACCACTTGCAGCAGGCAAAGCAAATACTTAGTTTGTTCTTAATTATAGGTGTGTTTATCATGAAGGGATCCCCTTTGGGTTTAGTAAGTATATATTTATTATAGTGCGTAAAAATATTATATAGGTTTCATGTAGTGATATGCAGGCGTTCCGCTTTTTTAGTCTTCCGTTCAATTTATTTTGTTCTGTTAGGCGTTCTAGTTAATGAGTCAGAGAGAATACATAGAGATGAGAAATGAGAAATAAAAGAATCCACTAGGACAGCACGTTTTGTAATGTATATTTTGGTGGGAGAGGTTGGGAGATAGCTATTCCCTTACACGGAAAGATGCATGGATTGGACACATTTTGCTAAAAGCATTACCTTAAAGTAGGAAAGCCTGGGCAAAAATATGATACACATTAGGTATATTTCATATAATAAATTAACAGCTGCTCGGACTTGATAACCAATTAGACAATGATTTTATAACTCAGAACATAATATGTTAGGTAATGCACAATTGAATTTCGTTTTCTTGAAAATATTTTTACTACTATGAGCGTACTATTACGGTACATTTTTGGCTCATTTGACCAGTTAACAAGCAGAATTTGCGCTATAAATATATATATATATATATATATCAGGAACGACCGGCTACTTTTGAACTTCCCGGCCCGGCCCCGTGTCTAATAATCATCGGATCCGGGACACATCGATCATAGCGCCCTCTAACTAAGAGTATATAATAAATACTTAAAAGTGGGATTATGTCATCCTTTTTACATGACTTCCTACTCCATGGATATGGCAAAACAATATTTCTCTCTTCTTAGATTGTAGGAGGTAGATGTGAGTCTAAAATGTGGTACATAAATATAGTTTCTAATATTGATATGAGGAGACCATACAGCGGGGGAATGGATTTCTACAATACGACGGGAGGAGAATCATTGAAACGGAGAGGAGTATATAACTAATATTATATAAAATTATAATTAAATTTAAGTGGGATTATGTGATCTATTATTAAATGATTTTTTATTTATTTATGGGTCATTTATTTAAAAATCATAGATAACATAATATACAGTAATAAATAAAAAGAGTGAGAGGGGTTGTGATAATAAAATCATAAATAAACAATTTAATTTAAAACTAACCCTCTGAAGCAAGACCCATCACATCATTAAATATCATAATCTAAATTATATAAAGTGAAGTGAGTAACACGAAAAAGAGAAACAATTTCTTAAATAGTATATAAGAACATCTTTATTGCACGGTTCCCTCGATGATGTCATTTGAAGTCCTCTTATATCTTCTAACAATGAGTCTCAAACGAGAGTAAAAATGTCAGGACCACTGAAGAAAAACTTTGACGATATTCGCAGCGAAGTCCCATAACGTCAATGGCTTATGTGGAATCTTCAGGGCAAAGGCTCCATAGCTTACAGCCGAAAGAAACAATATTTTTTTAACGACTCATTACGTATTGCAGGTTAGACACTCTGCGATGTGAGCTTTAGAGCTAGCTAGTGCAAAGCTCAGAGTCTTGGATTCAGGAGATGTAATTGTTGTCTTTCAGGTACACCAATATGATATAGGCCGATAAAAACTTCGCCTCATTTTCAGAGCTTTATAAATGGCTTATATATGGGTGGCGAAAGCACGAAGATACGATTGGGCAGGGCAATCGGCGAAATTATAGAAAAACCTATAATTCGGGTTCTGACATAACGAAGTATTGGAGTACCAAATCATTCGCCATTGAAGCATTGTATAAACAATCATATGTACAGGCTAAATCTGAGGACCCCTTATCATTTCTTTTCCTGGCCATCCCAAAAAAGCGTCCCGGTCGTTTCCAGCAATATATAACAATTAAAGTGTTCAAGAACACATGATCCATAGATCACACAATAACAAACAATTAAGAATAACATTCTCCCCTTTTTCAAGACACAGCCTAATTCAGCCTATATATATATATATATATATATATATATATATATATATATATAATATATATATATATATATATATGTGTGTGTATATATACTAAACTCAATGTAGATAAAGAATAAATAAAAAAACTTACTGGATAGTTGCGGATACAAAAATAAACATAATAGTTTAAAATTACTCTTCAGAGATAAAATAACCTTTTATAATATTCTATTTGTTCACGGATAAAAAATATATGCCTTTTATAGACTTGATAACAGTCATACATTTTATTGAACTTGACGGAACAAAACGACCAGGTTTCCAGTCCATTTTCCTCCGGTCGATGATGACAATAATGGGATTTTTATATAATGTGTACCTTGAAGCAGCATCAATAGTTTTTGCTTATAAGTCTTCGACTACGATGAAAGAGATTGCGGTCAGTTTCTGTGCAATTAAGGCCTTTAAATTCAGAAATTATATTCAATAGCTTTATGATTTGGTGGGTTTTTTTTCTTTTGTATCCTAGTACTTAGTGTGACTAATTGTATTATATTACAAGGAAATTATTACGATTATAAGAAAAAAAATGGATTTAAATAACCTATAGGAAATCTGCAGTTGTGCTTAAACTCGTCCAACACAGATCTAGCTTCAGTTGGCCGTCTATTTTTTTGAGTTAAATTTTGAGATCCATGACCTCACAGGACATCTTGAATTAATGGTTCCATGAAGAGATAGCGAAATAGAATGGTCAAAAATGTTTATATTTTGATTTAATAAAATATTAAATCTTTCTATCAAATTAATTAATTAACTCATGTGATCTTAAACATGAATGAACAGTTTTGATAGTAGCAGTTCATACATAAGCTTTAAGTTATCGAGGAAACCTTCTGTAATCACAATTTTAGTATATTGTCATAGATTAAAAATGCATAATATATCAGCGACTTAGATGGCACAGTAATCTATATCAAACTCCTCGACTATGGAAATAAGTGACTCATTATGAACTTATAATAGAAATTACAAAGAAAACCAAAAAGTTTTTACCAATATAGACTCTATTTCGTTTAATAATATTTATAACAATATCAAGACGTATTTAGGCCTCGTATGAGGGGGCAGGGGCGGTTGCTTGTAGGTAGGAACAGGGGCAGGCTTGTAGGTGGGGCAGGGCGGGCTTGTAGGCAGGGGCGGCTTGTATGCAGGGGGGCTTGTAAGCAGGGCGGCTTGTAGGCGGGAGCAGGGGCATGGTAAGGAGCGGGCTTGTAGGCAGTGCAGGCTTGGGCTCGTACTTGGGGTAGACGGGGGTTCCCTCGTAGGCAACGTCGGCAACGAATCCGTTGTAGGCGTCCACGGTGTAGGTCACGGTCTGGATTCGGCCGTCGGGAAGGGCGACTTGGTAGGATCCAGATGTGATTTTGCCGTCAGCGTTTTCCTCAGCAGAGACTTTGCTCCGGAGTAGTCATCAGCGACGCCATATTGGAAGGCATAGGGTTAGGTGACTCATCGACATAGGGGGCAGGCTTGTATGCAGGGGCTGGGGGGTGATAGGGAGCAGGGTGGTAGGTAGGGGGCTGGCTGGGGGCCACATAGGGGGCAGGTGTGGCGGGTGCGTGATCCCCCTGAACGGAGGCCGCGAGGAGAGCAATGAATGGGAGGAACTTGTACATTGTTGAATGTGTGACTCCTTGAGACTCGAATTGGTGTTTGATGCCCTTTCATCCCTATTACATCCATATATATACCTTTCCCTCTATTCTTCCTCCAATGGTTTTTTTGGGCAGGCCCTTCTGATCGGAAGGAAGTAGAACAAACTCGTTTTCTTATTGTTGTTCTTATTATTATTCGCCTGTCTGAGTGACCACGCCTGTCGTTTCTTAAGGCAATCTTACGGTATTCCCTTCCACGGATGATTGGTCTTTTATGTATATCCTATGTGTAGGTATTTGTTGTTGCTATTACACATTTGACCTCCATGAAGGTACATGTCTGTTTTGACCATAATATGAACAATTGTTTCTTCTCTGTTCGTTAATAGAATAAAGGATGTAAGGAAGAATAGAGGGCTATTAGTTAATTTTTAGGAAGCTATTGTCATATTATTAGGGGACAGCTTTAATAGCAATATAATGCTTATGGATTAACAAATTATTTATCTTTAATTATGAAGTTTGTTCATTATTTGTCCTCTGTAATTATCGAGTCTTTGGTCCACTATTGCATTGCTTAAAAATAATACGGTGTTTGTTTATACATTGAAAAATGTTATTTAGTTTTATGCCTTGTATATCGTCGGACATCAAAGGAATCTATTAACTATTCTGCAGTTGTTACTCGCTTAATTATAAATATAAGGCATCAATATCTAACAAAATGAAAAGCCATGTCTGATATAATATTTAAAGAATTTTACCTGTTTTCTTTCTGATAATATATATCAATATAGAGTCATTGTTTTTACTCACAGTTCTAAAACATATTCAATTGATATTAAAATATACATAAATAAACATTAGAGTACCAAAAAATTATCTCCTAATCATACATTTTAATTTAATTAACTGATAATAATTAAATCATTATATATGAGTAATTATATAAGCAAATTACGTATAATGGAAATCATTAACAGTTTTCTAATTTATTCTAATAATTTCCTGTGTTTTATCAAAAAAGATAGGAATTATTTAAGTTCTTCAATCGCCATTGCTTACGAATTGTCGATATATTTTTTATTTATTTTTCACAGCACCCGATATAAATGATTACAATCATTTCTTGCATTGGCTGGCTTTTACTTGTATATAATTTTATAACTCTTGTTTTATTTCCATATCATTTGATATGGAACGTAATTATGTTACTCTTAAAAAGTGATATAAGAATAATATTATAAATTTTTCTTTGGGGTATAATTGCAAATCATAATTCAAAGATAAATTCAAAAGTCACAGAATATATTCTTAAGAAATATTCATGCTTTGTATATTTCTAAAGGTATATTTCCTTTTCTTTTAGAGATTAAGCATATTTTTATAACTACAAGTAAGAGGCATGAGGCATCTTGTTTTATTATTATTTCAAAAAAAGACGAAAATTAACACATTGAAGTTGAAATTGCAAAAGGATTTAACTTAATGAGTATAAAAGTTTTTGTAGTAGAGTCTTATGATTGGTTTGTTATACATATAAATGGTGGAATCGTTAGTTTAACATATCTGATATAAATGAAACTTATAATGGAGAGCTTAATTTCTTGAATCTGCATTATTATACCAATATTTAAATGGTTCACTAGTACACGGCATTGATTGAGTTCTACATAGGTTTTGACGTCCCTACGTCCCATTAGATACTATTCCTTATATATGTGTATGAATTCATTAATGTAGCAATTTAACAGTCTTTTAATTCAATTTGTAGACTATTGGGATCCATGCAAATAACGATCCCAAAAACTTCTCCTTTCTCTCTATTGAAGAGAACTTGAGAAGCCTAAACCTAGTACCTCTTACAATTATATTATACTTTCATTTATAATTACTTTGAGTAACTCACTATTTTTTCTTTCAAACGAGTAAATCAACATCACAATAAACCCAACTGAAACCATTTTTAAGCACCTAACAACAAACTAATAGATGAAGGTTAGTTCACTTAATTGACCAAGATAGGCTACTTCTAGTAAAACCTTATAATATAAAATAATGTTTTTGATTTTAGTGCATAAACATATCTTTTTGAAAATAATAAATTTAAATAACTTTGAACGTTATACAATGTTTGTAACATGTGCTTAATCATTTTGTTCGTTTCAATTCTGAAAAATACTATTAGCCATAATTTTATTTTCAAAGCTGTGAAAAAGTTTCTTCCAAAAAAGTATTTTAACCCATACGCTCTCATCTTTTTAACGGTAGCTCTACTATTGTTTTAGATGGCCTCCAAGGTGACCCTATAATTTTAGGAAAAAGCTGTAGACAAGGATGTCCAGTATCACCCCTCTTGTTTGTCGCTTCGATGGAACAATTTAACACTTTAATTAACCGTAAATATTATGGTTTTGGAGTGCAAATGGAAAATAAAAAGCACATAATGGACCTCTACACCGACGATGTAACCTTAATGGTGCAAGGGAATTCGGAGGAACAGCTTATAAGGAGAATTGAGATTTTAGTTGCCTTCTTTGGAAAATTATCAAAAATAAGTGGACTTAACGTAAACGTGGAGAAGACCTCCATTCTTCCTATTGGCATTTGGCAACCTGCACTTTCGTCGATTATAGGGGGGTGCAGGTTGTTAGATCAGTGAATATTTTAGGTATTATTTGGGAAATAAACCGCCCTTCACTTTTAAATTTTGAAGACCTAAATAGTCAAGCTTATAAATGGTGTCAGGCATGGAAAAGTTTTTATATACAAAGCGTATTGACCTATACAATGCAAAATTGATCTCTCAAATTATTTACATATCTACTGCGATTCCATCAATAGGGAAAAATTCATTGAAGAAGAAGATAAGTGGTTGAATAAATTGTTTGACCAGAAATATATTCCTACCTTTAAAAGAAGAAGGTCTCAACTTGGTGGAGGCCTGGTCTTACTACAAAATATTTTACCTAAAATATTTTTAAAAGTTTTTTACAACCTCACTCTGCACCCGCACGTGGAATGGCGCGACTATTTTAGTGACCCTTTTATTTTGAAAACACTCATGTTTGGAACTGACTTGTCCAACTACACGATAGCTCTATATTCAAAGGAATTGGCAGCTATGCAGAGGTAATATGGAGAAATTCACCCATATTGACTCTAACAGTATTACAGATATTATCGTCAAAATATTAAACGAAGACCCTTTTTTAAGGGATTAAAGAACACCAGAGGAATTGGAAAGGATTGCGCTGAAAGAGAACAGGCTAACGTTTGGCGACTTGGATAATATACACCATTCGCAACCGGAAGATTTTATTTTCCTCTTTTGAGAGGAGCTAAACAGCATATCCCATTGACTCCTTGGCATTGCAAGTTCCTCGTTAAAGAGCCCACTCAGAAAAAGCAGATGAAATTGTCAAAAACCATTTATCCTCACTGGGTTTACCTGGAGGATGGAGGAAAATAATATTGGTGTCACTTGTGGGAATTAATGATCCCCGGAAATTTACTGCCCAATTACAAATCTCCGCTAATCTAATCAGATTTTCGGAGCACTGCAAGGATTGTGGATACATGTATGTGGACATCAAACACGCCTTCTGTGATTGCCCTGCTCTAACAATTATTAGAAATTTTATCACTCTAAATTCTGAGTTCATTCCATGTTTCAAAGAGGAAAATATGAGGGGCATTGTTCTTTTCGGCGGTTTCAACACCGGAAACGCTGCAAAGAGAAAATACCGTTGGTCATGGATAAAAAATTGGATTCATTAGATATATATTGTGTAGTCTGAGATATAATCCTTATCGAGTCTAGGCTTTAATAAATGTTAAAACAATAAAACAAAAAAACTATATCGAAAATGAATTATCAAAACCTTCTTCTTTTATCATACACCCGTCTGGTAATGAAAAAGGCTCTCAATTATAATCATTTGTCTACTCAGTTATCAATACTTTGACCTTCCATTACTTTGGGCGGTGTCGTCATTTCTTTCTTTTGCTGTGTACAGTGGCTATACAATATATAATACATTGACACATTCGTTGAATGACATATCCTCAAAATATATAAATGAGTCTATGCCTTAGATGGCGTCCCCATGTGCTTTTCTTCAATATGAATATAGGCCTACCCAAGGCCAATGACTTTTATATATAGATACTCGTACGGACACACCTATTCAGACAATTTGTGGTGTTGTGAATTGATATATATTTTGGTCTCGGATTAGATTGAATATGTCTCAGTGAAGAAGTTAAATTGGTTGATAATTTGAATTCAGTGAGTATTTTTTGAGTACTTAACATTTGACAACTTGTTTTTTATTGATAGTTCACTGAATTATCAGAGCTGTGACTACCGAATGTAAATCAGTATTCGATACTACCGACGGTAGATTTCAAATATCGAACCGATTATACGATATTCGGTAGAAGTTACCGAATACCGTACCGATTGACAATCGGTACGGTATATTTGAAAGTATGACTTTTGTGACATTCACATAGAGACATAAAGATATAAAGAGCTTATTCTCTTCAATAGCAGAGAAACATCGTTCAACTGTCGCTTTGCCAAGCGCTCCCTTGTGTGAACAACTTGAACTTTGCAAAATAAATAAACAACTACAACTTATAGTATTATAGAACAGATACATAAATATACATTCAATATAAACTTATGCTATGCATTGAATATTAGAGTACCTGAAAGTGCATTTAATATCGGACAATAAGCGACAGTAAATGGAAAAAAATCTATAACCTTCCATTTCCAACAAAATCCAAGTACATGTATAATTTATATGAGATTAGTATGTATTAAATTTCAAATAATATCTAATAAATTATAACAAATTAAATACTTAATTGCCCTTTGTTATAAACTGTCCGATATTAAATGCATATGAAGAAGTAAAAGCAAATACATAAATACATTTATCTCTCTTTCTAATCTACCGTACCGCATATCGATCGGTAATGTAGATATATAATAAAATCTACCGAATACTGATATCAATCGGTAGCAGGTGTATACCGAATATCGAACCGGTGGTAGATTTTTCTTACGAATCCCAGCTCTGTTAATTATATATATATTAGAAATAAAGAGATAAATTTAGAGTACATTGACAACAAATCATTTCATCAAAAATAGGTCTCATCTAAATTAAAAATAATTTTTCTAACAGGGATTGTTGATAACAATAAGTATCTCGATACTTTGAGTACATTAATAAATGTAAATATTACACTACTTTAAAACATTTTAATAATAGGTCTGAATGGTTATAAAACTTACGTCATGTATGATATTTATGATTGACATGATTCTGGAACCTTCTTGTCCAAGAGGCTTCATGATTTTTTCACATTTGCAGTGGCCAAAGAGCTATAAAGAAAGTTATATTGATGATGCTTTGATTAATAATGTTTGTTATTGGATTATTTTAATTGATTATTTACGTAATTAGTGACTTGTTGGGGGTGCGTTAAGCGATGTTTCGTTATGAAAAACAAAGATTCAATTAATCCAAAGATACTAAATATGAAAGACAATGTTATCAAGCGTCAATTCATACTATCTCGACCAATATTCAGCATTTTGTAACATCTACACAGCATACTAGCATAGCAAGGATACGCTATTATGATACTGATTGACCAAAATAACACAAACGGGTGTGAAACTAAATTATAAGGTACAAATTTAGGATGATATTTTTGGCAATTCATAAAGGAATTATTATGTTCCTGATATCACACTTAGAATGCATCCTCTGACGTGGGAATGGGACAATTCAGCGCCGCCGACTCAGCCCCGCCGATTCAGCACCGCCGATTCAGCAACGGCTGATTCAGCGTCAGCCAATTCAGCGACGGCCGATTCAGCACCGGCCGATTCAGCGCCAGCCAATTCAGCGACGGCCGATTCAGCGCCAGCCTCAATGACTATGATTTAAAAAAGTTAAGACCTTTTTTCAAAGGAGGGGTTCCTTACTCGTATTTTTACAATTTGCGATGGGTTTGAAACCCCAATACACCATTGTTGTGGCTGGTGGGACCCGAGGACCCAAGAATTTTATGTAGGTGGGTTTGAAACCCAAATACCCCGTTGCTGATTGGCTGCTTCTGAATCGGCCGGTGCTGAATCGGCCTGTACGCTGAATTGGCTGGCGCTGAATCGGCCGGTGCTGAATCGGTCGGCGCTGAATCGGCGGTGCTGAATCGGCGGCGCTGAGTCGGCGGTGCTGAATCGGCGGCGCTGAGTCGGCGGCGCTGAATTGTACCGTACCCTCTGACGTCATTTCAATACGATTCATATTTTCCTTGTGTAGTGATGAAGTAGCATCCATGGCATAGCCTTCTTACTCTCTACTAAAGTGTTAAAGTAAAGTAGCGCATGCAAGGAAAAAGTAAACAAAAAAATTGGCCAAAATTTTGTAATTTCCTTTAACGTTAGATGTCGTTGTCCATGAAATCACGTCACAATTCTATTTAAAAACCGGTTTAAAGGGATTAAATTTGATGATTTGAAATATATCAAATAACTACAAGATGAAAAACGTCTCCAAATATAAATAATAAAAGGACTTTGTTATTATTTTCAAAGAGCTCTAGCATAAAACGCCCTTTACGGACTTAAGAAGAACTAATATTTAGTTCAATTTTTTTGGGAAAAAAGGAAGAATTTTATGTTATGCATGCACTACTTTACTTTAACGCTTTACTCTCTTCAATTTGAGGTCATCTTTATTTTTAAAAATGTGAAAGATGAAAAAAAAAGAAAATTGTTATGTCTGTTGTGTTGGGATATCTTGATATAGAAGATATATATATATCAGGAGACAACCGGTCACTTTTTTCGCGGGGACCCGGGCCGGGCCGAGACTGATTTTTTTCAAGCCGGGCCGGACTTTAATATATTTCCTTCCTTCGTCATTTTGAAAGTGACTACGTTTTTTTAGAAAACAATTTCCTATTATTTTTTTAATAAAAAAAATATCAAAGAAAGTGATGACGTTTTTCAGAAAAGACTTTCTAAATATTTAAATAAAATTTCAACAATTCCTTTATGAATAACGAACGAACGAAATATTAAAGTCCCGCCCGATGATTTTTAGAAATTGAATATACAATACAAAATATCAAATCTCTAATAGAACAATAAAGACCGTCTAACAAGTACGTTTTAGAAAAAAAAACAAGAGACATATTCTCATAGCTGCTGCTACTACCGGCCACTATGCATTTGAGATTAAAAAACTTTTGTGAGCATGGGAATGGATTGTAAATCTTATTAAAGTTAATGCAAACTATTTAAAAATGTATTGGAACGACATCATGAAGATTTTAAGAATGCATTGCCGTTTTATACAACTTGAGTCCATCAAGTCCGTTGTTAATTGTAATTGTATTTTATAGTCTAATCAGTAATTTTGAACTACTTTCTCCCATGATGTTTTATGAAACTGTTTAATTTGATTTATAATTTATCTATCTTCTATATTTTATTCTAAAATTGCTGAATATAATCATTTGAAAAAAAGCGAACAAAAAGATAAAAACCGATCGATTGACTATTTTGAACACTATAATGCTGATTTATATTCGCCTGGATGCAATTTTATCAAACCAAAGGGTAAAAAAAATGTTCGCTTTCATATATTTGATCAAATTAAAGTTCATAAAAATACGTTATTATCCCTTCAACTCTACAACTTATAAGTCAACCATGTTTCAACCAATTACTTTTTTTCATTTTTTGTACGATGTATATTTTTTAGTTGATGAAAAATTATTCGTAATATTTGTCATAATTTGAAACATTCAATTACAGAAAAATGTGATAAGAATGTAGCAGCTATTTGAGTTTTTTAAATATCTTTTTTACTTTTCGAAATAACGAGCCAATATTTGTGGTGCATCCTTTTATTAAATCAATATTTTTAGATGTTTTTTATTCTAATATATATATATTCCCTTGAACAATTTAAAAAATTGATTCATAGTACTATTAAGGTTTATCTGTGTACATGTTATACCCTCAAATGCACAGTAGGTTTGATTTTTAGTCCAATAAAGTAATTCTTTATTGCATTTATTTTGTTACACTTTTTTTTAGTAAGAAAAACAATAAAAACAAAAGAGACATGGCTGACCGAACTTGTCAAAAGTATTTTGACCTCCTTGATCTCTCTGAAAGATGGAAGAAAAATATCCTGAGGTCATTGGCAAAAAATTGCTGATGGAAAGAAGTTCACGGCCCAACTTCAGGTCTCAGCGGATCTGATTAAATTTTACAGGCCTTGCAAGGATTGTGGAACCCTATATAATAGCATTTTACATGCTTTTGCGGATTGTAGAGCAGTAAGCATTTTAAAACGCTTAGTGGAGCTGAACCTAAGAGGATTGGAAGGAAAATCAGCCGACAAGTACTGTAGAGCTGCTCTTCGACTACAAAGGCGATCAACTTTGGAATCCTCAACACAAAGGCCCTCATCACGAAAAGGATTACAATGAATGAACCCCTTCATCCCTGGGAATTGAAGATAATTCTTCTATCGGCTGCGGCAAGGTACGCTGCCTTAGACCTCAAGATACCTTCCCTTTTCGACAATTCGTGACCAGGGCGTTGGAAGAAATTAAGTACTTCCCATCGGTAGTGTTAAGTCATAGAAAAGTCTTTAGTGATTTTAATTAGATGTCATTTGTATTATATAATATCCTTGTAATGTAATGATCTGTTTAATTATCAGTAATTTTAAATAGAACGTTCTCTGTTGAGGTAAAAAAAATACACTTAATGTTTATTTGTGTATTTTTACCTATTTACCTCAATTTTAATACATATAAAATTTTTTTGTAACTGTTTTTTAAGAACTGGAAATAAAAAAAGGATGTTAAAATCTTCACGAGTTCATTGAATTAAAAGGCCTTTGTTTGGTGAGATTTCGGTGATTGCATGTCAGATACATAGGAGGCCAAAGAGTCATGCTATAATTAATTGAACTCTGACGTCATGTGTAGTAGCATCCCTCCTAAGCTCCTAGGTAGATTAATAGCATTCATCATTAAGAAATGGGAAGCTTTCTCCCTCCTCCCCATGCTTTGTGTAAATAAATTGAAGGTTGATCTGATTTGTTTGAATATTTGTTTGTCAATATTTAAGATAAAATTATCTTAAATATTTCAAGTTCTTCAAATTCGTATAATTAAAGAGAGAGATTTAAAGTTCAGGGTTATTGCATAAATAAATATAAAGTTAATTAAGCATTGTGGCCTTAAGTTAAAGTCCTAAACTAAAGTTACAACAAATGGAATAGGAAAACAAATATTAAGCCAAATATTATAAAGCTTTAATAGGAGTCCCCGAAATCTATTCAGCCGTTCGGATAGAAGTTTTGGGTCATACATCCTTTCGGGTTATAAGATGCACGAGTCCAAAAATGAATTATTAAAAAAGAAAAAACTTGTATAAGTGGTCTGGAATCAATTTTAGAAGCAAAATAAAATATTATACTAAAATATACATGTCAAAAAACAAAAAAGGATTAACGGCCAAAATTAGTGGAGAGTAGTTTAATCTGACATGACTAATAAATCTGATAATTTCAGTTACAACGCCATACTTAATACTGAGTTATTCAGATAACTATAACATCAAAACCCTAAATTCACATTTAAGTCATTAGCAAAACTTTTTTATTGTTTTTACTTATCATCTAAAAAATGCACTACCTCCGCATCATTTATTAACTGTCTATATTCAAAGTGATGTTGACCGGATCTTATTGGATATTAACTTTGAATAAATAATATTGTATTTGTATTCGAGTGATTGATTTATTTTATGAGTTGTTGGCAGTATTCAAATAATTATTTGTATATACAGATTTCGTTCCTGTGTGATCACCATGTCATTATAATGAGTAAGTATATACTATTTTAGTCATTAAAAAGTACCGAAAAATACAAAAAATTGAGTTTGAAACCCCGGGATGAAATACTGCAACAATGGAAAACAGCGATAATTTTGAACATGGAATAAATATACAATTCAAACAATTTAAGACATTTTCCCTTAAATAGACGTCTTTCTATCCCCTCGCTAGGAAGTATGCAAAATATTCATCATGTAAGAATTAATGACAACACGGATGGCAACACTCATCTCAATAAAGCTGGGACTCTGATGTTGACTTTTTTTTTGCCTGAGAACATGTACTTAAAGAGATATTTTAGTTGAAGCTTGAAGCCCTAGAGAAATATATACGACTCTACTATATAACATGATTAATCTTTGTGAGAAAAATGAGAATACCAAAATGGATGTTGTTTTATACCAATATAGACTCTATTTCGTTTAATAAATATTTATAACAATATCAAGACGTATTTAGGCCTCGTATGAGGGAGCAGGGGTGGCTGGCTTGTAGGTAGGGACAGGGGCAGGCTTGTAGGCAGGGCGGGCTTGTAAGCAGGGGCGGGCTTGTAGGCGGGAGCAGGGGCATGGTAAGGAGCGGGCTTGTAGGCAGGTGCAGGCTTGGGCTCGTACTTGGGGTAGACGGGGGTTCCCTCGTAGGCAACGTCGGCAACGAATCCGTTATAGGCGTCCACGGTGTAGGTCACGGTCTGGATTCGGCCGTCGGGAAGGGCGACTTGGTAGGATCCAGATGTGATTTTGCCGTCAGCGTTTTTCTCAGCGGAGAACTTTGCTCCGGAGTAGTCATCAGCGACGCCATATTGGAAGGCATAGGGTTGAGGGCCTCTTCGTATTTGGGGCAGGCTTGTATGCAGGGGCTGGGGGTTGATAGGGAGCAGGGGCAGGGTGGTAGGTAGGGGCTGGATTGGGAGCCACATAGGGGGCAGGGGGGCGGGTGCGTGATCCCCCTGAACGGAGGCCGCGAGGAGAGCAATGAATGGAGGAACTTGTACATGGTTGAATGTTCAAAGGATGAATGGATGATGGTTGGTGGTTGGAACCCTTAAGTATATATATGTGTGTGTGCGTGTGTGCTTCCCCCCTCCCATCATGAGGTGTTGGGACAGCACATAATGGGCGTGCATGTCCTTTCTTTCGGAAGGAAGGAAGCAAGCAGGCAAGCAAGCAGACAAGTACTTTTTTTATCCATGAACTCGTAGACAACATAAAAATCTAAAAATGAAATCTTGTTAACAAATGCAGGGTTTTTTAATACGCAAATATTATTTTCATTGCAATATCATAAAAAGACTCCAATAATATGTCACAATATCGAAAAGTTACTAAAAGATTGCAATCATTTTATACAGATGGTTTATAGGATATTTTGTCTTTATTCAAAATATTTCCAATGAAAAAAAATTTCATTCTAATACTACAACGAATCTACACATTTTTTGTAGGACTCATTGGAGACTTTGAATCATTTTTTATTAGAGTGTCCCTTGGTTGATGATGTTTTAAACAAGTTAAATTGTGTTTTTTTAACCAATTTTCAATTAATTTTAACTTCAAAGGAATTTGTTTATTTGTATCTGGGCAAGAATCAAGAGGAAGTAAACTTTATTACAACTAAAGTTCAGTATATTTTTATATCAATGCAGAAGTATGAAAACCCCTCCTCCCCAAGATTTCGACTCTATAATAGATAATGTTTGTTGTGTTAATGCCGTTTGATGAAGAATTTTTTGATGTGAGTTGTTTTTGAAAGATGTTGAATAAATAGTACCAAGTGTACAAAAAAATATTAATAATATGTATTTTGTAAGTCGCTGAGTAGATCTTGCGAACTTTTTTAGTTGTTAACATTATTTTCCTTTTCTATTCCTGATAGTCTGAGTGAGTGATCCATTTATCGGCATATATGATAAACTTTTTTATATAGTAATAATAGTATGTGATACACGGCACAAAGATTATGGATTGAGGAAATAGTAATTAGTACTTTATAGGATGAGTTTTTCCTCCCTGAATTACTGATGCTCACCTCCTCAACAACTGCGAGTGAAGTGATCCTTTATGCCATAATGCCAACAGCTATCCTTTTTTAAATATTCACTCTACTTTTCTTTCACCAAACAAGTCTAAAAATCCTTTGAATAAAACATTCGAAGAAAAGGAAGAAATTGTACTTTTTATTCTGTGAACAAAGTCTCAGAAGTAGAAAAAGGAAGACATACATTTTTGACGTCATTGAAATAAATACACATAAACTCTATTTGTAAACCATTTAGGGTGACATCTCGTTAAGTTATTGTAGGGTTTCCCATGACTAATTTGTACCCCATTTACCCCTAACATACAACATAAACATTCAACACAACATCCCATAACACAAAAATAGTACACTACGATACAGTGGGATCCCATTAAGTACATCCATATAAATATGAAGTACCTAATGACTGTATGTGGCTGTTGTTAAATGCATGGTTGTCGTGATAAATGTGATATTTTACTGCGTTTGGTCTCACAGAAAACATTTATGTATAGAATACAAATAACACATCTCACGACTTTTTAAAAACAATTAATGAGTGTTACTATAAAGTGAGAATAAGTTAATTTATGATGTACGTATTTTAAGTTTATTTATATTTAATAATATGTATTTCCTTGCAATGTGTATTTGTCGTATATTCGTATTAATAATTGTCAATCCATTAAATTTTAATCAACTGATATGTATTCTACATTATAATTGGATATTTATCTATGAACCATGTTTCTATAAGTGGACTTAATTACATTACCAACTCAATATATTCTAAGCTTTTGCTTTAGATATGAATAAACTTAAAGAATACTGGAGGAATCAAGATTTCCTCTGCTTCAAGGCGTCATATTTAGGCAAAATAAATTGTAGAATACATGACGGTAGGCCCCTCCGTAATTAAAACCTTATTGAACTACATTATTCCACGAGTCTATAGATTACAGATTGAATGTGTCACCAGGAGTACACGTATCATATATAACATTGGGTTTTAAAGGCTTCATTATATTTAAGAGGTCTATATGAACCCATAAATATAACAATGTGCCGTAGTTTAGTTTTTTGATTTCAAGTGTTATAATTGTGGATATTGGGATCTCAATCCAAGCGTCCCTAATTACGGCAGTTGGAGCGTCAAATCTACTTCTAATGGACCATCGGATGTCATGACTATATTTTAGTAGAGATCTTTAATTAATAATAGAGAACTTTATAAGCATGTGGGCCCTTAGTATTCAAACATGGGATTATGCCTTTTATAATGCATTATATTG
This sequence comes from Caligus rogercresseyi, assembly GCA_013387185.1. Lineage (NCBI taxonomy): Eukaryota > Metazoa > Arthropoda > Copepoda > Siphonostomatoida > Caligidae > Caligus > Caligus rogercresseyi. Next base: position 11,652,801 of record CP045906.1, on the reverse strand, counting down.
ATATCATAACTGCCTGAGATGATCGAATTCTACACTTGATTATTTATTTTGAAAGAAGCAAAACGTTCTTAAGCCTATTAATGTATATTTGTAATTATTTTTCTTTCCTTTTTTGCTTTTAAATAATGTACCTATCTGTACATGCATATACATATTGGAGTAACAATTACTTACCATATGTAGATACACTATGGGAGGGAAAAGTATAGCATTTCCGTAGTCGTTATAGATATATTAAAAACCATAATATAAATGAACCGTTCAGTTTTCCTCGAAAAAATTTTATTCAACCTATTATTACTATGCTCTTCTTATTTTGATTATGACTTACCTCTTGCCAGCGTATTCAAAGAGTGAGGCGTGGTCTGCCTACGTACATATTGTGATGACGTTTTTTTCAAAAAGACATTTTAAATATTTAATAAAATTTCAAAATTCCTTTATGAATAACGAACGAACGAAATATTAAAGTCCCGGTCCGATGATTTTTAGACACCGGGCCGGGTAGTTCAAAAAACACCCCTCGTTTCCTGATATATAGATACATATATATTACTTCTACATAGGTATATCAAGATATCCCAACACAAAGAAATTATAATTTTCTTTTTTTTCATCTTTCACATTTTTAAAATAAAATGACCTCAAATTGAAGAGCTATAGCTATGTATGTATTTATATAATTTACTTAGATTTCCTTTTTCGTGATATATCATATGGAAAAGTTTATTTACTTAAATTCTTACACTTTTGTGCCTTTAATATATTTCATTTACATTCATCCGATTTGTCACGACAATGCTTTATGAAATGAAGGGGCGGGCATCTTGTTATGACAATTAATATAAACAGGGCATTTATTCCTTGTTATCAAATCAACTCCAAAATTGCTCTTTACTGTACATCATTTAACCTACATGAGTAAAAAACGTGAAATAAACTAATGGAGAATGTCCATATATATATATATACATTTTTTTTATTCACGTAACTGAGTGAGTCCATGAGCACTTGGCCTTATTTGTAGAATAGAAAAAGCATCATTTTCCGTAATGGAGTTCCATTTTCTCTTCGACCTTGATAACAACAAATAAACCTCAAGGGTGTAGAAAAATGCTTTCAAATGCATATTTCTCTACATGATTAAGCATATATTTCATAAGAAGAACACTCTAATAATTAACAAAAAATTAGCATAGTGTATGTCTTTATCAGACATACATTGTCAGTTGTTTCTCTATATCATTGATTTGGAATTTAAGTGAACAATTAAACAATATTTTCCATGTTTTGGCCAAGAGATATAAGATATAGAGAGCTTATTGGACTCGTCCGAGAAATACGTCATTGTGTCAAGAATATAGCTGAACGATGTTTTTCTGCTATTGGATGGAAGAGAAATACATCATTGAGTTATGTTTATATCTCTATGATCAGCTAACATGACGTTGTATCAATTACTTTGTTTATAGTGAATACACAGAAACAATAGAACGCTGTATCTCTGCTATTGAAGGGAATCAGTTCTATATATATTTATATCTCCATGGTTTTGGCTGATTGCACCATTTTCAAGGTAATTAAACATTTCTTAAAAACTTAAACATTTCTTAAAAACGAAGACCATTCCTTAAATATTTCGATAGTGTATATTCTCTCTGGTGTTTACAATTTTAAGCAGAAATCTCCCCCGTTACAAAGAAATTGAATATGCAATACAAAATATCAAATCTCTAATAGAACAATAAAACCGTCTAACAAGTGCCTTTTAGAAAAAAACAAGAGACATATTCTCATAGCTGCTGCTACTACCGGCCACTCTGCATTTGAGATTAAAATACTTTTGTGAGCATGAAAATGGATCGTAAATATCATTTAAGTTAATCCAAACTGTTTAAAAATATTTGGAACGACATCATGAAGATTTTAAGAATGCATTGCCGTTTTATACAACTTGAGTCCATCAAGTCCGTTGTTAATTGTAATTGTATTTTATAGTCTAATCAGTAATTTTGAACTACTTTGTCCCGTGATGTTTTATGAAACTGATTAGATTTGATTTATAATTTATATCTTCTATATTTTATACAATATTTATTCTAAAATTACTGAATAAACACAGGGCAACAAAAAAATGTTTTGAAAATCGTCCAGGGATTTCATGCTGAATTAGACTAATTTTGATGCTCTGAGTCCAAAATGACCTTGGTTTTAATCAATCAGGTCAGGTTTTTTTGCTACAGACATTTTTAAAAAATCGATTTTTTGTAAAAAACAAAACAAATTTCTGTGGATCATCAGCTGAGAAACCCCTGACGATTTTCCCCCATTTCCTCAAGAAATAAAAATCAACGTATCCAAATTTATTAAGATTTTATTTAGTCCATCAAATTTTATAAGCATAATTATCATAATATTAGTATATGAATGGGCGTTACATGATTTATGCCGTGAATTCTGAACTTCTGTGTCATGACACAGAAGTTCAGAATTCACAGCATAAATCGGTGTTTCTTCGATTCCCGTGTGTGAGCAGCTGCTATGTTGTCTCGCTTCAGCGACCAGCAGTAGTCCGCCTTCATGACTGCGTCCCACCTCCCCTGGTACCTCTCCTCCATTTGGCGCATGTCCTGATGGAACCTTTCTCCCTGCTCGTCGCTCATCGCCCCGAGATTTTCAGGAAACTTCTCCATGTGTGAGAACAGGAAGTGCATCTTTATACTTATCAAACACCCAAGTTTTTGGAAGGCCTCTATCATGGTGCTAATGAGTCTGGTGTGGTTTACTGCCTTCGTGTTCCCCAGGAAGTTGTTCACCACCTGCACAAACGATTTCCACGCGGTGCACTCTAACGTGTTCATGGAGTTTTGGAACTCTGTGTCCTTTATAAGCTTCCGTATCTGTGGGTCATCGAAAATGCCGGCCTTCACCTTCTCACTGGTCAGTCGAGGAAGGCTCGGCACAGGTAGTTGAAGCACCTCCCATCCTTGTCGAGAGCGCGCGTGAACTGTTTCATTAACCCAAGCTTCAAGTGTAGCGGTGGGATCAATATCTTCTCCCGGTCAACAAAAGGTTCGTGTATGATGTTTCTCGCCCCAGGTACTAACTGATCTCGCGCCGGTCACTCTTTCGTTACATAGTGCTGGACTCTGTCTCGACTGTCCCACATACATATAAAGCATGGGTACTTCGTAAACCCGGACTGCTGACCAAGTAGAAAGTTCACCATCTTTAAGTCGACGCATATGATCCATTTGTGCTGCTTATATTGGATTTTGTCGAGTACGTACTTCACTGCTTCATATTTCTCTTTGAGAGTTGTGGAGTGCGCAAGAGGGATTGAGGCGAACTGGTTCCCGTTGTGGAGGAGCACACACTTCAATGAAGAGTCGCCAATCTCTCGATCGTATTGAGGAGTGCCGAGTTTAACAAAAGACCGGCGACATCTCGGCAGTACACGAGATCTTCCTCCTGGCAGAAGTAGCCCATGTAATCCTCATGCCTTCTACGAAAGAAAGTGATACGCACGTCCTTGCCAAGTACATTTTTGTCTTTGAGTCTGGAGGCCAACAGCTCGGAGGAAATCTTCGACAAGCTGAGATCCCGAACCAGATCATTAAGCTCACATTGTGAAAAGGTCTGCGGACCATCTTGTGCTTCATACTCGAACTCTTCTGTATCTCCTCGCTCGTCTGTAATGGTGGCCTCGTCGTCGCTGTCGGGAAGCTGTGTGAACACTGGTACAGGAATGTCTTCGCAGTGAGCCACTGGACGGCGGGCAGATGGAAGGTTGGGGTACTGGAGGTTTTGCCGATTCTTCCGTTGATGCCAGTAGTATTAATGGCGCAGAAGTATCAATCTGTTGCATGGTCAAACGGCTCTCTCCATACCATCGGAATCCCAAACTTCAGTGAAGTTTTCGTGCCCTTCGTCCACCGCCGGAGGTATTCCACGCACGTCTTGCACACCGTGTGCGGTGCCCAGGACTTTTTTGGTCACCCAGCTTGACTTTAAAGTAAGCCATGTAGGCACGCTTCACAAATCCTGTGATGTTCTTCCTGTCCCCTGACAGCGTGTATTCTCCGCAGATGTAGCAGAATACGTCAGGATTATTCCTGCATGATCGTCGTGCCGAAGTCATCGCAATAAACTGAAAGAAAAAAGAAGATTTAGCTGAGTGTCAGACAATTAAATTAGGGATTTATAGCCACTGAATACGCCATAATTGTACTATTTTCTCAGAGAAACGAACCTGCATAACAAAACTGACGTGCGCCCACTTCCACGTCTAAACACACACTGAGCCCACAATGAGTTAATTTAAGGCAAAGGCAATGAATGTAAAGGTAATGTGAATATGAGAGAGAATCTAAGAGGCAATATTGTCACTACGGAGTCCTTGGAAGAATGACCCAAATTTGCTAAAGTATATAACCCTCGTCGGCCTAAATTCACACAAAAATATATTAAATATTAAATAAGTTCGACACATATTTATACACATAAATTTATGATAAACACAAATAATTATTTATAATATTATTCGTGTCTGTGATTGTAATTCGATATATTTTTCAAGAAAAATATGATTGAACTCAAAACCGCTGATATTAGAATATCTAATATAGCTCGTCAGGTATTTTTTGGCTGTTGACCAGTGTAATCATTTGAAAAAAAAAAAACGAACAAAAAAGATAAAGACCGATTGATTGACTATTTTGAACACTATAATGCTGATTTATATTCGCCTGGATGCAATTCTATCAAACCAAAAGGGCAAAAAAAAAATTCGCTTTCATATATTTGATCAAGTCAAAGTTCATAAACATACATTATTATCCCTTCAACTCTACAACTTATAAGTCAACCGTGTTTCAACCATTTTTCTTTTCTTTTTTTCATTTTTTGTACTATGTATATTTGTTTAGGTGTTGAAAAATCATATGTTTTTTCGTAATATTTGTCATAATTTGAAACATTCAATTACAGAAAAATGTGATAAGAATGTGGCAGCTATTTGAGTTTTTTTGAATATCTTTTTTACTTTTCGAAATAACGAACCCATATCATAATTTGTGGTGCATCCTAATATTAATTCATATTTTTAGATTTTTTTATATTAAATATATATATATTCCCTTGAACAATTTAAAAATGGATTCAAGTACTATTAAGGTTTTACTATGTGGTATCTGTGTACATGTTTATACCTCAAATGCACAGTCGGTTTGATTTTTAGTCCAATAAAGTAATTCTTTATTGTATTTATTTTGTTACACTTTTGTTTTAGTAAAGACAAACAATGGAGACATGGCTGACCGAACTTGTCAAAAGTTTTTTGACCTCCTTGATCTCTCTGAAGATGGAAGAAATATTCTGAGGTCATTGGCAAAAAATTGCTTATGGAAAGAAGTTCACGCCAACTTCAGGTCTCAGCGGATCTGATTAAATTTTACAGGCCTTGCAAAGATTGTGGAACCCTATATAATAGCATTTTACATGCTTTTGCGGATTGTAGAGCAGTAAGCATTTTAAAACCTTTGTGGAGCTGAACCTAAGAGGATTGGAAGGAAAATCACCCGACAAGTACTGTAGAGCTGTTGTACTCTTTGGCTTAAACAGTGATAGCTGTTCTTCGACTACAAAGGCGATAACTTTGGAATCCTCAACACATAGGCCCTCAT
>CP045906.1:11622392-11647017 GCA_013387185.1 Caligus rogercresseyi | reverse complement strand
CCTTCAACTCTACAACTTATAAGTCAACCGTGTTTCAACCAATTACTTTTTTCATTTTTTGGTACTATGTATATTTTTTAGGTGTTGAAAAATTATACGTTTTCGTAATATTTGTCATAATTTGAAAAACTTCAATTACAGAAAAATTTCATAAGAATGTAGCAGCTATTTGAGTTTTTTAAATATCTTTTTTACTTTTCGAAATAACGAACCATATCATAATTTGTGGTGCATCCTAATATTAATTCATATTTTAGATGTTTTTTTTATTAAATATATTATATTTCCCTTGAACAATTTAAAAAATGGATTCATAGTACTATTAAGGTTTATCTGTGTACATGTTATACCCTCAAATGCACAGTAGGTTTGATTTTTAGTCCAATAAAGTAATTCTTTATTGTATTTATTTTGTTACACTTTTTGTTTAGTAAAGAAAAAAAATAAAAAACAAAGAGACATGGCTGACCGAACTTGTCAAAAGTTTTTTGACCTCCTTGATCTCCCTGAAAGATGGAATAAAAATATACTGAGGTCATTGGCAAAAAAATTGCTGATGGAAAGAAGTTCACGGGCCCAACTTCAGGTCTCAGCGGATCTGATTAAATTTTACAGGCCTTGCAAGGGTGTGGAACCCTATATAATAGCATTTTACTGCTTTTGCGGATTGTAGAGCAGTAAGCATTTTTAAAACGCTTTGTGGAGCTGAACCTAAGAGGATTGGAAGGAAAATCAGCCGACAAGTACTGTAGAGCTGTTTGTACTCTTTGGCTTAAACAGTGATAGCTGTTCTTCGACTACAAAGGCGATCAACTTTGGAATCCTCAAACAAAAGGCCCTCATCACGAAAAGAATTACAATGAATGAACCCCTTCATCCCTGGGAATTGAAGGTAATTCTTCTATCGGCTGCGGCAAGGTACGCTGCCTTAGACCTCAAGATACCTTCCTTTTCGACAATCCTGGAGCAGGGCGTCGGAAGAAATTAAATACTTCCATCGGTAGTGTAAGTCCATAGAAAATCATTAGTGATTTTAATTAGATGTCATTTGTATTATATAATATCGTTGTAATGTTATGATCTGTTAATTATCAGTAATTTTAATTAGAACGTTCTCTGTTGAGGAAATTTAAAAAAAATATAATGTTTATTTTGTGTATTTACGTATTTACCTCAATTTAAATACATACAATATTTTTTTGTAATTGTTTTTTAAGAACTGGGAAATAAAAAAAGGATGTTAAAATCTTCACGAGTTCATTGAATTAAAAGGCCTTTTTTTTGGTGAGATTTCGGTGATTGCATGTCAGATACATAGGAGGCCAAAGAGTCATGCTATAATTAATTGAACTCTGACGTCAGGTGTAGTAGCATCCCTCCTAAGCTCCTAGGTAGATTAATAGCATTCATCATTAAAAGAAATGGGAAGCTTTCTCCCCTCCTCCCCATGCTTTGTGTAAATAAATTGAAGGTTGATCTGATTGTTTGAATATTTGTTTGTCAATATTTAAGATAAAAATTATCTTAAAATATTTCAAGTTCTTCAAATTCGTATAATTAAAGAGAGAGACTTTATAGTTCAGGGTTATTGCATAAATAATATAAAGTTAATTAAGCATTGTGGACTAAAGTTAAAGCCCTAAACTAAAGTTACAACAAATGGAATAGGAAAACAACAAATTAAAGCCAAATATTTATAAAGCTTTATAGGAGTCTCCGAAATCTATTCAGCCGTTCGGATAGAAGTTTGGGTCATACATCCTTTCGGGTTATAAGTTGCACCAGTCCAAAAATGATTATTATAAAAGGAAAAAAACTTGTATAAGTGGTCTGGAATCAATTTTTGGAAGCAAAATAAAACATTATACTAAAATGTACATGTCAATTGTATCTAAAACAAAAAGGGATTAACAGCCAAAATAGTGGATAGTAGTTTAATCTGACATGAATAATATATTGGTTATTTCAGTTACAACGCCATACTTAATACTGAGTTATTCAGATAACTTTAATATCATAAAACAATAATTTTATAATATAAGTTACATCTCTTAGAAAAACTTTTTTTGAAGCTTATATAATCATCTGAAAAATTTCTACCTCCGCATCATTTATTAACTGTCTATATTCAAATGATGTTGACAGGATCTTATTGGTATTAATTTGAATAAATAATATGTTTTGTATTCGAGTGATTGATTTATGATTATGAGTTGTTGGCAGTATTCAAATAATTATTTGTATATACAGATTTCGTTCCTGTGTGATCACCATGTCATTATAATGAGTAAGTATATACTATTTTAGTCATTAAAAAGTACCGACAAATACAAAAAATGAGTTTGAAACCCGGGATGAAATACTGCAACAATGGAAAAACAGCGATAATTTTGAACATGGAATAAAAATATAAATTCAAAACAATTTAAGACATTTTCCCTTAAATAGACGTCTTTCTATCCCTCGCTAGGAGTATGCAAAATATTCATCATGTAAGAATTAATGACAACACGGATGGCAACACTCATCTCAATAAAGGCTGGGACTCTGATGTTGATTTTTTTGGCCTCAGAACATGTACTTAAAGAGATATTTTAGTTGAAGCTTGAAGCCCTAGAGAAATATATACGACTCTACTATATAAAGATTTAATTTTTGTGAGAAAAATGAGAATACTAAAAATGGATGTTGTTTTATACCAATATAGACTCTATTTCGTTTAATAAATATTTATAACAATATCAAGACGTATTTAGGCCTCGTATGAGGGAGCAGGGGTGGCTGGCTTGTAGGTAGGGACAGGGCAGGCTTGTAGGCAGGAGCGGGCTTGTAAGCAGGGGCGGGCTTGTAGGCGGGAGCAGGGGCATGGTAAGGAGCGGGCTTGTAGGCAGGTGCAGGCTTGGGCTCGTACTTGGGGTAGACGGGGGTTCCCTCGTAGGCAACGTCGGCAACGAATCCGTTATAGGCGTCCACGGTGTAGGTCACGGTCTGGATTCGGCCGTCGGGAAGGGCGACTTGGTAGGATCCAGATGTGATTTTGCCGTCAGCGTTTTCCTGAGCGGAGAACTTTGCTCCGGAGTAGTCATCAGCGACGCCATATGGAAGGCATAGGGTTGAGGGGCCTCTTCGTATTTGGGGGCAGGCTTGTATGCAGGGGCTGGGGGGTGATAGGAGCAGGGGCAGGGTGGTAGGTAGGGGCTGGATTGGGAGCCACATAGGGGGCAGGGGGGGCGGGTGCGTGATCCCCCTGAACGGAGGCTGCGAGGAGAGCAATGAATGGGAGGAACTTGTACATGGTTGAATGTTCAAAGGATGAATGGATGATGGTTGGTGGGTTGGAACCCTTAAGTATATATATATGCGTGTGCGTGTGTGCTTCCCCCTCCCATCATGAGGTGTTTGGACAGCACATAATGGGCGTGCATGTCCTTTCTTTCTTTCGGAAGGAAGTAAGTAAGCAGGCAAGCAAGCAGACAAGTACTTTTTTTATCCATGAACTCGTAGACAACATAAAAATCTAAAAATGAAATCTTGTTAAACAAATGCAGGGTTTTTTTATACGCATATATTATTTTCATTGCAATATCATAAAAAGACTCCATAATATGTCACAATATCGAAAAGTTACTAAAAGATTGCAATCATTTTATACAGATGGTTTATATGATAATTTTGGTCTTTATTCAAAATATTTCCAATGAAAAAAATATTTCATTCTAATACTACTACGAATCTACACTTTTTTGGAGACTTTGAATCATTTTTTATTAGAGTGTCCCTTGGTTGATGATGTTTTAAACAAGTTAAATTGTGTTTTTTTTACCAATTTTCAATTAATTTTAACTTCAAAGGAATTTGTTTATTTGTATCTGGGCAAGAATCAAGAGGAAGTAAACTTTATTACAACTAAAGTTCAGTATATTTTATATCAATGCAGAAGTATGAAAACCCCTCCTCCCCAAGATTTCGACTCTATAATAGATAATGTTTTGTTGTGTTAATGCCGTTTGATGAAGAATTTTTTGATGTGAGTTGTTTTTGAAAGATGTTGAATAAATAGTACCAAGTGTACAAAAAAAAAATATTAATAATATGTATTTTGTAAGTCGCTGAGTAGATCTTGCGAACTTTTTTAGTTGTTAACATTATTTTCCTTTTCTATTCCTGATAGTCTGAGTGATGATCCATTTATCGGCATATATGATAAACTTTGTTATATAGTAATAATAGTATGTGATACACGGCACAAAGATTATGGATTGAGGAAATAAGTAATTAGTACTTTATAGGATGAGTTTTTCCTCCCTGAATTACTGATGCTCACTCCTCAACAACTGCGAGTGAAGTGATCCTTTATGCCATAATGCCAACAGCTATCCTTTTTTAAATATTCACTCTACTTTTCTTTCACCAAACAAGTCTAAAAAATCCTTATGAATAGAAACAATTCGAAGAAGAAGGAAGAAATTGTACTTTTTATTCTATGAACAAAGTCTCAGAAGTAGAAAAAGGAAGACATACATTTTTGACGTCATTGAAATAAATACACATAAAGCTCTATTTGTAAACACATTTAGGGTGACATCTCGTTAAGTTATTGTAGGGTTTCCATGACTAAATTGTACCCCATTTACCCTAATATTAATGGATTGCACGTCTTCAAACACCTCTTGAAAATCAAGACAATTTCTTCTCTGTCGAGTTATCTTGTTATTATACCATATATGTCTATGGCCAAATACAATAAGGAAAAAAGACCTTGCATTTATGATGATAACATAGCCTCAATACATCGTATTGCAATGTGGACATGCTCATATATATACTAATGCTATCAATTACATGTCCATAAACATAAAAAATATGTACACTATAAAAGTGTATCCCATTAAGTACATACATATATAATATGAAGTAACTAAATGAACGTACTGGTGCTGTTGTTAAATGCATGGTTGTCGTGATAAATGTGATATTTTACTGCGTTCGGTCTCACAGAAAACATGATTATGTATAGAATACAAAATAACACATCTCACGACTTTTTAAAACAATTAAACGAGTGTTACTATAAAGTGAGAATAAGTATAATTTATTGATGTACGTATTTTTAAGTTTATTTATATTTAATAATATGTATTTCCTTGCAATGTGTATTTGTCGTATATCGTATTAATAATTTGTCAATCCATTAAAATTTTAATCAACTGATGCATGTATTCTACATTATAAATTGGGATTTATCTATGAACCATGTTTTTATAAGTGGACTTAATTACATTACCAACTCATATATATTCTAAGCTTTTGCTTTAGATATGATAACTTAAAGAATACTGGAGGAATCAAAGATTTCCTCTGCTTCAAGGCGTCATATTTTAGGCAAATAAATTGTAAGAATACATGACGTAGGCCCCTCCGTAATTAAAAACCTTATTGAACTACATTATTCCACGAGTCTATAGATTACAGATTGAATGTGTCACCAGGGAGTACACGTAATCATATATATAACATTGGGTTTTAAAGGCTTCAATTATATTTATAGAAGGTCTATTATGAACACATAAATATAACATGTGCCGTAGTTTAGTTTTTTGATTCTAAGTGTTATAATTGTGGCATATTGGGATCTCAATCCAAGCGTCCCTAATTACGTCAGTTTGGAAGCGTCAAATCTACTTCTAATGGACCATCGGATGTCATGACTATATTTAGTAGAGATCTTTAATTAATAATAGAGAACATTTATAAGCATGTGGGCCTTTAGTATTCAAACATGGGATTATGCCTTTTATAATGCATTTATAAGAGATATCATAACTGCATCAGATGATCGAATTCTACACTTGATTATTCATTTTGAAAGAAGCAAACGTTCTTAAGCCTATTAATGTATATTTGTAATTATTTTTCTTCCTTTTTAAAAATAATGTACCTATCTTGTACATGCATATACATATTGGAGTAACAATTACTTACCATATGTATAGATACACTATGGGAGGGAAAAGTATAGCATTTCCGTAGTCGTTATAGATAAGATTAAAAAACCATAATTCTAAATGAACCGTTCAGTTTTCCTCGAAAATAATTTTATTCAACCTATTATTACTATGCTCCTTCTATTTTGATTATGACTTACCTCTTGCCAGCGTATTCAAAGAGTGAGGCGTGGTCTGCCTACATACATATTGGGAAGTGAATGACACAACCACATGATCATTGTCTGCTTGCTTGCCTGCTTGCTTCCTTCCTTCCGAAAGAAAGGACATGCACGCCCATTATGTGCTGTCCAAACACCTCATGATGGGAGGGGGAAGCACAAGCACACACATATATATATTTAAGGGTTCCTACCCACCAACCATCATCCATTCATCCTTTGAACATTCAACATGTACAAGTTCCTCCCATTCATTGCTCTCCTCGCGGCCTCCGTTCAGGGGGATCACGCACCCGCCCCCCCTGCCCCTATGTGGCTCCCAATCCAAGCCCCTACCTACCACCCTGCCCCTGCTCCCTATCACCCCCCAGCCCTGCATACAAGCCTGCCCCCAAATACGAGGAGGCCCCTCAACCCTATGCCTTCCAATATGGCGTCGCTGATGACTACTCTGGAGCAAAGTTCTCCGCTGAGGAAAACGCTGACGGCAAAATCACATCTGGATCCTACCAAGTCGCCCTTCCCGACGGCCGAATCCAGACCGTGACCTACACCGTGGACGCCTATAACGGATTCGTTGCCGACGTTGCCTACGAGGGAACCCCCGTCTACCCCAAGTACGAGCCCAAGCCAGCACCTGCCTACAAGCCCGCTCCTTACCATGCCCCTGCTCCTGCTACAAGCCCGCCCCTGCTTACAAGCCCGCTCCTGCCTACAAGCCCTGTCCCCTGTCCCTACCTACAAGCCAGCCACCCCTGCTCCCTCATACGAGGCCTAAATACGTCTGATATTGTTATAAATATTTATTAAACGAAATAGAGTCTATATATGGTATAAACAACATCCATTTTTGGTATTCTCATTTTCTCACAAAAATTAAATCTGTTATATAGTAGAGTCGTTTATATTTCTCTAGGGCTTCAAGTTTCAACTAAAATATCTCTTTAAGTACATGTTCTGAGGCAAAAAAGTCAACAGAGTCCCAGATTAAACTACTCTCAATAATTTTGGCTGTATCCTTCTTTGTGTTAAATACTATAAAAATGATTTTTTTTGGTAGAGATTTTGTCAAATTATTATTTTTCTTCCAAAAAGTGACTAATAATTAATTTCCCCAATTGAATCATGCATTTTTGGTCTGATACAATCGAAGGGGTGTATGATTAAAAAAGAGAGTAGGTCATTTATTTAGGAATTGCTTCTAATAGGTATATTTGGTATATGTATAGGCTTGGCAGTGTGAGACACTTTTTCTAGAAAAGGTAATTGTTTATATATTAGGAGTGGTTTAGGGTAAGTTCGACCCGAGGAACTCGAATCTGAAGTCGGATTTCCGGTCCGAGGTCGCATTTCCGGTTTGCTGAAAACACCATCAAACGCATTTAAATAGCTTTTTTGAAGGGTTTTAAAGTCTTCTAGACATTTTTAACCACGCTTATCGTGATCAACGACCCCGAAAACCCCTAAATAGACCCCCCATGAAGATTTTTGAAATCGTCTTCGTCAATAGACATGTCCATATTTATCCGGGGACGCTTGGCAGCTCCAATCTCGAGACCATCAGCCTTCTCAGGCTTACTGTTCAAAAACTTCAGAACTTTGTTGAGTAAGTTCCCTTCTTGTCATGGTCCAAGTCGAACGCCTCGAAGATTGCTTCAGCAGCGACCTTCCCCTTCTTGGACTGCCAATTGCCTTTACGACAAGTACTGTCAAACTCCACTCGACTTTCGACCAATTTTTTCTCTTTGAGTTTGCCATAATGTCTTTTCGCGAAATAAATACCATCTCTGATTAATGAATATATAATATTATAATATATATAATTTATATTTCATAATAACAGGCCCTTATATACTGTAAAACATGTAGGCGCGGGTACGTGAGTACTTGATGAAAGTCGGGTATATCTGTCATTTTAAGAACGAACCATTTTTTGAAGTTCAATGTCAAAAATAGTAGTTCACTCTTATCAGGAAGGGGGTATACCTGATTTTAATAGTATTTTCTTCTATCATTTGAAAAATAATAAAAAATGATTATTTTATGGAGTTTTCAGTAAGAACCAAAGTCCTGCATCACCTGGCATCTGATAGTTCTCCAAAGTCTGTACTTGACCAAATCTGGTGATTTCGGTTTCAAATGACGTCTTTTCTTCCTTATTTTAACTAAACCATAAAGACATCGAATTAAACCTTTTTTTGAAAATCTAGAATTAATCGTCAATTAGACACTTTTTTTCGGTAAATCTGAAAATTTTCTATTTGCTGAATCACGCTGAGTCTTGAAACTTCGCATACTTATGTGAAATTGTACTGCGCGTCTTTTAAACATACTTTCAGCGTTCAGCGAGCATCAGCTCGTGTACTTCCGGTTTCGATTTCCGGTTTAAAAGTCACTTTTTGAACTTTTTTTCCATTTTTGAAATCAGCGGGAAAAACTATCTATAAACCACCCCAATAATGGAAATATCTTACTTCATCTAGAAAATAAAAATTATCACACTGCCAAGCCTATATAGTATTAGTAGTAATGACTCCAGCCAACACCCACCCTACTCATACATAATAAGCATTATTTCATCGCTTTACTCATTCATGTACTTTAATCTAGCTAAAGCCAATATATTTTTAATTTTTAAGTAAATAATTATTTATACAAAAAATTAAAAAGTTAATTTTTGTTCTTATGAAACACAATTTTTGTTTTATACTATACATAAAAGGTGTTTTATATATAATTTATTTTACTTTTTATTATTTTGTATGTATAATTTGTTACAATAAAGACCTTGTTGTTGAGGGGGAAAAAAATATATACAGTTTAAATATATATATAGATATATATTATATATATTATATATATATATATATATATAATATATATATATATATTATTTTTTATATTATATTATATATATATATCTAGCGGATGTTACCCGGCGCTTCCCGTGAATTTCAAACTTCATAATAGTCTTAGGAAGAGAAAAAAGATCATACAAATAATTTTAGTGATGTCATCACATGTGATTTTTCATATAAAATCAGTTCCTTAAAAACTTGGGTCTTCATTTCCATTTCTAGTCTATACTAATAAAAAAAGAAATCCGTTCGTTCGTTCGTTTCCCTATATCTCCCGAACGGTTCATTAGATCCTGACGAAATTTTCTTTGAATAGTTTTGAGAGCTCAGGGAGTGTTTTAGTAGGGTTATCAACTCCTGGAAAATTCGTCATCGCCATGTGTATTTTATTCGCCAAAACGTTTTTGTCGATTGTTTGAAATTGCCAAATTAGATTTTGACCAAATTTTCTGTGAATGATTGTAAAGTAGTGAGACGTGTTTTAATTTTATTGGGTGTTTACTGGAAAATACGTTTTCTACATGATTACTTAAAAACAAAAAAAAATTATATCCCTGTCTTTCCCCCCAAATTTAAGTGTTGTAGAAAATAAAAACTTTTTATTACGCAACATCGCGCAAAAAAAATTAATAATGCTTAGAGATGGAGAGTGATGTCAACCAATCTCAACTTTTCTTGATAAATATATGAAGTCGTACTCTCTTAAGTTTTTGCTCTTTTCCCCCATCAACGGAGATCAAACAAATACTCTGATATTCAGCGCTACCATACATGTATTCGGTACTCTATGTTCCTGTGAAATTATTCAAAAATGACTTTTTATGAAGTTTAACTACCCCGCCTTAAGGAATATAAAACAGAAAAAATGGGAACGAAGACCCAATGACAACTTTTTAAGGAACTGATTTTAATATGAAGAGTCACATGCGATGATTTCACTGAAATTATTCGTGGGATTTCTTCTTTTTACGAGGTTTCAATACTCAGCCTAAGGAATATAAAACTGAAAAAATGTCAACGAAGACCCAATGACAACTTTTTAAGGAACTGATTTTAATATAAAAAATCACATGCAATGACATCACTAAAATTATTCGTGTGATTTTTTTCCATTCCAGACTATTGTCATGTTGGAAAATCCCGGGATGTATATATATATATATATATATATATATATATATATATATATATATATAGTGGAATGGCATCACAAAACAATTGTAAAAATGTTAGCTATGCATAAGGGAGATTCCAGAGACAAAATATCCTAGGAGCGTATGATTACTTTAATCCGCCCCTGATAATGACTCTCCGAACATGTACAGGTTAGGCCGAATTAGTGAAACATCGGATTGTAAGTGCAATATCGTTCTTAATACATATTACTCTGAGAGGTTTTGTTAAGATATAAAATTATGTGACATAGACCTTTTTACATTTGCTTTGTTGTTTTCACAACTTTTATTGAAAAACAACGACGAAATGGACCTTGAAAGCAAGCGAACGGCCGTCCTCAAGTTGTTGTACTCTGTCCAGTCCCACAAGACTATCATGAACATGCTTGAGGTAAGCCGTACATTCATCTGGCGTACCAAAAAAGTTATCAAAGAGACGGGCAAACCCACAAGGAGGCCTGGACAAGAAAAGAAGCGATCACTGAAGACACCAAGGCTGACCAAGGCCGTCGCCGGCAAGATATTCGTAACCCGTCCGCTCCATGATAAGATGACTCAGGAGTACGATGTATCTGCGAGGACCTTCGGGAGGGTGGTCAAAGCTGACCTTGTCATGAAACCGTTCAAGTACAGGAAGATGTATCTACTAAACGAGGCCACCAGGGTCAAGAGGAAGGCAAGATCAAAGTTACTGCTCAATAGGTACGCAAACAATCCAAGTGTCGTTGTGATCTTCTATGATGATAAACTTTTCGAGACCACAAATAAATTCAATCCTCAGAATGATCGTTTATTGTGCAGGGATGCCTTCCAAATCCCAGTTAACACCAGAAACGTCTACCGGATGCAGAAGCCGGCATCTGTGATGGTCTGGGGGGCAGTGGCCTCCAATGGTAAAAAATCACCCTTGCTCCGGATTCCAGACGGTGTTAAAATCAACCAGATCGTGTATTTGAACTTTCTGAAGGCCAAAGTATTCCCGTGGATCCAGGAAAAGTTTGGTGGAGTCCCTGTCTGCTTCCAGCAAGACGGAGCTCCGGCCCATACTGCAAAGATTGTGCAGGACTGATGTGCAGCCAATTTTTACAACTTTTGGAGCAAGGAGCTTTGACCTCTCTCATCTCCTGATTGCAACTCCCTTGACTTTTCCAAGTAGGGGATGGTAAAGAGGAAGGCCAATGCTGAAGCACGGGTCAACAAGGACCAGCTGATAGCCGCAGCTGAGGCTGCCTGGAAGAAGTTTCCCGAGAAAATGTACGTAACAGCTGCACTAGTGTGGCCAAGAGACCTAGGGCTTTAGTTCGTGCAATTGGTGACACGTGGAATAATTTTTTAATAAATAATTTGTAGTAGTTTGTGTCAACCAAATTTACAAAATAATATTTTTTTCAAATTGCGTATCTTGGGACTTATTGCCTTATTTCCATGTTTCATTAATTCTGCCTAACCCTGTATATTAGGGGGTATTATAGAAACCTAATATTAGGATATCAAAATTTATCCCCCCGCGAAAGTTGCGTCATAAGAAACTAAATGATCGTAGAAAAAATGGATTTTGGTTTGACTCCCCCTTACCCCCCACCCCAAATTGCGTTCAAAGGTTTCGTTATGAAGCAAAACTTTTTTGTTATTACTTATTTTGAAAAAAAAAAAAATGTACAAAATTTAGCAATGATCAATTTATGAGTTTGTTATTTTGCAATTTTTCGCCAAATAATATGTAGTGCCAATAAATGAACTAATGCTGACGCACCAACCATTTTTAATTAACAGCTCCTTCTAGGGTTCTTTTATAGTTGTAAGAAGGAAAAAGAATAAGGAGGTATTCATGTTGATAATTTTAAGTTATTTTTTTAATACGCTTATGTTCATATCTTAATTTTCATACTCTTAATTTGACACACAAAATTAAATTGTATTCTTTCTTTGTTTCAAATGTAAGGAGGTTTTGTTTTTTTTACTTTGGAGATGTCTTCGTTACTAGTTTCACAGCTCTTTCCAATGATTGTGACTGGCAAGGATAATTATTATTATTAAAGAATGTCGGAACTTCACAAACTGCGATCTCCGGCATAATCATTGCGTCGGCAATCTTCTTTTGGAAGCATCGTCAACGAGGTTGAAAACAGTGAGTAGAAGACATTCCGACCGGTGAGGTACCAAGTGTGGCGGTGGAGTGTATTGAATTTAAAAGATAACTTAAAAATATCAACATGAATACCTTCTTATTCTTTTTCCTTCTTAAACTATAAAAGAACCTAGAAGGAGCTGTTACTTAAAAAATGGTTGGTGCGGTCAGCACTTATGTTCATTTATTGGCACTAAATATTATTTGGCAAAAAATGCAAAAAATAACAAACTCAAAAGGGATCATTGCTAAATTTTGTAAAATTATTTTTTTTCAAAATATAGTAATAACAAAAAAGTTTTGCTTCATAACGAACCTTTGACCGCAATTTGGGGTGGGGGTTAGGGGGAGTAAACCAAAATCCATTTTTCTACGATATTTAGTTTCTTATGACGCAACTTTGCGGGGGGATAAATTTTGATATCCTAATATTAGGTTTCTATAATACCCCCTACTGTAGATAAGTTATTGTATCTTGGTATTATAACTTTTTTTGACCATTTCATTCGATAGAATCGTATATCCGTAGGATTATCCGGATATGATTAGGCATTATAGCGTGTAAATTACTCCCTCGAACCTAGGATCTTCTCAATAAGGTTGACCAAAATTGACCTTCCCCTGACGGGAGGAAGCAAACCTGCACCCTTAACATGGAGTGATGAACATGCCTTTACGCACCGAGCAATCGAACTCCTTTAATAAATTTTATGTCGTCTGCTCTCTTATAATTTTACTGGACCATATAACACGTTGGAAGACATCCTGACGTCATGTTTACTGTGCCTCACTCTTTCCCCTTCTGTTTATATATTTCTACAGTGTCAATAAAGAAGTCTTCAAGTCATGACCCTCTCACACTTGTCGTTCTTATTTATTCGTTCATGCCGTGCAACCTCATTGGCGACGACTCTGGGATATTAATATACTGATCACATATTATTATTAAAGGTATCAAAATAATGTTAAATGATAAACCATGGGCTCCAGCCTAGAAAAGTATATACATTAATAAGCAATAAGGATATTGGTGAAGAAAAAAGTGATGTTTTTCTTTAACGTGACTGGTTGAAAGAAAAAGAGAGGGAATAAAAAAAAACAGTTGTTAAAATGCTTTAAAGTATGTCGTCATTCATTGCTCTTGAGGAGTGAATATTAATTCAGGGATTATTTCATCCTTTAAAAAATAATACTAATTGTTTCTTCTTCATGTAATGTACGACTCCTTTGAATGGACTCCTTCAATATTTTTATTTATTATTCAACAGTTCATTTTTATTATATGTACAACAGAATACATAAAAACCTAAGATAATGCATGAAAAATAATATAAGTAAATATTTTAATTTACAATTTTATCCTAGGGTTGAACTAAAAGCACTATTTTCAATCAATAAAATACAGTAAAAAATCAATGGACATGACAATTGATACTAAAATATATAATATAAATTTTGAGCTTTAAAATGGCATTACTTGCAATTCTTAAAATTCTTTATTATTTTAGATAATGTCTTCCGGTGGATGGATGCAAGGGAAGGGAAGTATTTAATTTCCTTCGAGGCCACAGTCCATGAGTCAACGAAAGGGAGGGGATCTTCAGGTCCAGAGAAGCATATCTTGCCGCTGCTGATAGGAGTACTGGCCTAATATCCGACGATTGTAAAGGGTCTCCAGAAGTAATTTGCTTCGCAATTAGAGCTTTGGAGTTTAAGAATTTCAATTTATCCTATTAATTGAATAAGCATGAAAAACTCATAGACTCTAGAAAAATATAATTTTTTTTGTTTACTAATATTTGTAATATTTTCGGGCGTAGAAAAATAAAGTGAAAAACAGTTTTATATATTTTTTTAAGATATCATGTTTATTGGAGAGTTCATTTTAATTATCTCTAGACGTTGACTTACATCATGCAATGCAAATATGGCATTCGCTCTTGTAAGAAAGTTGTTTATTAGGATAAAAACGTATTGAGTGTTTTAGTTGTGTGGCCAATTATTAGTGAGGGCAAAAAAAAACACCATATTATTTCCAATCAATTTACACCAAGCAAAACATATATACATACTTGTGGGCATTCTATTATAACGTTGGTTTGGATGTCCCTTTAGGAGCTTTAATAAACGTTGGTTTGTATGTTCCTTTAGGAGCTTTACCCAGAGCGTTGTTCATGAATGCGTTGTTAGGAGGAAAGAAGACGACCACACCCAGCGGTTATGGTTTAAGGAAGAGTTCAAGCACCTTTTTCGGTTTAAAGTGGTTTTTTATGCTTGGGTCACGAGTCCGTTGATTTTTTTAAAATATTTCATTTTATTATTTAAAAAAGAGGGACTCAAAGGAAAAAACTAAGAATAAAAAAGGGGAAGGGAGCTCTCAATTAGGGCATTAGGATAATAATAATTATTATTATTATCTCTCGTTGCTAGGAAGAAATAAGGCCTTAAGGATAAAGCAAGCAAGCAAGGAAGGAAGAGAGTATAACGGGTATTGTAGCTTTAGAGTCATTGTCTCACCGTACTTAGGTATATATTCGATATTACCATTCCGTACATAAAGAAAATAATACCCTGAAGCATTCTAATTGTAAGAAATACGCAAGTATATATATATATTTTTTTTATCCGGCCGACCCAGTTAACAAGTATATATTTAACTATATGTTTTTTAACTTTAATTATACTCTTAACTATTATTATTTAATAGGATAATTTAGGACTTTTATAGACAGCCTTTTCTTAGATGGACATTTTTTTAGATCTTCAAACATAGATATTTCATTCATAAAATGCTTGATAAATTTGTATAATACGGCAAAACCAACATTTTTTAAGGGGTATCAGATCCCTTTGTCCATTATATGACATATTTAGGTTTCCTACCAACCGCACATAGGCCCTTGGGTTCCGCCGGAACCAATTATGATATTTTGAGGCTAATGTTGTCACCATTTATCAGCCCTCGGGTAATTCGGTCATACCTACATGACAATTTGGGGTTACAAATGTACCATCAATGGGCCCTCTGGTTCCACCGGACACAATTATGGTATTTTGGGGTTACAAATGTGTATTCTTATGTTTATGAATATGCAGAGCTGCGACTACCAAATGTAAATAGGTATTCGAAACTACCGACGGTAGATTTCAAATACTGATTCCGATTATACGATATCGGTAGAAACTACCAAATACCGTACCGATTGTAATCGATATAGTATTTGTACAAAGTACTAAGGTAAAAGTGGAAGCGCTCCCTTGTCAGAAGAACTTGAACTTTGCAAAATAAATAAACAACTACGTAGCTCCAATGGACAACTTATAGTATTATAGAGCAGATACATAAATGTACATTAATATATGCACATTTTATGCATTGAATACTAGAGTACCTGAAAGTGCATTTAATATCGGACAATAAGAGACAGTAAATAAAAAAATCTATAGCCTTCCATTTCCTTACAAAATCAAGTACACATATAATTTATATAACATTAGTAAGTATTAAATTTCAAATAATCTCTAATAAATTATAACAAATTATGTACTTAATTGTCCTTTGCTATAAATTGTCCGATATTAAATGCATTTGAAGAATTCACAGAGCAGATATAAAAATAAATGTATCTCTCTTTTTATCTACCGTACCGAATATCGATCGATACTGTAGATATATAATAAAATCTACCGATATCGAACGGTAGAAGGTATATACCGAATACCGAACCGGTGGTAGATTTTTCTACCGATCCCAGCTCTGTGAATATGACATATTGGGACAACCCACCAATGGGCAGAGGTTACAATTATGAAAAATGTTGTCTGTTTAAGAAGGATCAGCGTCTTATAAATGTCCGTCTTATAAGAAGTGCCGATTCTTATTAATATCCCTCACAAAAATGCCCGTGCAAATATCTGTATAAGAAGTGTCCGTGTCTAATAAATGTCATCTAATAAAAGCCATGTTTCCCGACTGATCTACATAGTTGACTTCATAAAGAATAAGATTCTTAAACATTTTTCGTTGTATAAAAACAAAAGTATTCCTTGTTTTAATAGGCTCAAAAGATAATATAATTATACAAAATGACATAGCTTTTAGCAAAGGAAAAGTAGTAGTTATATATATATACATAATTCTGGTGAAATTGATGCTATAAAATTAGAAAATGTTTCATTTTTTAAATTGCTTTGTAAACGGGTTATTTTATATGATGATGCTCTAAAAGTACCGATTAATAAAAAATATTGAGTTAGAAAACACGACATGAAAGGCCCCAACTTTCTGGTGGAACCATTAACAATTGAGCGCTATCATGATATAAACGGTTCACATGAAATTAAAAAAAATATTATGGAACCTTTTGACCAATATAGGCAGTCACAAAATAAACTAAAATAAAAAACTATCTTTTTCATAGAATAAATTTTATTTCGCAAAACCGATTTTATACATAATATTTTTTAAATTTTCATTTGACCATTAAATAATTATACACTTGTATTTTCATTGGCTCCGAAAACGTCCATGCAGCAGGCATTCCAGAGACCCAAAATTGAAAAAAATATTTTTTTTATTGATTTTGAAGCCTTGAAGAACTTTGAATGTTAGCTAAAAAAGGAGTGAATTTGAACTTGTTTAATAAAACACCTATTTTCATCATTTATTTTAGCAAAAAGAGAGTGGAAATTTTGTGCTGTACTACTATTGCAATTACACTCTTTGACATTGAAGTAGAAGCTACTAAAGGCAGACATTTATTCCATGAAAGGGTCAATAGTATTGAGGAAAAATGTTGTATACACAGCATGAAGCTCAAGGCTGAAAAATCAAAATGAGGGAATTTCATAAATGTTTATATACATTTGTAAGTGCGTTAGGACAATTTCCAATTGTAAAATAGAAACAACTTGGATATTCCCTAAGTTGTATCATCTTCAGGTAGTAAAAAAGTTTTGTTGTCTCAAAATAACGAATAAGCTTGATTTTTTATTTCACAATTTATGGAATATATACATAACCAAGTATAAGGTATTTAAGAAGATGCTAATGCGTAAAAAAACATTATTAAACATTATAGTTTAAATTATTAGCATCCTAGCTGAACAATCTTAAAAATATATATCAATTAAAAGCATATAAAACCGTAATGGCAAAAGTAAACGAAAAAACACAGAAAATTATAAAAAGTCTATGTGTAGTTTCTAAATTTATTTAAAAGCTTCTTTATGGCGTCATTATAAACAGGACCTTAATTTTATTTGTTAAAACCATGGAGGTATAAAGATAAAGAGAGCTCATTCCCTTCAATAGCAGAGAAACATCATCGTTCAGCTGTATTTTTGTGTCCAACATAAACAAGTAATTTACACTACGTCATCGTAAGCTTATCATAGAGATAGATTATATCTCTATGATCAGCTTACGATGACGTAGATCAAATTGCTTTGTTTATATTGGACACAAAAAATACTGATGAAGGGAATAAGCCATAGAGATATAAAGATATAGAGAGCTGATTCCCTTCAATAGCAGAGAAAAAGCGTTCAGCTGTATTCTGTGTGTCCAAAACAAACTAAGTAATTTGACCTACGTCATAAGAGATAGAGATTATATCTGTATGATCAGTTTACGAAGACGTAGTATAAATTACTTTGTTTATTAAGAACACACAGAATACAGCTGAACGTTGCTTCTCTGCTATTGAAGGGAATCAGCTCTCTATATCTTTAAATCTCTATGGAATGAACTCTCTAAATCGTTTTATCTCTATGGTTGAAACGGTTTCTTTATTTTTGTATGTCCAATGATCAGATTAATGATCCATTTATCGACAGATATGACCAAACAAAATATTTTTAGTATGAGGAGTTGCTTTATTATGTATTAAAATGTTGAATAGGAGGAGTTCATTCAAAGTATTCGACAATGACTTCATGGATGTAGGCCCATAAAATAAAAACACTCCCTCATAATTGATGTTCAAGAATAGACTTTTCTAATATACCTATTTTTTGTTATAGAATAAAGCGACTGGTTATATCACTCTGGGAAATAAGAATGTTCACCTTTGTTAAATCATATTTGACGATCAGGCAAAGAAAAAAAGGAAATTGAGTGTTCGTGAGGTTGTGTAATCATTTATTCATTCTAGTACCTTATAAAAATAGCTAATCAACTAGGATTATATGATCTAAAAACATTTAATATGTAATAATAATAACTTATATTATAAATTATGTAATAATTATAAAATGCAAGTAAATTAAAAACTATAAAACACCTACAGAAGAATGGTCCCATATAATTGTATTACGCTTCACTTTATCGTTTGTGGACGCTCCACACAGGTTATCATCATATGCGTTTCATATTGTAAAGGCGTTCCAAAGGGCCAAGTTACCGTTGTTGGGCTGATGGACTTTAAGGAGATTGAACTACGCCGAACTTGTCCTAGCATCCATTGATTGACCTGTTCATTAACTGATTCACAGTCACGTGATCCTTCCTTTTCCTGCCAAGATGGTGCAATCTAACCACGTCATTGATTAAAGCTGACCTCAACCTGCCATGAAGGATTTGGGGTCGGGTATCAGATTTCTTACATGGAGTGCAAGATAAGAGTAGAATTGGACTTTGCCAGTACAATTGACTTGGTAGGATAGTGAGAACGTCACACGGCAGATGGGCTCTGAGGCGGCGTATTATTCCCAGACGTTGTGAAAGTGAGGAGGTCATACTTTCAACGTAGGATTCTGGTAAGAGCCTCTTGTCTAATTTATAGCCAAGGACCTCGAGTTTAGTTCCTGCATCAACCGTGACCCCATTGACGTTAAAGGTCCCGTTGGACTTGTTGAAAGTTCCCAGACTTAACAATTGGGTTTTATATCGGCTAAGAACGAGTCCTATGTTTGCTGACATGTCGGCGAAGACCTGAGCAGACAGACTGAGCTATTTCAAATTTTCTGCCCAGGTAGAGGAATCTAAGCATACTGCATGAGGTCCTAACATATAGCAATTGCCATGACCGTCGTCACGACAACGAAAAGGACTGGTCCAAGGAACGACCCTTACCTAGCACTCCACTTGACCGACTGGAGGACGGAAATAGCGTCATTCTAATCCACTCGCTGTTTGCCTCCCGCTATGTAAGACATGTACCAGGCAATTGTATGTTTAGATGCCCCAAGTGCATTTAACTGCTCTTCTAGGACTTCAGAGCTTAGGGTATCAAAGGCCGAGGAGAAGTCGAACGCTGCCACTGCGACACCACTAGACTCACTGCTGAGGTCATACCACTTGCTGATGGTATCGATCAGGGCCTTTGTTGTGGACCGACATTTCTAAATCTGTGATGATGCTCTGGAAAAAGGCCGTTTTCTTCTAGATATGACTCAACTGACCACACACTATGCCTCTTACAATTTTGAAACTGCCGGAAGCACCGAGACTGGTCTATAAGATGAGGCCGCCAGAGGGTCTTTTTCTGAGCCCTTGTGTATCGGGATGCACTATCGATTCCTTGAACATTTGGGGAAGGTTGTCGTCATTATACTCGTGTTGACTAGGTGCATCAAGCTCAAAACCGGATCGGGATTCCGTCTGTGAGATTGCATTAGTGTTGTTCAAACTGCGTATAGCTTTTATAATTGTTTTTCTGCCCACACCTGTACATCAAAATTTGTAATCCCGTAAGGCGGATTTGTTTTTTTTTGGCAACCTCATTGATATCCTAGGTCGATAGACTAATTAAATGCTATAATGCTTTTTTATCCAATAGGATGCAATTCTATCGAACCAATAGGCAAAAAAAAAAAAAAAAAAATATTGTTGTTGGTCAGCTGCCGTAAGGCGGAATTTGCTTTTTTGGCAACCCTAGTGGAGGTCTTATCTTGCTCGAGTTTTTCGACTTTTTTATGATAAGTGTCAACAGCGTTAGCGCTTTTTCTGACTGCTATTCGTACCTCCAGAAGTGGAAGATTCTGACTCTTACAACTCAGAAGTGTTGATCTGATTATTGACCAAACTTTTCGTCGTGGATGGCGAATCCACCGCCACTCGTACTTTAGGATATATTGTTATTGCTTTTGCTTTGTCTCGTTGTCATAAACAATCAAGGGTGTCGGGCTGAGAGAAGAAGAGGAGTTTTTCGGCAGACACGAATTGTCTTGCATAGCGCATGTATGTCTAACAAAGTATTCACTACGCCGAATAATGTGGTAAGATAGTCGTCACAGATACGCCGACTAGGGTAGGTAAAGTGTCGTCTGGTTTTAAGTTCGTGTAAGTTAAATTAAAAAGTTTCGGCGCCGTATTCGCGATAGAAGGGCATGGATGGCGCAATACGGTCTACCCTCGATAACATAGAGTTACGTTAATAGGGGTTGGTGATCTGTATTGACTTCTTCAAACACTATGACGCTTATTTGTGCCCTTGATGCTGGAGTCAACGTAGATGTGGCTGAGGATGTAAGTCCTGTTGGTGCCATTGAAGGTTCCAATGACTTCCAGGTTGCACCCGTGGAATTCAGAGAAGATTGCCGTTGACATTATCCCAGTGGTGCATCAGTATCATCTTTTTATAATTTATATCTTGGGATTATGACATCCAGGCTGATGTCGCCCAGCACCGAAACTGGGCCTTCTTAGCTGTGGTTGAACGATTTTGCTAATGATTGTAGTGCCAACACTTGACCATGGTGTGGACGATAAACACCGTCTACGGCAAGTCGTAAGTATTTAAGGTATCGCTTACTACAATACATCAGCTTATTTGTTTAGCTACCAGATTGGACCTACATCGCCGGAACTAAGCCAGTATCAGTCTAATATATCAGTTATTACCATGTATATGCATAGTCGATTAGAACTGGGACTTGGTAGAAAAAATTGTATACTCCCGTTATCAGCAGTCCTAGCAAACTGTGTTCAATCTGTACGGTAGATTCGTGGGCAAAAATATATCGTCTTTAGATGGTATTGATATTCGGTAGATTTATACAAAAGTAATCCACAGAGTGTAATACATTTTCAAGAAATCATCTACGGAAGAGGAAAAGGGTGCAATATATCTTCTAGAAAAAAATACAGCTAACGATGAAAAAATCATATAAACGATGGAGATAGAAAAAATATACCTCAGTAATACCGTCTACCGATTATAAACCCCAGCTAAGAGGTCTATCATAAATTTAGACATTTGGCAAAAAGTTCGTTTAAAACGGCTAATAGGTAAAAATATTATATATTTTTAATGATATGTCATGAACATGACTTTTGCCTTATTGATGTATTATTTGTTCATAAATAAATAATAAATTATTTAAATAATTTTACATTATGAATTTTGAGAAGTTAGGCCTACAAGATTAACGCTGATAGCCATTAGTCCTAAACCAGACACTACAACCCATCGACTAGGAATCTACAACGTCCTATCATCAGAACCCTATAAGGCTTATATGGCTGTACTGTTTAACATATGAACTATTATTTTTTAAACTAAATAAACTGTATAATTATTTTTTAAGTGCAATTGAGTTTTATAAGGTTTTGACTTTCTACTTTTCTGTTTCTATCATTATCATGTTTCTATTCTCTTAATTATAAAAAAACTCACGAGCTCATCTATTGATGTATCATATTTGTAGTTCTTTTTTTAGTTGTAAGAAGTGCACATATTTTTAACTAGCATATACTATTTACCATGAATAGGAGATTCTTTTCGAAATAAAATGTTTACCTAAGTTCTTATGCAGATAATGCCCTTATTTTATCTTTACTTTTACATTTTTTTCAAAACAAAAAAAAACCTTCGCGGAGAAAGAAAAGGTCAATGTTTTTAATAATATTTTTCCATGGAAATCTCTATAAATTGGATGCCACGTTTCGGCATATCAATCAATAAAAGTATTTAAATATGCTGAGGTTGCGGTAGTTATAAATTATCTCAAGTTGCGTCCACCTTTTTTCTTATCAGGTGATCTTTTATTTTTTGAGTTCTGTAAATATTCGAATATTTAAATAAGATGTTATACCATTATTCAGATCTTTTATACTGTAAAATAGTAATTAAATAAATTTCCAAAGATGCCATTTGTATTATATTTTTATTATGTGGGAATAATAAATATATAAAATAAGATTACAAACCCAAATCATACTAGTGTTTTATGTATATAATAGTACAAAACTTGTGTCAATGAATCCGTAATATATATGATAATGCGGACAAAATTCATTTAGTGTTAAAGTAACAACTAACGCATAAAGATATTTCTTAAAATTCCACGGGTTTTTAAAAATAAATGTATGGCATTCGTAATTATAGCATTATTTATATAATTATTTTGAATAGTAGTTGATCTCAAAATAATAATATTTTATGATTATTTTAACTAATCCCAATGTATAATAAATATAATTAATTTTCCTAGATAACTTGATAATAATGTAATGAGTTAGGAATATGTTATACTTTAATTTTAGTTTGGATCAGCTAAATTCCTTTTTACTGACATAGGAAATGATCCCCAATGACTCATTGTCTGTTACCACACCCGCCGTTTCATAATGTATGTATAAGCTTAGGTTCCGAAATATTTTTTGTTGTGACGTCACGTCTGCCAGAAAATAAACAATCACTTTTACTATATATATAAGCATTAAATCCCTACTCAAATTATCATTAGTGCATCTTATTCTTACAAAAAAGGCTTCAATTAATTAAAAAAAAGCAAAAAAGATTTTTTAGAGGCTATGAGGAAATGTTTTTTTAATAATTTATAGTAAATGGAAGGGTGGATAGGAACGACAACCTTGTAAATGACTTTTAAAATCAATGTCATATGTACCGTCGTTTAATTGGAAGCTATTAATAAATTGCTAAAATTTGTGTATTCTCCAAATACAATATGAAAAAATCGCCTTCAAAGCAAAAAGCTAGTCATAGAAAAAGTGTAAGAGAGAGGCGAAAAATAAAACAGTGGATTAATTAAATGCTCCAATAAATTATATACTTTTTCTAAATGTCTTTCTAATAATATTTATGTAATATATTATTATAAGTAGTATTTTTTTGCTATATTTATGAATTTATATACTTTTTTCTAAATATGTCTTTGTAATAATATTTATGTAAATATGATTATGAATAGTATTTTTTTATAGTTTAAAAATATATACTTTTTTCTAAATAAGTCTTTGTAATAATATTTGTGTAATATATGATTATAAACAGTATTTTTATAATTTATTTCGTTGTTTTTATGTTTTTTATCATATAATGATTGAAGAGTTTGCTTTTTCATGAAATATTTTGGATAGTTTCAGCAAATTTAAATCATCAAAAATTTATGTGTACCCACAACTTTTTTTTCCCATTTCTAATAGATTTGTGATAATTATTCTTCTATGATATAATTAAGGCTAAATTCGATTATATTTAACATATTTTACTTATAAAATAGAGCCTCTTTTGGCATATGTGACGTCATGCTCATGAGGTAGGTGCGTGGCGGTGTATTTTTTTACTTTCATAGGTTAAAATGGCTCTAACCTTACTTTTAATGGTTCTAGGGCAATCACCCCCCAACATCACCCGCCGGACTAGCACCCCCCGTGCCAATCACCCCCCGGACATTTACCCCCGTTAGTAATATTTCTTATCTCATAAAGTCCACTTATGAAGCTAACTGTTTTAGTTATTAACACAGATGACGTCACTGGTTAGAACGCAGTCCCAGTCCTTTAGAATTGGAATAGTGTATTAATTAATGTGCATAAATTTGCAAATTTCGTGTCTTAGACCTTATATCTGGGCTACTATGTACAACTAGACAATCATACAGTTTGTAACCTATCAACTCAAGATATCATATTTATTCATATAGGTCCTAAGCTATTTTCTAAGATTTCATCAAGGAACCACTTGTCCTAAATCGAAGACTATGATCAAAAACTCATCCACTCAAATAAGTTGACATATAAATTTTATTCTCAATCCTATTATATTCATTTCTTCACACCCAAAACGTGTTCCTGTGGCTTTTTTAAAGATCCAAGTCCCCATTAGTCTTCGCAAGCAGCGGAAAAGGGATCAAGAAAGTGGTTAACCATGACGTCATCTTTGTTAATAGCTGGAAAACATAGTTACTTAATAAGTGGACTTTAAGAGATAAGAAATATTACTAACGGGGGGTAAATGTCCGGGGGGTGATTGGCACGGGGGTGCTATTCCAGGGGGTGCTAGTCCTGGGGTGATTCTGGGGGTGATTTCTGGGGGTGCTAGTCCGTTAC
>CP045906.1:11603340-11622292 GCA_013387185.1 Caligus rogercresseyi | reverse complement strand
TTGAGAACACAAAATATATCAAATGAAGCTTGGTTAACAACTTCATCATTTTGGTATAGTAAATCATATCAATTTAATAAGTAGAGAGTTCTATGTACATTAAAAAAACTATCTCGCGTACAAAATGACGCATATAATGGATATAAATGCGTCAGAGACAAAGTAAAATTTTGAGAGGATACCTTGACGCAAATCTAAGAAACACATTATTATTTATTTTTTCATAATCGATTTCTTATAGGTCAATACAGGCTCTGAATCATATGATGTAAACTCAGATTGTACTGAATTCTGAATTGATAGAATGCAACCAAGGTCATTTTTGGATTTATCATTCAAAGGTTTACTAAACTTAAAATACTATTTTACTCTGAAGCGAACAAGTCATCTTCTACAGGCGAGTGAAGTTAATTGATACAAAAAAGCTATGAAATATTTCTCATTCATACACACTCCATTTTTTTCTTTGTTTTTACTGAAAACTTGTTTTATTAAAAAACATCAAATATACGTCTGGTAGTAAATTAGATTTCCTTTAAATTAATAATTATTATTGAAGTCTGTAACGTCCACCATTTTCAAGAAATTTGCGGAAAACTATATTTTTCTAAATTTTTAAAACTTTGACCAGTGCGCGACCTTGTAATGTTGACCGATTTTGTTCAAACTTTGTATGTCGTCTTCTTTTATCACCAAGAAACAGAAAATCCACATGTTGCTAACATTTCAAACATTTGAAAAATAAGAACAGACCTAATGTATATGCATAGTCTATATATTTTCTTAACTTAAAACTTGCTTGATGTGTCATATGTTCTGTTTGAAGTAGTAAAGATATCATTACATGTAAGAGCTTTGATTTCAATATTATTTGCTTGAAATGATTTTCGAATTTTAAGCAATGATCAAGGAGTAAAATAAACAATGACAACGAGCCTACAGGATCACAAGTGATTGAAGAATATTTTTTTAACTTTTCTAAAAATATGCGCAAGGTGACATTATCCCAGCATTATATTATTGAAATAGTAAAAATATAATTATCAAGTAAGAGATTTAATTGCAATATTTCTGCTTTGATATAATATTCTGCCGTGGGCATATAAAAGTGTACATATATGTTACGATTAGAACTGGGACTTGGTAGAAAAATGTGTATACTCCCGTTATCAGCAGTCCTAGTAAACTGTGTTCAATCTGATCGGTAGATTGTGGGCAAAAATATATCGTCTTTGGATGGTATTGATATTGGTAGATTTACAAAATTAATCACGAGTGTAATACATTTTCAAGAATCATCTACGGAAGAGGGAAAGGGTGCAATATATCTTATTCTAGAAAAAAATACAGCTAACGATTGAAAAATCATATAAACGATGGAGATAGAAAAAATATACCTCCAGTAACTACCGTCTACCGATTATAAACCCAGCCTAAGAGGTCTATCATAAATTTAGACATTTGACAAAAAGTTCGTTAAAACGGCTAATATGGTAAAAAAATATATATATTTTTTAATGATAATGTCATGAACATGACTTTTACCTTATTGATGTATTTATTTGTTCTAAATAAATAATAAAAATTATTTAAATAATTTTACATCATGCATTTTGAGAAGTTAGGCCTACAAGATTAACGCTGATAGCTTTAGTCCTAACCAGACACTACACCCATCGAGGAGGATCTACAACGTCCTATTCAATCAGAACCTATAAGGCTTATATGGCTGTACTGTTTAACATATGAACTATTATTTTTTAAACTAAATAACTGTATAATTATTTTTTTTAAAGTGCAATTGAGTTTTATAAGGTTATTGACTTTATACTTTTCTGTTCTATCATATCATTGTTTCTATTTCTCTTAATTATAAAAAACTCACGAGCTCATCTATTGATGTATCATATTTGTAGTTCTTTCTTTAGTTTGTAAGAAGTGCACATATTTTTAACTAAATATACTATTTACCATGAATAGGAGATTCTTTTCGAAATAAAATGTTTACCTAAGTTCTTATGCAGTAATGCCCTTATTTTATCTTACTTTTACATTTTTTTCAAAAAAAAAAAAACCTTCGCGGAGAAAGAAAAGGTCAAAGTTTTTAATAATATTTTTACATGGAAAATCTCTATAATTGGATGCCACGTTTCGCATATCAATCAATAAAAGTATTTAAATATGCTGAGGTTGCGGTAGTTATAAATTATCTCAAGTTGCGTCCACTTTTTTCTTATTCAGGTGATCTTTTATTTTTTGAGTTCTGTAAATATTCGAATATTTAAATAAGATGTTATACATTATTCAGATCTTTTATTACTGTAAAATAGTAATTAAATAAATTTCCAAATATGTCATTTGTATTATATTTTATTTTGTGGGAATAATAAATATATAATAATGATAACATACCCAAATCATACATAGTGTTTATGTATATAATAGTACAAAACTTGTGTCAATGAATCCGTAATATATATGATAATGCGGACAAAATTCATTAGTGTTAAAGTAACAACTAACGCATTAAAGATATTTCTTAAAATTCACGGGTTTTTAAAAATAAATGTATGGCATTCTTAATTATAGCATTATTTAATATAATTATTTTGAATAGTAGTTGATCTCAAAATAATAATATTTTATGATTATTTTAACTAATCCCAATGTATAATAAATATAATTAATTTTTTCCTAGATAACTTGATAATAATGTAATGAGTTAGGAATATGTTATACTCTAATTTTAGTTTGGATCAGCTAAATTCCTTTTTACTGACATAGGAAAATGATCCCCAATGACTCATTGTCTGTACCAACACCCCGCCGTTTCATAATGTATAAGCTTAGGTTCCGAAATATTTTTTGTGTGACGTCACGTCTGCCAGAAAAACATAAAACAATCACTTTTACTATATATAATAAAGCATTAAATCCTACTCAATTATCATTAGGGCATCTTATCTTACAAAAAATGGCTTCAATTAATTAAAAAAAGCAAAAAAGATTTTTAGAGGCTATGAGGAAATGTCAACGATTTTTTTTAAAATAATTTTAGAGTAAATGGAAGGGTGATAGGAACGACAACCTTGTAAAATGACTTTTAAAATCAATGTCATATGTACCGTCGGTAATTGGAAGCTATAATAAAACTTGCTAAAATTTGTGTATTTCTCAAATACAATATGAAAAAATCGCCTTCACGAGCAAAAAGCTAGTCATAGAAAAAGTGTAAGAGAGAGGCGAAAAATAAAACAGTGGATTAATTAAATGCTCCAATAAATATATACTTTTTCTAAATATGTCTTTCTAATATATTATGTAAATTATTTAAGCAGTATTTTTTGTTATAATTTATGAATTATAAACTTTTTTCTAAATATGTCTTTGTAATAATATTATGTAAAATATGATTATGAACAGTATTTTTTTATAGTTTATAAATTATATACTTTTTTCTAAAAAGTTTTGTAATAATATTTGTGTAATATATGATTATAAACAGTATTTTATAATTTATTTCGTTGTTTTTTATGTTTTTATCATATATGATTGAAGAGTTTGCTTTCATGAAATTTTGGATAGTTCAGCAAATTTAAATCATCAAAAATTTATGAGTACCCACAAACTTTCCCATTTTCTAATAGAGTTGTGATAATTAGTCTTCTATGATCTAATTAAAGGCTAAATTCGATTATATTTAAACATATTTTACTTATAAAATAGAGCCTCTTTGGCATATGTGACGTCATGCTCATGAGGTAGGTTGCGTGGTGGTGTATTTTTTTACTTTCATAGGTTAAAATGCCTCTACCTTACTTTTAACTACCTTGGTCTGTACATTTCTAATCCAATAACTTTCTTCGTGTCAGGCGTACTCGATGTCCTACTTTGTATTTTTCATGCCTGTTGTATGCCCTCTGCATTGAATTCTTTGCATAAGGGTATTATTTTCAGGCGGCATTTTCGTCGAGGATAGTACCAAGGAATCTTAATTTTTAAATTCTATCTTAGCCTTAAAAGTTTGAATCAGGTTACTTGATACTTATCATAAAATTCAGACGAGGAGGCAACAACGAAAGGAAAATAAGAAAAAAGGGTTTTAGGCCTCTCGGCCTCAATCTCGATTTATTTTGTGTTCTTGAAGTTTTGTTTGGACTCGTTTGTATTTATTTATATATATGTGGTTCATTATAGTTTATTATTTACTTGGTGTGTTTTTTTAAGTTATGTTAGTACACGTTTTTATGAATAGAGGTTTGGTCTTTTTATAGGTAATCTAATTTTAAACTAAATGTTTATTTATGTACCATGTACACAATTTTACCTATATTTTATATTATTGTATATTTTATAGTACAGTTATAATAAAGACCTTTAAAAAAAATTGCCTCATTTTATAGTATATATTCTCGGTTAATTTGAATGAATTTGTTGACTAATAAATTCAAAGAATATTAAATCAAATGAAATATTTACGTTTTCTATTGTATTATTTTGTTGGAGAAGAGAGGATACCATACAATACCATAACAATTTATTCCATCTCAAGTGTCAGCCTTCATGTCTTAAATTTAATAGCTTTACGGCATTATATGTATATTGAGAAAAA
The DNA here is from genome assembly GCA_013387185.1 of Caligus rogercresseyi. Taxonomy (NCBI): domain Eukaryota; kingdom Metazoa; phylum Arthropoda; class Copepoda; order Siphonostomatoida; family Caligidae; genus Caligus; species Caligus rogercresseyi. The sequence continues at coordinate 11,617,680 of CP045906.1, read as the reverse complement.
ATAAATGAAAGAGATAAAACTATTTAGACCTTTTAATTACTGAGCTTTTAAATATTCTCCGAGTTACTATTTAGTAATGGCTATATAGACAAGGATAACATTTATGCAGGAGTTTTTTTTCGTAAATATAATTATTTTACCATATACATTTTGATGATTTTGGCTTTGGTAGTTTTTAAGTAGGCAATTGGGAAACCTATATATACACCGGCAAAACTCAACCTAGCGGGGTTTTCGGTGACCTCGAGGCTTTAAAAGGCTTCAAATCAGTGGTATGTTAAGGGTATCTAAGGGATTCTTCTAGTTCTTCAAATTATTTGCCAGTGTTGCACTGATATCACAGTCCCATAATCACCATGACTAACCCAAAGACGTTGGGTATACTATTACTAATCGAGAAAGGGTCGGGAGTTTTTGCAATATATGAATGAACAAGTAAATTAAAGGGACCAATACTGACAATGGTACTTTTGAAGAACATTTTATTTTAACTTTTAATCATAATTTTATTGAATATCTCATTTCAAAGATAAAATGTCAGTTGTGTCATTTAATTTCACAGTTAACAAAACAAACATTACATCATTAATTAATATTATAAGCTATAAGTAACCATAAGTATTTTGATACTCTTTTATTATTGTAACATAATGGATCGATCACTCAACCTTTTAGATTTATTAGATATAACTCGAAATTTATAATTAAACAGCGAAGTAAATGATAATTACCTTCCTTGGTAGAAAAATCTTTGCTATTAATTGCTCGTGGATTATTTTGTAGAATCTACTCAATACCGGTACATCTTACAGACGGTAAATTTCCCCACACAAATCTATCGATACCGATTGAAATCAACTTGCTACAGACTACTGATACCAGAGGTAGATTTATCTATCAAGTCTCAGCCCTACCCGTAACATATATGTACACTTTTTTATAGGCCTAACGGCAGAATATCATATAAAGCAGAAATATTGGTTATTAAAGCTCTTACTTGATAATTATATTTTACTATTTCAAATAATACATATGCGTGAGATAAATATCACCTTGTAAACTTTTTTAGAAAGTTAAAAAAATATATCTTCAATCACTTCGCTGATCCTGTAGGCTTGTTGTTGTTGTTTATTTTACTCCTTGATCATTGCTAAAAAGTTTTACATAAACTGATGTATATTATTGACTCATCAAAATATGAATTATGAAAAAATTAAATGGATAATTATATATGCTTATTCGTATTAGCTTCAAATTGAATTGATGAGAAGAGGCCTAAGAAAGAATCAAGAATGTCAAGTTCACTAATATCTTAATAAGATGTTATTGTCTTTCTTCGCACAAATAATGTAATGAATGACATCTAGCAGCTCTATTGAATTAATATTGTTTGACATGACTTTAAACTCAATGACCCTTCTTTCTTTTTGTCGTTATGTATGAATAAATATATCTCATATATATAAAGGAAAAGATAATCATATTTTTAATGCAATTTAGTAAAAAGCTATCCGCTGTAGATTTACAGATATATATGACCTTTAATCACAACGATTGCTGGACCCTTGCTGCATAAAAATTGAAATATTAATCGTCAAGATATCTTACCTTTTTACAAAATTGTGTTATTTTTAAATAAAACTATAAGTCATGGTTTTTTCGATATGTAACGTATCTCATTGTAGTTTGAATATTACTGTTTCAGGATGTCCCTTCTCAAAATTGAAATATTTTTCTACTGGAATGTTTAGGATTTTTAATTTGACAAAATGACTTCAATAATATTTCTAGACATATTACAGAAACAAATTATGATTAAGACACTTCAAAAACTATTTTAGTCAAAAAGCCTAATTTTTTGTAATTCTAACAATTTATGCAATGCATGAACGAACTCAATATCAAAAGATCTCTTGGTCATGATAATTTCTACGGGCAGCAACTATCTGATTCGTTTTCTAAGATAATTGCATCGCTTAAAAAGACCTGATAAGTTTTGGTATTGGTATTTATTATATGAAAAGGTTTTAAGTCACTATTTAAAATATTATATTACTATAAAAAGTATAAAGTATTATCTATTATCGTATATATTTTTTGTATAGGGTTTAATTATAATTTCAAAGTAAAATAGTTTAGAATAAAGACTTGAAATATAAATTATTATATTGTAGCGGATGACCCGTTTTAGTAACAGAAAGTTAGATTACCGTTTCTTAATCTTTACTCAGCAGTTCTTGATCTTAAGTTCTTGCCTGCGGATTAATAATCTGGAGGAGGAGATCAATAAACACACTCTAATTACTCTAAGAGTAGTCAGATTTAAAAATCAAATTAAAAGATAAAAATTAGTATAATTCAAAATTAGATTAAAAGTTAATAGCATATTCCCATGAGAAACATTTGTTGAGAGTTTAAATGGGTTTATAATCATATATTGATGAAATCTTGTTTAGCAGCTCCTCCTATTTAATACCTCAATGAAAAAGAGTTGAAGATTTAAAATCAAATTAAAAGATAAAAAAATAGTCCAAGCTCACGAAAGTAATAGAAAAGTTAATACAAATAACAGTCATGAGAAACAGGTATGATGGGTTATATGGGTGATTTTTAAGTATCATTAATTGATCATCTGTTGTGTTCATGCATTATTATTGGTTTGTAAGTTCGAACATTTTTACAAAATGTATAGCCAAACAATTGCGAGAAAAGAATTTTTGTAGACTTAGTTTATAAAACGTTGTTTTTTAGTTTTGTTAATGCTTCTGAAAATGAGTATATAGATTCCTAAAAATTACATCGGTAAATCAGACACCTTTCTGTATATTATTTAGCGACGTTGCTTTCTTTATATGTAGCTTTGATCATTTTAAGTATTAAGCTTAATCTTTTATTGTTTTGCTAATCTTTTTGACCAATTTAATTGTAGTAGCACAAGTTTTTCGTAGAACTTTTTCCCTTTAGAAATGAATATTCACTAATTACTTAAAACATCTTGTTAAATTATATTTCAAACACAATTCTCAGTATAATAAATATGACAAGCTCGTATATATAAAAAACGCTATTATCAGTATATTGTGTACACACACACGAGAAGAACTATGAGGAAAACAGACAATTCAACAATGAGATTGAGAGATGAAGATGACATTTATATTTAAGGGTAAAAAATTATCATTGGAATCTCTGGAGTATAAAATTTTACGTAAGATTGACTAAACAATAAATATTATTAGGCTAAAGCATATCATAATTGTTATTATAAACATTGGTTTCTTGGAATTAAAAATATATATATTTGGGGGGGTCATGGTAATAATATCTCTAGATGGGGGCATATGATTAAAAGGATGACTAAAGTATATTTATGATTTAGGGGAATTTGTTTGGATTTATTGTATTTTTTTTACTATAAAAAAGGAGGGACTGCCCAAAAAGAAAGGGACTCTTCTTCTACGGCTGTAGTAGGCATAAAATATGTTTTAACAAATTGTATTTTTGAAATTTATTATGATCCTTATTTCAACCTTCATTGGTAGAATGACGAGCCTCTCTCTTAAGTCACAGACTATATGTGCATTCATATTAAAGTATAATAATAATAATAATATTTGGTATGGAAACCTATAAAGGCTATCACAATGACGATTCCTAGAGTCGGAGGAGGCAGTTGTGCCGTCAGGGGGGCCACACCAGAGAAGAAGAAGTAATACTGAGCAACTTCCGAGCAAAGGACAGACGACAACAACAACAACAACGAGGAATAAGATTCCTTTCTACAGCTACTTCCTGTGAGTGAGGATATGGGAATGAAGGGTTTGGTCTGTTGGTTGGTTTCCTTGTCTTCTGAGGTCCAAGATGAATCACTTTCTCCATCTAAAAGTAAATGAATGAAAAGGGTTACATATAAGAATAAGTGCGATAATATATAGTATCAAAAGGATAACAAATGTGAATATTTCCCCCCAACATGATTGGTCGAAAGATGGTAGTTCTTGAAAACTCACCAATTAATATAATTTTCATTTGTCAAATCGTATTTACCTTATCAGTAGAGTAATTATTAAAAGACGATATGGGAATATTCAATTTAAAGGCTTTATAAATGAGATGAGAAAATTAACTTAGGTCTTCTTAAGGATGATAATCTTTCTCTGAGTCGATGATGTTCACGTCTCAACAACTCTGAGTAATACGATGCCTTATTTGTTCATAATGCATACTGATTTATGAACATAATATCTTGTTTATAACGTTTTGAATATCTCAAATCAATGAGCATTTACTACTGAAGTCATTTCTCGAATAAAGCATCGATAAAACATCCCTTGTTATAAATCAAGGTATAATAATTCGGTAATTATTTTAGATCAGCTTTCTCAATAATAATACAATAAGATGACATAACGATAGCTAATTGATGTTTTCTCACTCACCTCAATGATCCGTTGACAGATCTTCGATCCTTGACGATATAAATGGCGCAGACAAAGAAGAGAATTCCTCCAATGAGTTGAACGCCGCAGTTTGAGAGTAAGGAATCTGAAGAGAGAAGTATTCGATGGTTTCTTCACAGGACCGCCGACGATAAGGGTAGAATATCATTTGATGACGAAGCGGGAGGAGTGCAATAAGCCTGAGTGTTGTTGTAATGGACCTTGAGGCTATCAGATATCTAAAATGGGAGAAAAAAGAAAATTATTGTTTTGATGCTTAGGCTCATAAAATGTTTCATTAAGAGTGAAAAAGAAGTTAGGACTACTAAGAACATAAATGTAAACCATATTGATTGCAAGTTATTCAATCCCATGGTATGAATATATTAAGGTGAGGTCAGATATGACTTGTTGAAAGGTCAATGTTTATTATATATGACTGAAATTGGATACCTAAGTGATGTCATTCAAATATTAACTAAACAGAAGCATTTTATTATTTTTTTAATTAAAGGGATGATGCAACTGGAAATTTGTTTAGATGTCCCTAAACTTTCTTGGCAGTAATGTAGAAAACGTAGTTCTTTTAATTTAAAATTTTCATTTATTTTTTAAAAGCTTTTAAAACTTATCAAAATAAGTCCATTAAGTTTCAACAGAATACAAACTGAAGAAATAACGTACCAAATACCTAAGATTCAATTAATTGTTTCTTTAGATTTTAGAATAGACTTACCGCACCGGAACTTAATAAAATCATATGCTTTTGCTTGTATTAAGTTTAAACAAAATATTAATATGACCGGTAGAACATACCAATTGTATTACTATATATATACAAAAACATTGACTAAAAATAATATTATTTTATCTTATAAGAAAATTATTTTGAGTATAAGTGAAGTCACATTTGGCAATAATTGAAGTTTTTATTACTGAGCCTAATTCCCTTCCGCTTTAATGATTTAATACTTATGCACGTCAATTAATATGTGGTGCAGCTAATTGACTCATCATAATTCATGCTAGAGAATCCGTTCATTGCTCTCAGTTAGCAAGAAACAAAGCAACTTCCATGTGAAACAAGGTGTTAAAATACAATATTTATACAAAAAAAGTTCCTTGTAAATTGATCCCTCGGACATTTTCATGTTCAGCTTCAAATTACATAAAGGAAGAGTGAATGTAAAAAGACAATCATGGATAAGGAAGAAACGAAGGATTGCGCTACTGTGTACTCGTGTGTTAAAAGAAACGATCCAACAAAATATACACCCATCCTTAGACTGTAAAATTGCCTATTTTCATTTATTATAATAATATATTATAATACCTATATGGTATTGAAGGAGCTCATATTCTAAGGATTAATAAATTACATGAAACAGAGCCTTCTTAGCTTTAGTGTATGTTCACACATAAACTGTGACGTGTCAAGTGACACCTAATTTATTTTGTACTATTCCTTCTTTTTTTTATGATGTTCGATAAATCGGTTTCAAACCATAGAATATAAAGATATAGAGAGCTGATTGGATTCTTTAAAGAAATACGTCATTGGGTCCACAACATAGAGATAAAAGATATAGAGTTTATTCCCTTCATCATTCATAGAATCTATCTCTATGATCAGCTACGATGACGTAGTATAAATTACTTTGTTTATTTTGCACACACAGAAACAACAGATCGCTGTGTTTCTCTGCTATTGAAGGGAATCAGCTCTCTATATCTTCATATCTTATGTTTCAAACATAGGGATATTAAAATATAGAGAGCTTATGGATTCTTCAGAAAATACGTCATTGTGTAAAGAATACAGCTGAAAGATGTTTCTCTGCTATTGGAGGACATGAAATGCGCTATTGTGCCCAGAATACACCTGAACGATGTTTCTCTTCTAATTGGAGGGAATAAGCTCTCTATATCTTTATATTTCTATGGTTTCAAAGTGTAATCCTATTTAATGATAAAATGATTACATGACACATGTTGTGATGGCACTTCGCAAAATCATCACACATTTAACACGATAAACACAGTTTCATTAGGAATTCATAAGGGTTTTTATAATTTCATAATAAGGAATAATGAGTTGCTGCTATTCCAAGCTCCATATGTTAAAAATACATAACAATACTTCAAAGATATTTTAATTAAGCTAAAAAGTAAATAAAGTATTTTAGTTCTATGAGTCAAGTATTTCTAAGCTATTCAAATAACTAGAAGCTTTTGAACATTACTATGGTCCAAATATATTATATAAAACCTTGAAATATAAAATATATATGTTATTTAATTTTGTAATTTGATGAAACATTATAACGTACAACATATAAGAGCCCTTTTAAGCCTTTAACTCCAGGGATATAAATATTAATATGTCCCTGAGAGTAATATAAGTACATTATAAAATGTAAGGCCCTAGCCTATGATAAAAGCCTATGAACTCATGGCTCTTCGAGAGTACTTACGTACATACTGCTATTCAGATTTTCTAAATACTATTTTCTGAATGAGTATTTCCTTATATTATAGGTACAGCCGTAGAAACTCTCTTTTTCAATTCAAGGGCAAACTAACTACTCGAAACTCATCACATATTGAATGTATTAATTTATTTTGTTTCAGGGCACTATTTCATTTTATGTATACTATGGTATTAAATAGATCTATCTTATACAGTAAGTCTATACTTATAATTCGGTGAGTGTAAGAATTCTGTATAAATCGTTTGAAGAAATTTAACAAAAAAATTAAAAGCATTATTTCCTTTTGTTATTCCTACATTCGTAAATACTCCATTTTTAAGTGCAAAGTAAATCCTTAAGCATTTTCCCGGCATTTAATAACATTAATTCACTCTTGTAAAAACATAGCAGATTGTATATTTAGATATTTACCAATCCAATGAAGTAAGGGCTTCCGCGTCTCCAAGAGCATGTGAGACAAGGATTTGAATGGCCTCCGCAGTGGACCTCCGCGTGGGTATGACGACATAGAGTAAAATATCTGCCACAATGGACCAGTTGAGATTAAGTGCCACTTCTCCGGCAAAGAGAAAGACAAACGTCAGAATAATGTGCTCCGTACAAGGAGCATTCCAAGGCCAAGAAGAAGGCGGATATAACGAGTCCGTGCCGCAGATGATGGGGTCTGCACGAGGATTCGACGCTGGAGCCTAGTGCTCAGAACAGATCCCAGAGGAACACCAACGATGCCTGAAAGCATCGTGACAGCTCCAAAGACGAGAGCCACGTTTTTATCTTCATGGGATGGGTCTCAGGGGGACCGAAACTCTTTAGTCCGCTGATTATGTAGAGGGGCCCCACCAGGAAAGGGCTCCGGTGCAAAAGGCCACGCATGTAAAGCCAGCGTGCTTAGAAAAAAGACTTGTTGCTGCCCAGGTCCTTGAGGTCTTGAAGGTACGTCGTGGCCTCGATCTCGTTCCCGTGACCCTCGCTCTCACCCCGGTTGGGGTCCTTAAGCAAAAAGAGGATCATGAGAACGGCGATGAAGCCGAGAATGGGCGTCACACGGAGACCCCATCTCCAATCCCCCGCAAGGTTGGACATCTCGGATCCCAAAATGTAGCCGGATCCACTGAAAGAAGAATTAGGAATTGAAGAATTAAATCTTGTTAAATTAACATAATATAAGTTTGATTTTTTTAAAGAAAAAATATCTTTAAACAGAAAGTTGTATGAATAAAATTATATCTTGTTAAATTTACCATATAATAAAAATAGAGATGTCACTATAGTATTTTACGTGATGGAATATTTTTTATTTTTAGTGATATTTATAATTCTAGATAATATATTCACAAATAACAGCATTTAAAAAAGTGAAAAATCCTTTTCATCTTGGAATGTTCACTTTCAATAAATAAAATTTATAAATTAATTATATTCAAAAGTGTCCATAAGTGCGTTAGAATAAATGTAATATTATTATTATTTTGTATGTGTACAAATAACCATAGTTGTTTTTCAGGATTAAATTACATTTGCATAAATCAAAATTGTCCTTTATTAACCAATATTTATTTTTTTAAACAATGAATAAATGATATATTAATTTTAAATAAATTCTTTGATAAATTAAATTTACAAATCCACACACATTTTATTGGATCCACAGAGGTTATTGAGATATTATTATTTGAGTGCTTGCATTAATATTCAAATAGTTGGTAGGTATGATTCATCAGTTGTAGAAATGGTTTTGCCACGTTGTCATTTGTTATAATGTGATTGTAATTTAAAGAAAAATATCCTTTCTCTGGAAGAATACAAGTACACTTGAATTTATTGATATGCAATTATTGATTTGTTTCTTGTTTTTTAGTTTGCCATTGAATTTATTGTTTTAAATTATAAATGTTATTTTATCTTGCTAGATTAGAGAGACATGCACTTTATCAAGTGTTCGGAGGGTAGCAAAGACAATTGCAGGGCTGTCTAGATCATTATAGCTCCTGAAGTTTAATGTAATTATAAATTTAAAAAAAAAATTCTCTATTTTTTAAATTAATATTTAATTATTGTATAATTATTTGTTTGTATATAAATATATTTGTTTTTAGTAGCCATGAAGACTAGAGTTATATTAGCTCCGTAATAAATCATACAACAACAACATTATCTATTGTATTATTGTAAAGCCCGAACTTACCATCCAACGGGGATTGCAAAAAGAATACTGCGAGCATTTTTGAGCGTTCTTCCTTGACAAACATGTCACTGATGATGGTGGGAGCGATGGTGGAGTAGCTTGCCTCTCCAATCCCAACCATTCCTCGACAAATTAGGAATGAATAATAGCCCTAAGAGAGAAAAAACATTTTTATTTTTAGCCTATATTGTTCGATAGAATTGCATTATCCGAAAGGATATAAATAGCATACTAGCATGTAAATTAGTCTATTGAGCCTAGGATACTCTTATCAATGAGGTAGACCAAAAATGACCATCCCCTCTCGGGAGACTTCGAACCTGCGCCACCTATACAACTAGATGAAAATACGTATATTAAGTTAGTTTTTATAATGTATTGTCAATTTACTTCCAAGCAAGTATCTGAATAATTCTCAGACTTATCATATAATCATATATATGATCATATAAGGTAGACACATATATATGATATTCCATGCCTGTCAAAAATTATTTGTGTAACACAAAACATTTGCAAAAACTCGCACTATGTACGTCAAGCTTGCTGTGACGTGTCAAGTAAAACATCTTTCTTCAGACATTTGCAAACAAGAAGCACAAATAGACCTCCTCTATACTTAACGATCTATTTTTTTGCAAATGACGCAGGGTATTGATGTCGCATAGATGGAGGTGGTGGTCTTTTACTTGCAAAAATATCTGTTCACATAAAAAAGCGATGGAGTGATGACCTTCAATGTAAAAATAAAAATCAGGAAAATATATTCGTAAAAACAAAATGGCGGATCAGGAAATTAAATTGTGATAGAAAGAAAAGCTTAGGTACACATAAATAGTTTTAAAAACATTAGAGGGTAAAATTGTGACGTTATATTACATGTCGAAGATATGGTGATACTTGAGGCTGATATATATATATATATATTATACTTTTAACAGTCCATGTAAGACGTCCATTATTGCAAGAGAGTAAAAACAGGAGAATCTACAATTAGTACGAACCAACGTGGGGTTGAATACCAACAGCATGTTATTTCTAGGGCAGCAGTAAGTAGACTTCTTATTTTCTGTTTTAAAGTATGTTACTACAGTACAAAGATTGTCATTCAAAATATCCGATAGTCATAAGAGATTAATTTTGTTCCACACTTAGCAATATATCTGATACATAGTTCTTAAGTAAATATTATGATCCATAGAAGCGCTTTCGATGTCATATCATCACCAATTCAGATCCAGTGATGTAAAAAAATATATGTGAAAGCGTAAATGATTCATGAGGTTCGGTTTCATTGAAACCAAAGTCCACTTTAACTCAATTATTGTATTGGGTTTTTATTTGCCCCACAAATAATGTCTCAATACTACTAATAAAGATTAGCTTGCTATCTTTAAAAAAGTAAATTTGGGTGTTGAAGAGTTGTGATTAAACTGTCCTTAACCTTTCTTCTTTTAAGGCAACTCTACGTTTGAATTGCTTATTTATTATTATCTAGGGTCAGAGACGTACGGACAGTACAACAAGACTTCGTAGAAGTTATATATACATGCGTCAAGCTATAGCCTTTAATTTAACTTGGAGTAACATCTACTTTTTCTAATTTCTGGATATATATAAACCACGTAGTTAATCTACATTCAAATGTCATGCATCATAAGTAGGATAAGAACTGTATATTTCTATTTGGCTTTCATTCTAAAAATAAATATCATAGGTTCAATTAAGTAATTTTGATATTAGTTGCTTATTGACTCCTCCATAAATCCAACACATATCAGAGCTTAATATAACTTAACTCAGCCGGTTGAAGTATTGTACGCATCTAAGTTGTCAAACAATTTATATTTGCATAACAATCTAGATGACTTAAAACGTTTTTTGTAAAGGGACTTTACATAAGTCATTATGTTTTTTTAATCCACACAATTGAATCATAAAGGCTTAAGAAATATGTTTAATGTATCATTTCCTACACTTTAAACAATGCTTTGCAATATCCAATACGTTTGACACTGTGCCTTGATACCCAATTTTAATTTAATAATAATAATGTATTTTTATTTATATCAAAATCAATACAACTCCCTTAAACCACAAAAAAAACCGCATCTAATACTTATAAATAATTTCATTAAAATTATAAAATTGTTTATTTAGCTCCCAAAATGGACCACCCTCAAGCCTCATGAACTTAATCTGGTATAAGCCGGTAGTTAACTATTATAAAGCTATTGTCTTTATCAATAGCAAACTATTACAAATGCAAGATATATAATTAATTATTCTTTTGACTCGCCAGAGATCTTACTCTTATAACGACAACTTTAAAGCCGTCACTTTGAGGATATAGGTTTCATATCACTAAAAGTGACTCAAAATATATTCTTACACTATTCTAAGAGTAGATATATTTGATTCAAGTTTCAACATTTAATACTTAAGAATAAGTTTAAAAGCCATCATTTTGAATGTGAAGATGAAGCGTTTGAAGTACTAGAAATGATATAAGCCTCCTTCAATGGTATATTACTACGATTACATATCATTGATATTCATTTTGTAGAATAAAAACAGGTCAATTGATTCATGTTTTTGGCATTCAAAGATGGGGATCCTTTGGTATGGGTCAGGTCATTTGGAAGATAAGGTCAAGCTTTTGTTGATTCGAAATACCACATCGAAGTCTCATGTCATATTCTATTGCTTTGGATATAGGTATGCATAGTCGAGAAGAAAGTATCTGACTCTCAATGCAAGCAATGAGTTTTTTGAATTGCAATCCAGTGAGGTGGATTGGATCCTTCTTTCTTTCTTTCAAGGAGTCCCTCTCTCCCTCGCCTGCTTCCAACTTACAGGCATAAAGGATCCAATGAGCGTGAAAATCGCCCATATGAAGACGCCTACAGCCATAATGATCCGCCGCGAGTGTCGATCTCCAAGATATCCAAAGAGAGGTGCAAAGAACATATAAGTCACCACAAAGGCCGTTTGAAGTGCTCCGGCTTCGCATCTCCAATGCCGTAGTCATCTTGATGCTCTCCAGGATACCCGCCACAGTGAATCGATCCATATAATTGATGAGGTTCACAAAAACAAAATGCTCACATAGCGCCATTTTCGAGAGCCAGAGGATCGAGCCTTGTTCGAGGCCTCCTCTCGCACGAGATCCTGGCTGGAAGGATTGTTGGGAAAAGACGGAAAGAGAACCTGCATGATCTTCTTGTCTTCCAACATGGCAAAGCAACACGGTCTATTTTATTTTTAGAATGAACTTCACGAAGAGGAGGAACCGTTGTCCAACTCGATTTGAATTCTATGCTGAAGTGAAGTTCACTGATGATGTCGTGGTAGCCTTTCACACGCCGCTTGCCGGGCACGCCCTTCAAAAAGGAGGTGGAGCCTATTTCAACTCAACATCGTACGATTCTTTCTCAAGAAGGTATCTGAGCCGTAGAACACTACTTTCCTTTCCTTCACAGCTGACGTTCAACATTACCTTCCAAGTCCCTGACATCATCACATTAAAGCCCTAAGGTGGATCATGATATCGTCCGACCATCACACCACTTTTTCCTTCTTTTTCTCTCTCTTTCTCAAAAGAGAGACAGAAAGTAAGACCACGTAGGAAGTAAAAGTGCTTTTTTAGGAGAAAGCTGACATAATAATAAGAGATTTAAAATTGACGCATGAAAGAATGACGTCAGAATGGACTCACGTGATTCCATTCAGAAATGAATGGAAGTTTTCCCTCATGCAATGGGAGTTTCGATTTTATTATTTCCCTTATTTATTTTAAATGCTTTATAGGATGGTCCATAAATACGCTCAGTTCATTTCAATGAATGATGATAAAGTGTGTTGTGTAAAGTCTCCTGTATCGTTTGTATTGTATTGATTATTGCTAAACCTAGATGAATGTACAAATTGGCTTCCTTGATAAGGGGCGAAAAGGTTCCTTCTAGGGTGGAAATAATATGTACTATCGAATAATATATTAACCTTTTAAGTCGTGACAACGCATCAAGTTAATCAAAAATTAAAAAGTAGATCCCTCTTTGAACACTTGGCAGGGAATAAAATATTATGTACAATAGAAATCAATATGCTTTATTATATTGAAGAGGTTCATTCATTGGATGAGTGCAGTGGTAAGAAAATCCCTATGAGTCATATTACGGTTTTTTTGGCGCAGAAGCCAACAAAAGATTGTGTCTCTAGGATCAATTTACCATCGTGATAAAAGAATCGGCTTTACACAATTGGCTTGATATTAAGACATGTGTTGAAGGGCCATGTACAAGTCCAGTCCTTAGACTTGTGAAAAGATGTTATCTTCTTCAATGAGTGAAGAAACAATATAAGAAATGCAGTAACTTATATGTATAAACCGATTTCCTTGTTTCCACTTTATGCAAGAGTCGGAAGTACTTGCATTGGAGAAAATAACATGGTGTTGTTGCTGAATGAGTTTATTTAGAGCAATCGTCCCCTCTTAGCTACTGAAAATAAATTAATATAATACTATAAAACATTTAAGAATAAGATAATATAAATATATTAAAGAAAACTAGCATTATCCATTTGATCACTTCGAGTTCCAGATGTGATGTTGGCCTCACTTAGGGACTGAAAAAGCCCTATAACTTGATGAGGTTGACAATTGCGAGGCAGGAGGTTATGTCAGGCTTTTTGGAGCTTTTTGAGAAAACTATGGGTGGTCTTGTGGTGGTCCACAAGCAGGGGCAGAGTAGCCAGCGGGAGTGCCGGGGCTATTCCGGTGGGCGCTGGCCTCAAGAAACATAAACGGCCATTAACAGCCTCCCAATATTGGGGCCTGTATAGGCCGGCGAGTGCATAATTGTCCCGGTGGATAAATTCTTCCCACTCCGTTCCTGTCCACAACTGTCCTTTGAAAGGGCAGTAGCAGATCATATGAAATGAAAGTTCAGCCTGATTGATCACATATTCCATTTTAGTGCTCATCGTGTGATGCCATAAAAATATTACTTATGAAGAAGATTCAACTAAAGCGTTGAGTTGGTGAAATATTAGAATGTTGTCTGCTAAAGTAACTTTGCTAACAAAATGAGTTGGGGGTTTCTACAAACAGGTAGTAAGTGAGTTTTGACGGTTCGGAACGTTATAACGACAAATACAAGGTCAGTACGTCGTTCCTTTGAAAGAGAAGCGACATAAGTCAAAGAATACTCTAAATAAAAAA
>CP045906.1:11571682-11596345 GCA_013387185.1 Caligus rogercresseyi | reverse complement strand
CTATGCAAGTTAGAACCGTATTTGTAGTCTGCGTCATTTAGGGATTGCCCCGTATAACAAAATACTGTTTTATATGGTGTTTTTTGCCTAATTGGTTCGAAAGAATTACATCCGACAGGATATAAATAAGCATTATAGCATTAAAATTAGTCTATCGAACCTAGGATCTAATCAATGAAGTAGACCAAAAATGACCATCCTTCTCGGATTCGAACCTGCGCCCCAAACAATGAGTTTATTCGTTGCTTCTGACGAAACACGTCCAAATTTTGATTACTATTTCATACACCCTATATATGTATATCGAGGGTTTTACCAAAGTGTATTTCATACTTCCAAAATATGAGTATTAAATAAGAACCTATCAAGATTAATTTAAATAAGTAACTTTTGAGACAGCAAAATAATGAAATGAAGAAAGGAGTTATTGTTGTGTTGTAATCTAGGATAATGTCTAGTTTTTAATGTGATAGTTTTTAATCCTTTTTTCAGTTTGAAAATTTTGTTTATTTGTGATAAAAATATAATTTATATAAAATGAAGGAAAGAGGTTCTTTCAATGATACACAATTGTTCTCACAGATTAACGTGGAACTATTTGGAATTAGTTTTATGTGCATTCGTCATTTTTTGTAATGTTAAGAGAAACATAGAGTTCTTAAATTTTCCTCATGTACACACATAGGCTTTACTATTTCTTGCTAGGTTTGAAAAAAAATCTTGCTTTCTCGAAAATGGATTGCAAACCGCCAGACAAAAAGTATATAGCTTTTGTTGTACGGGAGAAAATCTTGTCATTTCCATTATCTCCCATTGTGAAGTACTTTAGGGTACTTTTATCAATGTTTAAAAGTCGAATCTTTTCGTTACCCCATGACCTTAGGACCAATGCTCTTCTGCAAATCCGAAATTTAAACACTTGCAGTTGTTGATTATATAGAAATATGTATATAATATTTTTACCAGAATCACAAGGCCTCCGTCTATTTACCTTCTACTTCTCTTTACTGCTGAAAGAGAGATCGATGACGCAATCCTTTCCGCAGTAAAAAAAGATGAGATGATATATGATTGCATATATCCCTGGTATATTACAGGTCTATCCTCCTCTGGAGATTGAAGGCTCTCCCAATGGTTATTAATCAGAGATTTTAAATTAGTGTTAACAGATTCTTTTCATTTACTCTATTCATACACCAGACAATTTCTAAGATCTCGACTTTCTTTTAAATTAACATGAGCAAAGATTTATTTTATTCTCTATTTAGGTCCGATCTTTTCTTAAATTGGGATACGTAGTCAATAATTATTTCGAACCTTCTGATTATTTATGAAGTCTGAACGTCTTCAAGATCAAACATTCTTGTGCATGTTGACTCCTTGGTCATATTTTTAATCCTTCTGATCGCGATACTGACAGCCTCCTTGATGAGCATTGGGGTTGCTTCTCTGTTCATTCATATTTTGTAATGGTTATATAGCGAGCTTTTCAGTCTTCTTAAAACACTCAAGTGGGGATAGTGTGTTAAGTTGTATGCATATAATTACCGTGACGTCAGAGATGCTGATTGCTATTGTTTTTGTCGTCGTCCCGCGACTCAGAGGAGTCATTCAGTCCCTTCATAGACACTTGTTTGATAATAACCTTTATCAAAGTACACATTGGTCTTTGAGAAAACAATCACTCCTCGATAACGTGTCAGTAGATAAATACAAAACAATGGTAAGTAAGCTCCTTGGGTTGTGCATCAGATGAAGGGTCAAAATATTGGATTCATAACTGAGTGGCCTTGCCACTTGTTGTTTAAAGCTATATGTACACTTTCAATGACAGCATTATTATTTAAGAATCTCCCAGACAACGAGCAATTATTGAGTGATTAAGCCGTGAATTCGATGGTTAAGGATTGGGATTTTTTTTCTATCACGTGATTGGTGAATAATCATAAAGCAGCAGTTGTATCACAAAGGGGTACGTTACTTTGATCTCCTACCTGAGCTAGAAACAAAGAGAAACCCCACTTCAACACGGCCATCTTGCTAACATTCCTCACAAACCTCTCTATTATTGTACTTATTATAGAAGGATCTGGACCCGCGAGTCCCGTTGAACATATTCATGAGCCGAGTCAGTGCTAGGAGCGACCATATTGATGAAGGAGCTCCCAAACGTCTCGTCTCCTCCTCCGATCATTGAGGATGAGACGAGACGGGGCAAATATAATGACTGGATCATGCCACCCGTCCACTCCCATTCGAAAAATTTGATCCCAAGCAATGATGAATCAATGTAAACAATAATAAGAACAAGGCAGGGGCACTCTGGATGACGAATACTTTTTTTCCTTCTTCTTCTATAATAAGTACAATAATAGAGAGGTTTATGAGGAATGTTAGTACAATGGCCGTATTGAAGTGTGGTTTCTCTTTGTTTCTAGCTCAGGTAGGAGATCAAGTACCGTACCCTCACAAAGTATCATTTCACTCGCGGCAGTTGAAGTGAGAAGAATATCATTCTTAAAAACATTAAATTCCATTTCTAATAGGCCTTGATCCGTGTCATTTGCGTGTCTTTTAATATTGCCTATGAATTTTAATGGAGCAACTCTTTACGCTCAAAGAAATGATTCATCATCTTGGGGAAAATAAATAAATCATCAATTCTCTGAGGATAAGATTTAAAAAAAGAATGAAAACTGAGTTTACGCGGGATGAAGGAAATATTGTATATTGGAGAGTTATCAAGAACTGCCATCAAGGCTTCCATCCAGATAAGTTTCCAATAGCAAAAGGAGGCTTATTAGTAAGGATACAATGATGATGGTAATTCTCAGTAATACACATTATTTATTTACGTTATCAAACCAATTTTCTTTTTTTAGTACGTTCTATGAGCGGAATGAGGATCTATTTACAGGCAATGATAAGAAACAAAAATAAACAATAAATATTTTCCGGAGAAGGAGCTTCATTAAATTAATAATATTAATCGGTAAATTGAGGAGCCCATTCAAAGGATTAGCCCACAAGAAGAGAATGATGACACTTTAATATCTGATTTGATGCTTGCAAATCAAAGGCCGCGAATGAAGTGATGTTTTAATTCATAACACCAATTAGTATTGAATTGGTCACACTCATAGATGCGACTACCGAATGTAAATCGGTATTCGATATTACTGATGGTAGATTTCAAATATCCAACCGATTTTACGATATTCGGAAGAAACTACCGAATACCGTACCGATTGACAATCGGTACGGTATATTTAAAAGTATGACTTTTGTAGCATTCATATAGAGACATAAAGATATAGAGAGCTTATTCCTTTCAATAGCATAGAAACATCGTTCAACTGTCGCTTTGCCCAAGCGCTCCCTTGTGTGAAGATCTTGAACTTTGCAAAATAATTAACAGCAACTACTTATCGTATTATAGAGCAGATACATAAATAGACATTCAATATAAGCTTATGCTATGCATTGAATACTAGAGTACCTGAAAGTGCATTTCATATCGGACAATAAGAGACAGTAATGAAAAAATGCTATAGCCTTCCATTTCCTACAAAATCCAAGTACATATATAATGTATATAAGATTAGTATGTGTTAAATTTCAATAATATATAATAAATTATAACAAATGATGTATTTAATTGTCCTTTGCTATAAATTGTCCGATATTAAATGCATATGAAGAAGTCAAAGAGCAGATACATAAATAAATTTATCTCTTTCTTATCTACCGTACCGAATATCAATCGATACTGTAGATATATAATAAAATCTACCGAATACCGATCGGTAGAAGGTATATAGCGAATACCGAACCGGCGGTAGATTTTCTACCGAATCCCAGCTCTGGTAACATTCATTTTCTTCCCATTAATTACGTTCGAGAAACAGTTTCTTACTTATTGGCGAGTAAAGTATATGTACTTAAATCTGGGGTAAGAAAAAGGTTGTGCTTTTGAAACGTGATTGGTTGAAATAAAGGAGAGGGAATAAATAAAAAAGCAGTATGGGATAAATCATCACTTCACTCGCGGCTGCTGTTGAGGTGTGAACATCTACTCTGATAATAATATCATCCTTAAAATAATAATTTCTCTTTTCCATGGACCTCAATCTATAGGAATCCAAACAATGGGCATTTCCTATATCACCTATTAATCGAATAAAGGAGTTCCTAATATGTACTCAAGGCTAAACAAATGTTTATTTTGTTTCATCATATATGCCGATAAATGGAGCATCACTTTGATATTTGGACGCAGGACTTAGTATATCTGTCGATAAGTTGATAATTAGATTGACAGGCAGAAAAAAAGAAAACAGTGTTATCTAATGAAAAATGTATATAGTTGAGTTTGCAAACTCATCCATATCTAAGGAAATTAGATCACAATAACATCGCTCAATGTTTTAAATATATATTTTGGCGCACTTTTATTTGTTTTGTGAATAGAGGAAATGAGGGGGGGGAGGGAGTAAACTTCATAAGAATACATAATTATAATTCATGAAACACTATAACAAATCAGAAAAAAAGAAAGAAAATAGAAGGTTTTTGACTTGGAACTAACATAGCATCAATAGTATATATTACTTATTATTATTATATAAAAATCCTAAAATAACCACTAATGTAGAGAAATTACTCATGCAGATTTGTAATTAGATGTGACTTATAAAACTTTTGTTTCACTTTTCATCCATCCTTTAGGCTATTAAGAGTGTTTGTTTACACTAGTTCTAGTAGATTTAATACATCACACTCATGATTATTATTATTACTATTTTAATAATGATTTAATTAGATATATCTCTATATATGTATATCTAGTAGTACACACACCACACCAAGCAAGGCCAGCTATGCTATATAACAAAGTACGTCTTAAAGAGTGAGATAATTGAGAGAAACCCCAGAGCATCATTGGCAACACTTCATAGTTTGTTTAATATTTTGGGAAAACATAATAAATCAAAATTAAGTAATATAGAATGCAAATTAAAGCGATGAGTAGTTCAAACATGTTTGAATGAATGGAATGAGGTGAGCAGTATAAAATATATATCTTAAGAAAAGCAGTTTGCTTGTTACATCAATACTTGCAAAGTACCATACATATAGATTAGCTCGTACAATGCCCTTTTTCATGTTTTTAATACATTTTTTAAATATAAAAATACAAATATTTAGTATGACATTAGTATCAATTGTCAACCATTTTGCAACATTATGCTCTGCTACTCCGCATTTCAAGTTGTCACGCTCCTTGCCTTCTAGATTATTTACCTTTTATTTATTGCCTATTCAACTACTAAGTCCAAAGAAGGGTCACTTTTTTAAATTGTGTGGTCTTCACTTAATACATGGAGATCATTTGCCAACTCCAAGCAATCTGAGCTGTTTTAAAAGGCAAAAGAATATAGGTATATATATATAATCATTTTATTTTCGAATTACCTGCTTTAACGGATCATTTGCTTCTTTTTTATTTTGTAAATTAAAAAGGCACACAATGAAGAGGACAAATGCAAGGGGTTTCTCCATAGATAATACAGAATACCAAAGCAACATATTGATGCGCTAAATGTCTACGTATCTCCATGGTAAGAGAAAGACATAATGAACGTAAGAGAGAGTGAGACTTCATATTTTGTAGGATCAAATAGGGAGTAAATTGACATTATGGAATATATATATATATATATTCTCACTCTTTCTTTAGTTCTTTTCCCCTACAATGAAGATGATAATAAATACGACGATGAATTTCACGGCTAATGTTGCTTGGGTATACTCTTCTCTTAATCGGGATTGTATCTCTAAGAGACTCGTTATTTAGTTGGCCATTCACACCAAGGGAAATATGAGAGGAAGGATGAGGAAATAAGAGGGTAATACATAGTTAATTCGACAAATATTTTCACTGGGTCACAACCACGGTAGCAGGGGTGCCAGCTGCTACACTCACACCTCCTCCTATGCTATTGGTAACGAGGAGTGTACTATTACTACTACCAGCGCCGCCGCCGCTGGATCCGTCGTTATCATGGGACTTCATGTGTCTCTGTAGGTAGTCTCTTCTCCCATATGACTTATCGCAAAGTAGGCATACAAAGGGTCGAATCCCCTTGTGCAGCTCTTGAACGTGCCGTCGGAGGGAGTCAAACTTGGAAAGTTTCTTCCGCAGACGGTCCCGTTATCCAGGACCCAGCGACAGGTCTTTTTGTCGTCCAAGCGCTTCTTGGGGGGGGAGAGGTTGTGTTGTGAGGAGATAATGGTTGCTGTTGCGGTCGTAGGGATGTTGTTAATACTATGATGATGATGATGAGGTGGGCTGCTATGAATCTGTGAGGAAGATGAGGTGCTGCTGCTAAAAGATGATACGCTACTCGTAACGACAGCAGCAGCAGGAGGTGGATTGTTCTCTATGGACATAAGGGTTGTGTGCGAAGAAGAGTTCCGGACGAGTTGATGAGGTGATGCGGAGACTGTTTGAATCACTGTTCCTCCCTGAGAGGACAAGGTAGGAGAGGTGGCAAAGCTGAGCCCTGAATTCGTCCTTCCGACAACTGTGCCCACCTGCAATAATATCAAGAAGGGGAAAATGATATGAAAAATCCAGGATACAACAATCTAAATGGATGAATCTATTCAGCTTGATGTGAAAAGACGCTCTGTCGCTGCTTTTAAGAAAATGAACATTGTGATAAAAAGTGAATCATTGTTTAGAATTATCTCTAGGTCGACTCATGAATCGTTCCTTAATAGCGTTAAACAAACTATTGGAATTCCAGACACTTGACGACAAACGTTGCTGATGGATGCAATCTTTTATAGCGTCATGAACAGTCTTTTTCTTGTGTTGTTTTATGGTATGGAAGGTTGTTTTCTAGCTCTATATTTATATGTTATATGGAGACTGATGTTAAGATATGCCAATTTTGATATTATTATTATTATTTTAAGTTTGTTGTGCACTCACTTTTCATTGTATGTTTGAATAACACATTTACTTACAAATTGAAAATGATGATCTTCGAAGGTGTTTTTATCAACCTTTAGTTTACACCAGAGATTAAAGCAAGAGAAAATGCAATATATACAAGTGTATAGGAATAGCATTAGATGATTCTAATACAAGGTCATTTTTGTATTGATACTTTTATCTCAAATATTGACATTTAGGGTACCCCTCAAACAACTTATGTATATTAAGTAGCAATAATTTTTATATACAAGTATACTTTTTTTGGGAATATTTACTGCTTCTCAGTAACAACTAATTAACCCCTATAGCCAGTTTCCAGATACTGCCGTTTGTAATATTGCAAGCGAAAAAAAATACACTGCTCTTATGCCTATATAAAAATACAAATGTGGAATAAAGTGTTAATTTATGCGTATTTTGTCGGGTTTATATGCGTATAACTTGTTATTGTATGACTTTTACAGTTGTGAATTAGTATAGATTGATTTGTTTCAGGGATATTATGTAACTGGTTTCGACATATATAAATTAATAACATTTTGTCGAGATTGGTTCTCAGAATTGTTTATTAAGAATTATAGATATATTCACATATATCATATTAACATAAAATAATTTTCTATTTATAACGATATATTGTCTAAAGCTAAGCTTCTAAGCTTATAAATGATTTCCATATGCAATAGAATGAAATAAAAACTAACAATATCGCTGAGATCAAACTTTTTATTGTTTATCACTAAATTTTAAATAGTTGTTTATCACTATTCGTTGCTAATCCCAAAAGTAAGGAGTGATAAACATAAATATGACTATTCTTAATTTAAAAAACACCCTTTCAAATCAATTATTCCCGATTGCTAATGCTCATAAAAACTTCGACTTTTCATAAAACACATGTCTATTTTATTTATTAAAAGAACCTTTAGAATATAAATGTTTCCTTCTCACCACTTCCCAACTGTTCCAAATAAGCAACAAAAACCTATGGCATATGAACTCCAAAAGTCAATAAGCGTTAAATATTTTTTTATATGAAAATTATCAGGATAAATAAATCTCATAGCTGTTATTATGAGCAGACATATAAACCGTTACAAACCGTTATAATCACACCAAAGAAGTCAAGAATAACAAATAAATGACTCAGTTTTTTTTAAAATAATATCAAACAAATATTTCAATTTACACATATAACAACTATATTTGTTTTTAATTATTAAATAATCAAGTTTTGATGCATCAAAATCCAATTTTCACATTAATTGATTTAAGTAGTGCATCTATAATTAAATAATTGCGAAAGAATTTCTTTGATCCTTGTAAATATAAATCCAGGGATTCAATAAATGTGTGTGCCCCGTCAAATTCTCTTAAAAAGTGATGAACAGCATTCCCTCGGAGTGTCGTCTATTTAAGTGATTGATATTTCATAGAATATCCAACTGACATTCTTGATTTGAGTGTCAAATGAAAGACAATTTGAAATCCTTTGATTTATTCAACAATCGTCACTTTCTTAGAGTTAAGAAACATACCTACTGAGATTAGTAAAGTAACCTAAAATTTCAAATTTATTCTCTCCGTCATGCTTGACCATCGATCTTTATTGTATTTTTTGTAGTGGGTTTATTTATACTTGTTTAATAAAAAATATCGTTATTGATATAGTAAGAGGACATATTTATCACATTCGTAATATCAGTTCTCTTGAGTTTACTTTTGTTATTTTCATCGTTCACCAATTATTTGAAAAATTGATCTTGATAATTTTCGGTATTAATGCAATTTTTAGTTTTTTCTTGGAATTTATTTTCAATAGAAAATATTTCTACAAGTAATAATAAATTTCATTTATTGTACGCAAGTTAATATTCTTATCACTAGTGTTTTATAGTCTATCCCAAGTTGAGTTGTGAATTTGTTTTCTCTATAGTTTATTGCAAGTTGAGCATCCAAATTTTAAAACCAGTTAATCAAGTTAATCGGTTGTAACATTAACTGGTGTTTGAGAACTGATATCAATATATTTATTTTAATTGTCTTTATTTATGTGTTTCATATAGAAGAATATTTATTTAATTAATAATAAATGAAGTTGATTGTTTATGTGATTACAGCGGCTATTTGTTGATCGTGAATTGAGTTTAGTCTTTCATCGCAAGTTGATAAGTAAACTTATCGTTTATCATTGATCGCAAATATAATTTAATTTTTTTTAAATCGTTCATTGCAAGTCGCAAAATAAAAGCATCCTGTAACGCTTATGGTTAGTTATGCTTTGAATAAATTTAGATTGTTTATCGCAAGTTGAAACATAAATTATCGTTTATCACTTATACCCAATTATTCAAGTTAAAGAAAAACCATCCCAAAAATTAATTTATCGTTAATGGCAAGTGTAATAAACCACTGCGCAAGATGAATTATCAATCTTACCAGCTGTGATGTTGTATTCTGACTTGTTGTCATTCCAACCGCCCCCGTATCCTCATTATGAGACTTGAGATGTCTCAGGAGATAGTCCCTCCTCCCATAGTTCTTTCCACAGAGCGTACAAGCATAGGGTCGTATGCCCTTATGGGCCTCAGAGACGTGACGCTTCAGACTATCAAACTTCGTAAAGGTCTTTCCACAGGCAGTACCATCCTCAAGGACCCAGAGGCATATCTTTTTCTCCTCAGCAGGAATGTCTTTTCTCTTCTTCTTAGGGATCGGGTCAGAATGGCCTGCTGCTGCAAGTGCTGCTCCTGCTGTGGTGATGTCCCATCCGTTGAACACGAAGGAACGGCGTTTGGGCCCCAGTCCATGGGGACTTTTCGTTTATGCGCATTCAAACTTGCGTCATGGGTCCGCATGTGCCGCTCTAAGTAGTCCCTTCGACCGTAGTTCTTGTCACAGAGGTTGCAGGCATAGGGTCGAACACCCTTGTGCAGCTCTGTGACATGTCGGCGGAGAGAGTCCAGCTTGGAGAAGGCCTTACCGCAGACGGTTCCGTCCGCCTGAACCCATCGACAGATCTTGCTTCCTCGGGCTTGGAAATCGGCCCCCCGGTGAGCTGTACGTTGAACATGGGCAGAGGCGGAATTTGGTTGTTGGTGGATAGTTGGGGGGAGCTGATATGAGATGAGATGAAAGGAGCGTGTTGGTCGTCGTGTTGGCTACTGCTGCTGAAGGAGACACGAGTACGTTGTTATTGTTGCTGCTGCTGTTCATGCCACTCGACGTGTGGACCTGTAAAATAATGTTTTGTGTTGCCTGGTGGTTGGTCGTCTTGAGTTCCTTAGAGGCGCCTGATGTGAGACAACCTCTGAGGTGGTTCCTCCTGATGAGGCTGTCACAGCACCTGCAGAGCCGTGAGACTTGAGGTGTCGCTGGAGGTAATCCTTTCGTCCATAGGACTTATCACAGAGGTTACATGCGAAGGACGTGAGCCCTTGTGGGCTTCTGCGAGGTGGCGCTTCAAGTTGTCGAACTTGGTAAACGTCTTCCGCAGGAGAGGCCGCTCCCCAGAGGCCAAAGACACTTTTTTGTCACCTTCCAGCCCTAAAGTATCCTTTTTCTTCACCACACTTCAATCTGAAAAAGTTAACAAAATAAGATATTTACGTCATGAAGATATACATTGGAATAGTTTTATCCATATCAATAATTTCAATAGTTTATTCAACCACGGTCATTTGACGCCCTTCACTTCGAATATCATTGCATGAATCCTTTAGTCAAGCAAAGTTACAGTATATTCTTGAGTCTATGGACGAACTTTTTTGATATTCATTGAAATATCAATGTATAGATAAAAATAATTCAATAGCAATCACAGCCATTTGACGTTCAAACGCTTCAACTCGTATATGTAGAAGTATCCTTTCATGTTAATTATAATGGCATTCTGAAGTTTGAGGCCGAACTTCAATGTTTTCAAATCATTTAGCCAAAACCCTCGTAATATGACGGTCAACACTTCGACATATTACCATAAATGAAATGAATGTTTCTTGAGTCTGAGTCTGAGGCGGAGGAGTTTGATGTCATTCAAATCATTTCTTGTGAAATGCATTCTTTTCAAATAAAAACAATGACTTTGTTGTTGAACTACTCTTTGGACTCTATTTGTATTGGTGTATTGGTATTCTGAGTGTTGACATTATTCTTACAGGCATGGTTTCCACCTCGATCTCCCGATGCTCTCATCCAGCTCATCTGGATCCGTGAGGAGTGGATCGAGTGAGTTCATGTTGACAGTAGCTCTCCCGCCGTGGTGGCAATGAGCGTCGTTGTTCCCTCGTCATCATCCTCCTCCCAGCCACCAAAGGTCCCCACGACCTCCTCTTCCCCTCGGACCCCGCCGCGCGGGTGCTCAGGGTCACGAATTGATGCATAGCCAAGAGACCCAAAAAGATTCATAAGAACCAAACAAAACAACAACAACTTTTCTCTTTCTTTCTTTCTCTCTCTCTCTTTCTTCTTTTCCCCTCTGGTGGGTTCCTCCACTGCTATACATGAGTAGGGAAGAAAAAACTAGAGGACTCCACCAATCAAAAGACAGATATGAATGTCGAAGATCTACTATTAGTTCTACTACTACTCTTATACATAAATAAGTATAATATTAATAAGAAAGAAAGAGAAAACTGGATACACAACAGAGAGCGCCCTCTGTACGATGATGTCTCCTCATGACGTCACTACTTTTACGCTTCTATGGTACTTCCCAATATCATCAGTGATGATATGTGAAGTCATCATTGCGTTCTTCGGTTCTTTAATGCTAATCAGCCTTTAGATGGAATATTTTGAAATAGATTATATATTTAAGAACGTTCTTAAGTTCAAGCAAAATGATACTACTTTGATGGAATAGTCGTATTAGAGAGAGATGCCCTTAGTAAATAAAAGTATACAATTTCCAAAAAGGGACTCATGCATATACCCATTTTCCACAGTACTTAATATTCCTTAATCTCTCAAAACTTATCCATAGAAACCTTGATCAATATATAACTAAATGCTTAAAGATACAGAGGACCGAACAAAGAAGTAAATAAATCGATATTTAATAAGTACCTATTTTTTCAGGAACAACCAACAAATGAAAAATATTTTTTAGTACCACAAAATCCTCCAGATACAATTTTGTCCAAATCGAGGGCACCATTACCAAGAATTGTAAATCAAAGTTTTCCCCCATGAAATAAACATGAAAAACGAATTTGGCGGGAATCACCACATAGTCCAAAAAGATAACGTAAGACTTGTTTTATGAGAGATATTATCGAATTAGGAAAAATCTACTATCTGGGTGAAGTTTTTAATAGCAGCCTTTTTTTTACTCAAAATGAATTTAGAGAAAAAAAAGATTTATATGAAAAAATTTTAGAAAAAGACCAATAGGACCAAGAGACGATTTTTTAACTTTTGAAGACTATCAAAGAATAATTTTTTAAGAAATACCTTTGTAAATAAATCAGTTTTTTATCAATATTTTAGCCATATTGAAAAGAAAGAAAGAACATTTTAGATTTTAACGCTTCAGCATGTCAGATAATAAAAGTTTTAAACCCATTCGGCTGGATGTCTCATTGTACTACTTGAAGTACAGAATTGTTACCAACACTCTTCCCTGGAAGTATATTGGCAGGACTAGTGATGAAAGATTTAGCTTTTTTGTAAGGACTCCTTGAGACTTTGAATCATTTTATTAGAGTGTCCTTGGTTGATGATGTTTAAACAAGTTAAAATTATGTTTTTTTAACTTAATTTAACTTCAAAGGAATTTGTTTATTTGTATCGGCAAGAATCAAGAGGAAGTAAAAACTTTATTACAACTAAAGTTCAGTTCTATTATATCAATGCGAGAGTATGAAAACCCCTCTCCCAAGATTTCGACCCTATAATAGATAATGTTTTGTTTGTTTATACCGTTTGAAGAAGAATTTTTTGATGTGAATTGTTTTGAAGATGTTGAATAAATAGTACCGAGTGTAGAAAAAAAAAAAAAAAAGCTAAAGTCATCTACAGAAAATGATCCATATTTAACTTGGAAATATTATGAAATTTGCAAAAAACTGTTTGCGAACCAAATAAAAATCGATACTATATCTATTTTATATAATTTTGATGTTCTAAATATCCTGGTCCTTCGTATACATTAAAAATCATTTGATGATTAAATATGTATTATCCCTCTGAGTAAATATTCTTAGTTTAATTGATAATCCTTTGGAGTATATGAATAGGTATGATAAATGTATTAACTACGAACATTAATAAATTTACAAGATTGCAGGCTGGAGAAACCCAGCCTTTAGCCAACCGTTTAGAACCCAAAAGGTCTGGAGTATTGATACGGAACCGTCATCCAAAAAATCATTTCTAAATGCCTTGGAGGATATTATAATGAACGTAACCCAGTACGTAATTCTTTGTTTTTATTATTATTCATCCTCCCAGAGATTGTCCAATAAACCGTTAAAAAATTTGTCCAGAACCATGATTCAACAATGATATAGGGCTCAAAAACTAGTTAACAAAAACACTAAGTCAAAAATAGTTTGATGTGCGAGGTTAGAAAACCACCTGAAGCTCAAGTTTGTAAACGACAAAAATGATTACGTGTCAGTTCTGTGCAATTGTAACTAAATTAGCTATTAGTAGTCCAAATGCGTCGACAATACAAATAACTGCAACGTGAGTAATGGATTTTTAACAATCTTCATGTACTAAATCTATATTCTAAAGATTATGGAACAAAATAAACATAGTATTTAATTAAAAAATAAATAAGTGGTCTTGACACTCCGGACTAAAGAAGAAATTATCCTAATAATCATAATGACTAAACACGTGGTTCCTACAATTGGTATCGAATAAGCTCAATCGACATTAGTACAGGGGATGGATTTGTATGGTTTTATCTGACCAGAAACCATGGATCATCTCCTCTCGGTCTTCCTCGGAGTCAAAGAGGTTCCTTGTAATTTCGCGTAGTGTCAAGAGACTTCGTCACACTTCCTCAGGGAGATCGAAGGAGGTAAATGTATTGAAGCTCTCTCGCCGAGATCTGGATTTGAGGATCCACTGACCCATGGCAGCAAGCATACGGCCAGCCTTAGCCAGCCCCAGAAAGTAAGGTCCGCCATGATGATAGCCAACATCCTTATTTCGTCAAAAGACCCAAACTGCAGAGTTAGGAATTCATCTATGGGGGGTCGAATATAGTCACAAATGTCGGAATCTTAACGCATTCAGCGTGTCGTACGCATGAGACATATGCGAGGGAGGGCCTGGATGTCTGTGTGGTAGGACCGCATTGTGTCCGCGAAGGGATTCCACTTCCGCCACAGGACTCCCAAACAGACAAATGCTCCCCGTAGTTGCTCATATTTGTTCTCCTCTTGCGCCCCCGCGTCAATGGCCGTTGGACGTGCACCTCGTGATCGCTAGACGTCTGCAGGGAGATTGTTTGTGTATCCCCCATCAAGAAGAGAGCCCATCATGGGGATCACATAGGGGCGGTAAATACCCTGCAAGGACATGGAAACTACGCACATATCGCCAGAGACTCCCATAGTCATGCACCGCATGGAGACTTCGTAATGTCCGTCGTGACCGTGAAACAAGGTACAAGGTCCTCAATGTCTCGATCCTTGAAAAAGTCCTCTATTTGTGCGTTGAATGCTCTGCCGTAAAGAGCGCCGGTAGGGGTACGTGATGTCACTGGCTGTCGCCACTTGGAGCTGATCTTCTCCGCAAAAAGCCTTGACTTAACGGTGAACTTAGTCATTTCCCTCTCCTGACAAAAAAGGGCTCCATAAATGCCCCAATGCTCCACCCGCGACGCGATCCTATTGGCATACGGCCTCGAGAATGGCGCGGATCAGACCACATGAGAGCAGCCCCTCGCACCTCCTCTCCACAGCACGAGCCACACTGCACAGGTGGCGATCCCGTCAGACAGCGAGCAAACGGCAAAAAAGTGAGGAGCTGTCTAAGGGGAGTCTTTGTTATCTCGAAGAAGAATAATAGTCCTCCACGCGCCCTTCCTTCTCTTCAAGAAACATCCGGGGCGGACAGCGGATATGGTATGTGAGTTAATCCATGCCGATGTTTAACCAATGCGGGTCCCTTGAGGGTATTCTACGCTCTCAGGGTGAATGAAGACAAGCTCCTTCCTTGTACGCTGGGAAAAGTACTCAATCTTCTCTTCCAGAGCGGTCACAGACTCAGAGTTGCTCTCAGAGGGATTCGCAACGAGTAAAATGACGTCTGCGTGTCGTATGCATAGCTGTGACCAAGAAGAGAGATCCCCTTGATCGCACTGGTAGGGACGAGTTTATGTTGGTCCTCGATTTGGCGAGCCAGTTTGAGAGACGGAAATCGTGGTCTTGTCGAAGGCCCCAGAGCTAATTGCTTCTTAATTACGTCAGGGTGAGGCGCAGCGTGGGGCCTATAAGCTCGCAGGTAAGTGAGTTCGTGTGTGGAGGCGGAGAGGGGGACACCTGGCGTAATGGCGAGGAGTGCCACTGTAGAAAGGAGGAAGATTCGTCATCCACGGATATTCCGGCACCTCCCCCCTCCCAGGTACGCTGAAGTTTCTTCCCAAGAAGTTAATAAGACGAAGAAGTACGAGTGGGTAGCGGGATTGATGGAGTTAATGAGTCCTGAGGGAAGCTTGGCGACTTCCGTATCTCGAATGGCCATGACAGTCGTACTCCTCTGGAGTTTGTGAGCGTCTCAACAATCCCTGTCAGCTCCCCACGGCCATATTCAGCCACTAGCTCTTTCCTTTGCTTACATGACCGGCTTATAATAGACCTAAGCCGACCAGACAAAACACATATATGCAATCCGCCACATCATCTTGCTATAAAGCGCCTTTCCAGACTCTAACAAGGTCCATTCCAGAGCAAAGTCCACAGAACGAACGTAGGGGGATAAATGTCCTATGACGGAGATAGCTAGATATAAGCTGGATGCGGGATGTTTCTCTATTATTCATGTACAACAGAGCTATGAACGACGGCAACCCGACTGTCACACTGGCCTCGATCGGTACCAGAGATTGCTCTCCAGTTAGGACCTGCAGCTGCCCAAGTACCTCCGGGGTAGGCCTTATGAAGCTCACGAGAGGATTGATCTGTTTTTTGAGATATCTTAAAGCAGCCCTTGAGGACTAGCATGAGGTAGTTGTCCTGTGAGGTGTTTTCCTCTACGAGAATGGAACCCTTCGTGAAGTCAATTATGTCTATAGCATCTGAAGGGATTATCATTTTATCCTCCTCTTCTTGTGAGTTTGAACTGCACAGACCCAGAGGACTCTCGTAGTTTCTTCAAGGCAAATTCTTATCTTCACTCGACGGCCGAAGGGATCCTCATTGGCCTCTTCCCTCTGTCCTCATTTTTGATCAGCTCTGCTCCAAGGCCGAGGTATTGATTGATGGCTAGGAGCGTGACGCGTTGAAGTCGGAGCATGATTATTTGCACGACTCGTGAGAGGGTTCGGGATGGCGATCAAATGCTTTTTAAATGTTTCGAATGATATTTGATAACGCGCGATTCTTCTAGGGCCTTTGCTGCGACAGAGTCGTAGGTCCGCTTGGATCCCGCTCTGGGTTCATGTATTCCAAGAAGCTGAGGAGGGATACAATGGGTTCGCCCTGCTTGACGTTCTTTAGACAATGGATTGGGCGTCCAGCTCTTGGGAACGTGGTTCACGTTGAGGACGCTGATGGTACCGGATTGAACGATGTACATATTGGTATCTTGGTCCTCGAGGCGGAACAAATACTGATTTTGAGGACGCGGATGGTTTCGATTTCTGAAAAAATCATAAGAAATCATTAGGGTATTTGAAAGAAAGAGAAAAAAACTATTGCTATTACAGCAAGAAACGTGAATTAATTATACATAAAATACTCGAAAAATGAGACGTTCGTTTTATAACAATACTGTGTTAAACGATGATATTTAAAAGATTAAAAATGCAAAAAAACTCGATTATTTTTTATCAAATCAATGACTTCATAAAATATTCCATTAATAAGGTGGACTACATAGTTAATGTTCACTATTAATCAAATCAAAATACAAATTTAGAGAAATAGAACCGTTATTTAATTCATTAGCCTTTGAGACTTCGTATATAATACAGTCATCCTCGCACGTTGCGACGGCCCGGATCACTACACGACCACCGCAATATAATATGAGGGTCGCGATGTTGATTTATATTATGAAATAATATATTTCGTGAATATATATCTTGTGAAAAAACGGGAGCCAAGCCGTCGTCGCGTGTAAAGAACTGCGAGATGTCGAGGGGCGAAGACGCGAGGGTCGACTGTATTTCTATTCAATTTTGTACGTTTCAGTACTCAAAATCGAACACAGTAATTTAAGTAAAGATATAAATCTTTACTTTTCGTCCATTACTTGTAAAATTACGTGAAAGTGAAAATGAACGCCGTTCATTGGAACGAGCCTTAAATTAAGGATCCCGATATTTGGGAATATTACCTACTGACGGCATTGTTTATTATATTCTCACTGGAAAATAGTACAAACGTAAGTAAAAAAACCTTTTTGATTTTTTAATAACCATTACTTTTCAATATAACTATAATAACTATGAAGTCAGAGATATCCAAGTCCCGACTGTTATAAAAAGTCTTATTTTTCACAAATTGTGTACTAAGAAATCTCCTATCCGAAAGATATAGAACAAATTGTTCTCTGTAAAAAAGTGTATTTATTAAAGCAATCAAATAAGTTAGGCGAACACTAATACTTGTTTTAGGAATCTAATTGCATGCATGTTTTGAATATTGGGAGTTCTATTCCGGATTTTTTGCCTAATTGGTTCGATAGAATTGCAGTACCCGACAGGATATAAATAGCATCATAACATTAAAATTAGTCACTCGAACCTAGGATCTTACCAATGAGGTAGACCAAAGTTGACCATCCCCTCTCGGGATTCGAACCTGCGCTCCCAAACATTGAGAGTTGAACACGCCTTAACAGATTCTTCAAAGTGAGACATGATTCTTTAAAGAACAAATATATCAAAATTTTGATCCTAAGCTAGATGGACGCACCAAATCGTCTATTTTTGGCATATCAGCGGAATCATTTTATACATAATTTTCTACTTTCCAAACGAATGAAATGTTTTGCTGCGTAGAGTAAATTCCATTCAACTAATGTACATCTGCACGTATTTCAGGTTTCGTGATTTTAAATTCTACGATACCGAATAGTTCCGTTGTTACTCTAAAGCGAAGCTGAAATCCATGGAGCTCGATAGCCGTGCGTGTTAAGGCGTTTTCAACTCTCAATGTTGGGGGCGCAGGTTCGAATCCCGAGAGGGGATGGCCATTTTTGGTCTACCTCATTGATAAGATCCTAGGTTCGATAGACTAATTTTAATGCTATAATGCTTATTTATTTCCTATCGGATGCAATTATATCGAACCATATAGGCAAAAAAAATCCAGTTATCCTGGTTTTTATCTGTACATACACATGAATACATCGTATATTTTCGCATAAAGCTTAACAAAGCAACTTCACTTCCTTTCATCCATGAACTGTATTCAGCAAGTTGTTTCCAACAACTTATCTGAGTGCAAAGCAGATGATGCATCATCATAAAGAGAATAGTTTTTTATTTGAAACATTTGCTCATGATCAAGACTACAAAGTAATTTAATAGTAGTTGTTTTTTTCCTTACGCAGTTGCCGGCTTGTAGATCTCGAGTTTTTGTAATAAATACTTGAGCAATGAAAATTATCAAATGTGCACTACATAAGAGGGTTTTTTTTTGCAACATCTGTTCAACACAGATGAAGAATATTAAAATATATAGATTGATATAAGGTTTTTGAACGAAACAAATGAAGGATGTTTTGTCTTGTAATATTCTGAAGGTTTGTTTACATGTTATTGAGTCACAAGGAGTAATCATTATAAAAATGCAAGCAAGCGGCAATTTGTCCTTAAAATTACCAGTGCCTTAAATCTGGACGCATGACAGCTGATTCATAGCATGAAATTGACGACTGCCATAACAAACAGATTTAATATTAAATGTGTATTGATTTCATGTCAAATTAGATGCTTTTTACAACTCAAAAGAAATAATATAATTTAAAAAGACGGCAATTGAATTAAAATAGCTATACATTTTATTATTTTACCACTATTTTTTAGTAGAATAGGATTTACATGTTGAATAACAATATTAATGCATGTCGTAATTCTATTCACATTGTGGGCAGCTCTTCATCAATCACAAAACCTTTTTGTTTTTATATCTCTGGGATCATCAACAAATAAGTTTCTCGATATACTTTACTAACGATAAAAGCATCACATGATCGTTCCAGAGTCCAAAACTGATTTAATGTCCTTATCATATATGATTGCACTCATTACTAATAAGCGCTTGAAACATTTTTTATAAGAAACCTACCGATTAAAGGCAGTAGCTTTAAAATATCTAGAGATAATGACAGCACTTTAAAATGCCCAAAACACAATATC
Organism: Caligus rogercresseyi; assembly: GCA_013387185.1. NCBI lineage: Eukaryota > Metazoa > Arthropoda > Copepoda > Siphonostomatoida > Caligidae > Caligus > Caligus rogercresseyi. The sequence continues at coordinate 11,576,792 of CP045906.1, read as the reverse complement.
TAAGCAACCATTTTTTAGAAATCAAGGTTCTGATAAAATAATTTGCGCTCACTTTCAATCTACTACTACTACTACTACTGATGGACAATCAGAGGTTCTATCAAAATAAAATGATTGATATCGGGTGCTGCAGCAATCTACTGATATGGTAGTACTGATATACTATAAACGGCATGCCAGACTTTGTCTAAACAATTCCTTAGACCACTTTGCCATTATCCATTATAAGGTGTAACCTTACAATCACCGCATATAACATCTTATGCTGAACGAAGATAAGCTTAAAGCATTTATGCTTACTCCTATTATTTCTAGCTTATACATCTAAAATCAAAATGCAATCATGAATATGTCACATTGTATTTTTTTAAAACAAAATTCTGATGACTAACAAAAGTAATATTAGACAATTTGCGGATCAAACACCTCAATTTACATGAGATTAAAATCTATGACCTTCAACCAGGGGCGGAGTGGCCACCGGGAGTACCGGGACTATTCCCGGTGGACCGCTGGCCTCAAGAAACATAAACAGCCTCCCAATGGCATATTGGGGCCTATATAAGGCCAGCGAGGGCATAATTGCCCCGGTGAATAAATTCTTCCCACTCCGTTCCTGCCTTCAACCATTTTCTATTTGGAAAAACTCATTAAGGACTAAAATATCGAAAAACACATATACTCTAAAAACACAAAGACAAGCCAGTCAGCTTCTCATATTGCCATTTCTTAACGCAATGATGAGCAAAGCCATTGATTTTTTTATCAAGGACATATTATTTTGACTACCATTGGTTCAAATAATTAAGTAGCAGTAACCAATGGGGTCTTTTTATAGTCTAAAAAAATGCAGAACATTCATTGATAGTCAAAAGGTGCTGTTGCCTTTTGAAACATGATTAGTTTTAAAAAAGAGTGAAGCGAATAGTTAAAAAACAGCTGGAATTATGCTATCACTTCTTCGCAGCTGTTGAAGAAGGAACATCATTTCAGAGATAAGAAATTGGTCCTTAAAAATATGAAGTGTCTCTTCTTCATGGACCTATGGATCCATGACGTCATTGTCGAATCCTTTGAATGGAGTCCTTCTATTCCTCATATTAGTATAACTTGAATAAAGTAACTTCTCGTACTCAGAAAAATTATTTCTTATGTTTTTTACTCATATTTGTCAATAAATGTGTCATTATTCTGACTATGAGACATAGAAAAATTAAGGAAATAGTGTTATCAAATGAAAAATATTTTTATTTGTGATTTTTATAGAACAATCTTTCTATATCCCTCTATCTATGAGTCCTAGATCTACCTTTTATCTTGATTCTTAAAAAATCAATTTTTGTAATCCAGGAGATCATTACTCATTATATAAATCAACGCTCTCATTTATTTTGATTTCAACAAATGCTTTTTTTTTTTTTTAACAAACTGAAATAATAATAATATATCTTACCTCTTAGCAGTTCCAGAAATAAACCTTGACTAAAATGTCCAAAGACTCGCATGTTCCTCAGAACATAGACCAGCTCCTCTGGGAGGCTTTGACGCTGAGATTCATCTTCCTCGATAGCCTCCTCAAGGAAAGCAGTCGGCAAATCCGGTCGAAGAGCATCCTCTCGCGGAGACTCATTTCGAAAGGGGATTATCTTTTTGGCCAATCGAGCCAGGGCTCGACGCTTAACCCCTCTGCCACCTTGAATGATGGAGGCCATTCCTCGAGCATTTCGCATCACCTGAAAAAGAGGGGAAAGATATATTACGGTTTTATAATGTTCTTTTCGAATAATTATGAGACTAGAGATTCGGTATTAACTCTACACCTGGGTTCGGTAGTTTTTAAGCAAACTTTGATCCCAGCTTTGATCATTACTAATATGATTTTCGGAAGAAATGGACAAGGAAAAACTGATCAAACAAATCCCTTCCATTAGAGCCACCAAAATTTAAAGTATATATATGTATATCATGTATCATCTAAAAATCCAATGGATCCCTTTCACACTAATGAATTACATATACAGTAAAAATATAAAAATGATCCACTTAAACATCAATGAACATATATATGTCGCCTTCCGAAATCGTTCAGAATCATGGAAATATTTATAAATAGTTATTTACATTTTATTTAATGAACCATCTCATTCTTTTCTCTTCATTTTAAAGCTTTAAAAAATGGAATCCATTTTGCTCCTTCACAATTTATTCTTCGGAAGCTAAATAAGCAATAGAAAAAATGATAAAATGGCCGAATTTGACGTAATTACAATAGCATTAACAATCTGTAGAAACTTACTATGAAATGAGTCAATTTCATATTAATCTATATCTATGTATGTATATACCTTATTTGACACAAAGGCTAATTTATCCCTCTTCCGAAATCGGGGACCTCGGGAGGGTGCCACAAGCTCACGAACGGAGGAAGGTCCAATCCTCCGACCAAACATACTCAGAATCATTCCCAAAATGACAAGGCCAAGAAATGCCGAGAGGAAGTGTGGCCAGTAGGCCAGGAAAAGGCCTCGTCCAACATATTAAGAAAAAACTCATGTTGCGATGAATAACAATAAACTCCAAGAGGACATGACATTAAGATATAAACTAATTAATAAAACACGAGTGTCAACAAGAAGCACAGTGCTATCACACTAATATGTATGTATGTATGCACTTCTATGAAGTTAGTTCTAAGAAAGAGAAGAAACTGAATGATAATAAAAACATTAAAAAAATCAGCGTCAAATGTAGACTCAAAAGAATGAAAACAACACAACAAAACATATTTCTATGTAATAATAATAATGTTGAACTAAAGCAATTTATTTGCTCTCTCTCCCATGTCATTAAACTTCATTAAAATGTGCTCTGCAAATGGGGAGGGTCATGATTCGTTAATTATATGTGTTGTCCTTTATATTCATGTTCCAATGTCCTTCATAGTGAGATACTTGTAAGAATACGGAAATGATTTTGCGTAAATTTGCTGGACTAAAAAACAGCCTGTATCCCTGCAATCAGGATGGACTTTGAAATGAAGTGTGTGATTCATGGGCTGACCCAAGGGTCACAGCATATTGTTGATTCAGCGATTAAAAGACGACGGTTTTATGTTTGAAGATATATATCTATATATATATATATATATTAGACTAAATAAATGTATGTTTTTTAAAGAACTATAGAAAATGAGAATAATTTTTAGGATCGTCATTAAAACCCTCATCAACAGTGTTTATATTACGGGGAATGGTAAGCAGGAGTAATTGATAGTCCGAGTATAAAACACCAATATTGTCTTAAAGATTATAGTTAGATACCCAAGTAAACATTATTTGCGAATAGCAAATTCTTTTTTAGTTGTTGTACCTACAATCGAACATTCACATACTTTCATCACTTTTCACTATTCTAAAACACATATAATTAATATTAAACACATTATAATTGGGACAAACACATAACAAACACAAATAAATATTACAGATTAAAATTATTTTTAAATATGAAATTCAAGCGTTGTTTATAAATAACCAATAATTGGTTCTTCTTTGTAAATATCGATTTTAAAATGCTCAGCTTAAGTAATTTGTTTATAATATATTAAACAATCATTGCATTTATACCGATGTATTTTGGATGATTTCACTCCAGCAGTTCACTAAATTACATAAAATGAAGTTAGCCAATCACCAGAGCTGGAAATATCGATTAATATTCGGTATCGAGACTCATCGATTGCATGATGTCTGTCCATCCGTACCGGGTATATAAAAGTGAGCGCTATCTTTTTTGTACCATAAACTTAAGGTTCGAAAAATGAATTACACCTCCGTTGACAGTTTTTTTCTCGATGTTGTATCTGACAAAGAATATCTTTTCACGAGCAGCTTCCTTCCCACACAATTAATGTTGACTGGTGTCTCTCTCCATGAAATGGAAGTGCTATTGTGGATTTATTATCATTCCCTACAAAATTTATTTGCGTTTATAAACCCGGCATATTCCGTAAATTTAATTACTTTTAAGCTAGAATCTTGTCATTTATTAATATACATAATCCTTAAAAAGTTAAAAGCTACCGATTAGACACCGTTTGGTAAAAGCTATCGAACCCGGCGGTAGATTTTTTCCTACCAATACCTCAGACCATTGATAATATGTTTTCATAAGTAGCACGATGATAATACGAAAACATTTTTTCCTCCAACTTTCAAAGAATTATTTCTTTATCAAGAATATAACCAATCATCATAGTGTGAAGTCCCCCCCCAGAACTATTATTTGGGTGTTCAAGTAAAATGACGAGTAGATTTGGGTAAATTTATAAGATAACTATGAGTATTATTAATATGCACTAATAAGACATTATTATGTATGTATGTATAAAAATATATCCACTGGTGTTTAGGATACCTCTTTCTACCTTATCTTTACCTTGTTGGGTAACCCAATCACTCAACAAAACGACCTTCAGTCTCAACATAATCGACACATTTTATGTATCAAAATCAATACATAGCAAACATGGCACACTTATTCTTCGACAACACAACGCTGTTGAATAAACCGAATGTAGAACCTTTGGATGACGTTCCAAACACGTAAAAATTAATATTTGGTCTGATACTAGTCTTACAATAATTCAATTTAATTATATAAAATAAAGTGATTCAGTTAAATTTAAATTATCAAACATTAGCCTAACATCGACTTCATATAATTGTTGTTTATTTGAAGGTATGTATATATAAAGAAAGAATATTTTTCATTGCATGTATAAAAAACTACTTCAATATGATTTATTAGAATGGAACATTAAATTGAAGAGTCTCCTACTATTTTCATATCTATGTTAATTTATTAGCAGTGGGATATCTGACATGCGCAGGTTCCCCCTTTTCAGTCTTCATCATTGAATTAGTCTTACCCAAGGAATATATAACATTATTTCATATTTCCATGAATAGTCAATGTCATATATGTTATTGTTTTTTTACGTGACGTAAGCAGGAAGGATAATATAGTAAATGTTATTTTACGAGCTCACTGGATTGACGTCATTAAAAATCACCGGCAAGCGAAAAGTTATCTCTCTTGGCAATACGAA
>CP045906.1:11543343-11557055 GCA_013387185.1 Caligus rogercresseyi | reverse complement strand
ACTTGGGCTAGTCAGGATGTCAGGAATTTAAAAAAACGTTATATCTACAATGTATAAATATATATATATTATATAACTATATAAACGAACAAATAATAAAACTAAATATATTAGTCAAAAACAAAAAGTTTCTTCGAAGAAAAAAAAAAACCTTAACTTTTAAAACAAAAATAAATAAAATATTAAAAAAAACACCATTGTCTCTATATAGGGCACATTTTTCCAAAGACTACATAGGCTTCCCTCATGGTTTTGGCGTTGCGAAGCTTAGGACTACTATTCCAAATAGCTGCAGCACTGGTGACAAATGTGGCCACGATTAGGGAGAGGAGATCGGATGAGGCCGGCAGTCCGAGAACGAGTCGATCTGACCCCACCTGGGCACCGAATAAGATCTGCTACAGGGTTTCGGTCGCCATTGCTACCATCCCGGCTTGCAAAGCATTTCCAGGTTTCCATGCCACAGCCCGAACTGATATCCCATTAAGGGGATGAAAGTCCCGGCTTTGTGGAGCAGATCATCGATCCGCATGTGAACCGCTAGCCCTACGCCAAGTAAAGACATAGCTGCGTGTTTATGGAAACCTGGATCCCCCCCGATCTTGCCGCCTTCGGTGGAACAGTACGTCGGTTTTTAGGCGAGGTACATGGTCACTGCGGCAGCGTAGCTGACTCGACCAGCATAAGACCTTGGCCAACGTTGCAAATATACTCCGCGTGGGAGGTGGTGGAACGAAAGAAGACATATCAGCGCCGCACACGGTTTGCTAACCGCACCACATTGGCCTCATGGGACTGGTGGAGAAAGCAGCCGTCGAACGTGATCCAAGGAGCTAATTGGCATGGATGGCTCTCACCTCACTCGATTTTTAAGAAGTAATAACTAATATTTATATATAAAAACATTACTCGCAGTAAAAAGTAGTATATTACATCCTACTTTCAAGTATATTCGACCCATACATATGCGTTCCATAGAGATAAAAGACATAGAGAACTTATTGGATTCTTCAGAGAAAACATCATATTGCCCACTATACACAAATCTTTATATCTCTACTATCAGCTTACGATGATTTAGTACAAATACTTTGTTTCCTCAGCCGAAAGGAGGTATTGTTTTCACTGGCGTTGGTTTGTTGGTTTGTCAGCAGGATAACTCAAACAAGTACGAAACGGATTCGAATGAAACTTTTTGGAGTTGTTGGAAATGTCAAAAGGAACAAGTGATTAAATTTGGTATCTCTGAGGAAGAATGAAGATTCAAAACGAGCTAAATACTAATAAATATTTCAAGTTAGCCTACTCTGCCAATAGATGCGCTGTGCTGTAAAATCGGGTGCCGGGGCGTCTTCCTCTCGAAATTTCCGTCGTGGGGAACCCTCCACCGTCCCTCTACGCCGCCCCAGTCGTGAAAAAATCCGCCTCGGAAGGCTCATAAGGACCCCGTTACGGCGGAGGTTTGCACTCTCTGAGTGTATATATGCCTCTAGTTTATATGGGCACAGAAAACAGCTGAAAGAATATGTTTCTCTGCTATTGGAGGGAATAAGCTCGCTTATCCTTATATCTCTATGGTTTATGGAACGCTGGCAACGCTTTATAGTTTTAAAGCATTTTAAAAGACCCCACTATTGTTTACTCGTACATCCTTGTCAATTCTAGTCCAAACTATTAGAAAGAATACAAGTTAAGATTCTGTAAATATTTTGTAGCTTTACTACCTACAAAAAAAAAATTCAAAAATTCTTAGAAAAAAGTTTTTTCGGATAACCAAATGTTTTTCAACAGTAGACTCATTGTTTTTTAAACAAAGCTAAAGATATCTTTGAAAAAAATGAAGTAAAACATGTCGTATAAACATAAAAAACATTTTTGAAGAACATAACTACACAAAATCATACAGAAATAAATTATCCAACAAGAACAACAAAAACGTGTATTAAATATTTAGAGAAAATTTGAAACCCCCTTATATTAAAGAACATAGCTAAACAAAATCAATAAAAAATAAATGACTAACAATAAAAAAAAAACAAGTGGAAGGTAAATATTTTGTTGGATCCACATTATAATTCAGAATTTCAATAACATTATTTGAATAACTTCAGAATGGATATAAAATAGATTTTGCAAAAAATCTATAACAACTATCTTATTATCTTTGCATAAGCATTAAGGACGGCATTGAATATATAATTGCAAACTTTTTAAACATATTAAATTTCGTGAATATATTATGTTTTTAGCATTTTATTAAAAAGAAAATGTGATACTTTGAATATATAAATTATGTATCAATATATTTTTAATAGATATAGATATATGATTGATATATGAAATAAATGAATGTAATTATTGGAAGGAATTGATATAAGTAAATGATTATATATATATATTAAATGGTAACTTTTCATTAGTTTCCTAAGGTTATCCTTGTTAATGTAATCTCGGAACCAAGGTGCCTTAATGACCTATGGACTAATTTATTAAGTAATAAGAGCTGTAGTTGGAGCCACGAATCTCATTGGCAGTGGATTTAAGCGATATACTGATATACTATATTTGATATACTAAAACTGAGTCTTGCGATACTTGAGGGCACATTTGAAGCGGATTTTAATCATACATAGTTGTAATCAGAAGAACTTCAAGTTTCACCCGTGGTGGATTTGAGCCCCGAAAATTCAATTATGTTGACAAATTTTGAGCTATTAAGAACTATTTATAATATACTGTGGCATTTGCCGCTTGGAGATGTCCTAGCGCCGTTTTTAAGAAGTGATTATTAATGTTAGATCTTGAATATTGGGGATAAGCTGTTTGTGCCGGGCTAAAGACCATCGAAACTAAGACTACCTGGATATAATCAATCAAAAATGTGATAGGAAGTTGACATTACCTTAAATGACTATTAATATTTTCTCTAGTTTAATTTATAACCATAGATACACTGGTCTCTTACTAGGAACGGATATGAAAAGAAGAACTATCATAATAGGAACTACTTTATTTAATTATCAAAGCCATCTTTGGAAATAGACGATATCATAAAAAGTGTATTTTATTTCATAAGACTCCTTTACATTTTCCCTTCTATTCCAATGCGATCTCCACCAAAGTTACTCGAATAAAATCCCTTATTTTAAAAAGCACTAATGGATTCTCAGATATCATATATTACTAAGGATACTCCATGCAAACAGATGATAATATTTTTAATGGATCATATTTTCTGAAACTACATGTATTTGGGCGGATTTAAAGGGTTTTTTAATATATAAAATATGATAAACTATGGATACCCGTCATGAGTTACGTTAAAGAATGTATTGGTGAATGAAATGATAGAAAAGCAGAGCTGGAATTTGGTACCACCGATTCGGTATTCGGTAGATTTTATTATATCTACTGAATACCGAATATCGATCCGTGCGGTAGATAAGAAAGAAGAGAAATTTATTATGTATGTATGACTTCTTCATATGCATTTAGTATCGGACAGTTTGTAACAAAAGACAATTAAGTGCATAACACTATGTAACAAAATTAAGGTCTTTGTTTGCCCCCAGGCTGAAATTTCTAATTTGAGTCCCATTTTTTACGTAGATTCCAAAAATGCCACTAAAAATATCGTACGAAAAATGGTTTGGCCTTTATGGCCTTTTTTGATAATCATGATTTTCATACTTTCTAATGATTCACGCACAGTTATTTTGGTGCAAAGTAAGAATACTCACAAATGTCATGAATATTTATTTTTCTAGTATGTCAGTGCATTTTAAAACAGTTAATAATCCAAATATCTTGTGTACTAATCGAAAAAATGGATTTATATCTCAAAAAGTTGATCATTTTTTAGTGTGTTCTATTTAAGCGGCTATATTTTTTTTGTTTCTAGTCTATTGAATATAATCATGTGTAATATATTTTTCGTGTAGGTCAATGCATTTCAGAACAGTTTTTATAATTTCGATATCTGGGTGGAAAGTAAGAAAAGCTCATTTCGTATGAACAAGTATTGATCAAATTATATAAATAATAAATCATGAGGTGCGTTACCTATTATTGGGATTTGTTACGAAGAAAAAAAGGCTATGGTATACTTTCGTACACCGCCTCCATATTTTAGGGACTCATGGTATATTTTTTATTTTTGGAAGGGAATGGGAGAGGAAAAAAAAAAAAGAAAAAGGAGGGTTAGAGAGATGGGATAAGAGAGAGACACAGAGAGAGAGTCACGCAGATATAGACACACAGATAGAGAAAGGCACAGAGAGAGAGAGAGATAATTAACGTATTCCCATCCTGAAGAGTCTCGGGATCGAGAAATAGTGACTTTACACATAGAAGTGGAATCTTTGGGCACCTGGATCGTGAAAAGAGGAAGTTCCTCATGACCTATTCCTACTCATTCGTCTTCAAATATCTACCCTCCCTCCATCCCCTCTTCCGGATCTGTCTCGGATGACTACGGAGACTCCACTCATGAAGCCTCCTCCTACACGTCTCTTGGACTCGAACGTCTAGAAGAGGAAGTCTCTCAGGCATTGATCTTCCTCAACAAACAAATGAAGGAGTCCTCCTCACCCTCCGAGTCTCATCTGTAAAGGCTCACAATTTGGAAAACAATGGTTATTCTCCTGATCAACCCACCATATTAGTCTCCTTTGGAACTGTGGATCTTGAAGGAGGACTCCCTTATGGCTTTCACCCCCTTCTCTTGCAAATATGTAGATTGCTTCATGGTTCATGTATTTATAAGGAGCATTATTATTCTTCAAGTGATACTATACACTTCTACCTAGGACCTTTTATTTTGTAATAAAGCCCTCTGAACAGACTCTTTTTATATTTTTTAAGATTTTCCTCTTCTTTGACATTTATATAAACTGAAACATATTTTTCCGTTTTCGTCGTGTTGAAGGAAGAACCCCAAACGACCACTTTATATTACATATTTCATAATTCAAGTGTGATCTGACTTATTTCACATTTATAGATTTTATATTCTTGTATTGAAATAAAAACACCTTCACAACTTTTGTTGATTTTTCTAACGATATCAGCTCGTATTTCTTGTAATGATGGTAAAAGTATTTTGTAATATAAATATAAAGAATTATTCTAAATAATACACAACAGAGTATTGATCTTCACAATTCTTAAGTGAAGGCAAGTGTTCGATAATATATTTTATGATATAATCTGTACTTCTGCCCCCTAAAGAAAGAAATGCTTATTACTACTATAGTTAAAATTTACAAATAAAATATAGCCATTAATAAAAATCTGAAATGAATAAAGTTATCATTGACCTTATTATGAGTATACTTGATGCAAATTTATCACTTAAGGTCCTACCTAATCTTGTCTAGCCTAGGAATTGCAGAGAAGTATTAATTACCTACTTAATTTATTATTAAGCGTTTTGATTTTATATAAAACATAATTTGTCTTACTTCACTTATAGGAACTAGAATGGAGTCCTTAGACAAGATACTGCTCTGTAATAATTTTTTAAACACAAATCTGACTCTGGCCACTTCCGTTTCCAAGTTAATTACGCGAAGTAAAAGGGAAAAAGTTCCTTTTAGTGTTTATTACTCTCATTTCCCTGAATGAACCTCTTCAACGCAGCACACAGTGACTCGATATTTAACAAAGAAAATACATGAAAAAGCAAGGCACTGAGTTTTGCACTAATAATAACAAATATTAAAAGTATAGATATAAGTATAAAAATAGATGTCGAATGAGTGATCAAGTGTATATTTCGGGTGTATCAATAAGAGTATCTGTACGAATATATGCGGTAAATATAAAATAAGGATAAAATAAATATCCCAAGTGGAAAGGGACTCCGTGAAATTATTTGTAGAATCTTTGAAATAATATAAGGAATTTATTTCACTCTCATGGATTCAAATGTGAAAGCTTGGTGTAATTGAAGATTCTATGGTCGAAACGCGACGTAAAGAATGGTAATAAGTCACCAAATTCTAAGATGATCGAATTTGTCAAAATTATGGCTCCAATCCAGGAAGGCAAATTAAAAGGGGAAGGAAGAAGCCTTGAAGTATCCATCCTTTTTAAATCAGAGGTCCAAATTTCCCTTTCCATGCATGAAGTCCATTGTTTTCGACTCCGAGACTAATATGGTGGGTTGATCCGGAGAATATTATATCATGGACATTGATTTCCAAATTGCAATCCTTTAGAGATGAGACTCGAAGGGTGAGGAGGACCCTTCATATGCTTGTTGAGGAAGAGCAATGCCTGAGAGAATTCCTCTTCTAGACGTTCGAGTCCAAGAGACGTGTAGGAGGAGTCTTCATGAGTGGAGTCTCCGTAGTCATCCGAGACAGATCCGGAAGAGGGGGATGGAGGGAGGGTAGTTTGAAGACGAATGAGTAGGAATAGGTCATGAGGAACTTCCTCTTTTCACGATCCAGGTGCCCAAGATTCCACTTCTATGTGTAAAGTCACTATTTCTCGATCCCGAGACGCTTCAGGATGGGAATAAGTAATTATCTCTCTCTATCTCTGTGCCTTTCCTATCTGTGTGTCTATATCTGCGTGACTCTCTCTTGTGTCTCTCTCTTATTCCATCTCTCTAACCTCCTTTTCCTTTTTCTTTTTTTTCCTCTCCCATTCCTTTCAAAATAAAAAAATATACCATGAGTCCCTAAAATATGGAGGCGGTGTACGAAAGTAACCATAGCCGCAAAAAAAAACATGTTTGCCTTTTCCCTTTCTTTATTTTTACGAAGGTAGTTAAACGTTGATATAAAAGGATGGGAGTTCCTATTCCAGGTAGTATAGTGCTTCATGCATAGAGATATAAATACTTTATCTCTAAAAAAATCTGGATCTACCCAGGGTCTAAGAGGGTTTTTTTTAGTTCACATTTTGGTGCAATTTATTCCAATATTTCATGTATCATAGGGGGGAAATGACAAGATAACGAGTTCTAATGGGCTGTAGGGAGTAAATCCTGTGTTTAGTACTTGTGAGACCCTTGCTTGTATCAAATGACTGTGTGACATAGATGTAAATAAAGACGAAACGTTATTTTTTTAAAGCACAGACGGAATATGTTTTCTAAAAATGTGGTTGTCCTAGAATAATATCTTTATATCTCTGGATTTTGTAGCATAGACAGTTATAAACAAATAACAATTTCGATGACGAAGCAGTTAATTCTAATCATGCTCAAAGTTCGATTGATATATCGTTTTGCGTAACAGGACAGCCCCCCCCCCCCAGATAATCACCCCCTGGACTAGCACCCCCCGTGCAATCACCCCCGGGCATTAACCCCCCGTTAATAATATTTCTTATCTCTTAAAGTCCACTTATGAAGTTAACTATGTTTCTATGCTATTTACAAAGGTGACGTCACTGGTGAACCACTTTCTTGATCTCCTTTTCCGCTGTTTGCTAATGGGTACTTATTTTAGTATATTATTCGGGGGGTGATTGCCCTAGAATCAGATTTTTGAAGTTAATCTTGATAAGAAGTCATTTTTACATCATCATCTTTAAAACTTACATTGAAAGAGCAAATTTGCCTCATCTTTTCAATATTCTTTAATATTTGTTTGAATTGACAAGGGTCCATTTTAGGATGTCCTTGTATTAATCTCATCTCTGAACCTCTCTTGCGTCTGGTTTCCCCTCATGACGTCAGATATTGGCGGGCTTCCTTTCAAGTCGATTTGTTGTTATTGTTGAATTGTTCCTTGAACTTGAAGTAACTTCAAGTGTCATTTTGACTCTTCCCTTTGGATCCCTTCTGAGTGGAGTCATGCAGGCCCGGAACTCCATTGGAGGTCGCTCCCTAGGACCCCCTCGACGACCTTCTGTCAACAGCGAAAATACCGCGCCGGACGGACGATTCTCTTCCACGAGAAAGCGGAGCAGCTCACGAACACGAAGCTCTCTCCGAACGCCCAATGCAGCCACATCCGCACTCAAACCCGTGCAAAACTCCTCCAAGTGAGATCGGTCAAACACGAAGTGGCTCTCGAGTCCATCATGTATCTTTTATTCTTGTAGTCGCCTCAGCAGTTCCGTGACTCGATCTCGTGTCCCTCCAGTTGGTTTGGATGTGCCACGTGCCGCCAAGGACTCCCGACCCCTCCGAGACAAGTCCTGGCAGGTGGAGCAGGTCAAAGCTCTTCTCGACTTTCTCCGTGAGCACAATTACCCCAACCGGGAGCTCAGCTCAAAGAACTTTCCGCTGAGTGCCAACGAGTTCAAAGGGATCTTTAGCTTCTTGATGGTCTTCCTCTCGCCGGACTACAGATTACCGCCCAAGTTCGAGTCTGAGCTGCCGGCCCTCCTTAAGGCCCTGGAGTACCCCGGCGTCATCTCTAAATCCATTTTCGTCACCATCGGGTCCCCGCACTCCTGGCCGAGCATTCTGGGCGTGCTCCTCTTCCTTAAGGACTCGGCCGCCTACCTCCATCAAAGAAAGGCCCAAAGCTTCTTCTTCAAGGAAGGTGCTGAAGACGTCGAGAGTAAACTCAAGTTCGAGTTCTACATGGACACCTACAACAAGTTCATGGCGGGACAAAGCAGCTTCGAGGAGGAAATTCGAGATCTGCCGGAACAGATCCTACATCACCTGGATCTTGGACCTAAGAAGCTCCTCCGGCTCAAGGAGGAGCGGGACGAGCTCAAGGCCACGCTGGAGGGACTCTCCTCAGAGTCTGGAAAGCTGGAACGACTGAAAAACAAAAAGAAGTTTCTCGCCGAAGACATCCAGCGCATGACGGACTACAGGCTCAAGTGCAAAGAATACGCACAAACAAAGGCAGCAGAGCTGCAAGCCGCACAACAAAGAAAGGCAGAGCTGGTGGATGAAGTCAAGGACCTAGAAGCGGGCTTGAGTGGATCCCTAAACCAAATGGGACCGCTTGAAAACCGTCCAGCCCAGATAGAGTCCTTGGAGGTCATTATGGACGGCCTCAGTGAAGATCTTCGCCGCGTGGACGAGGAGATTTGCGCCCTAGAGATCCGCCAGAGTAAGTTGAAGGCGCGCTGCGACTCTGCTGTCCAGGAGTTTAACGTCATCGTGGAGGAGCTTGAGTGTCCCGGGTTGGAGAAGGTCGGGGAGATTGAGGATTTCGACGAGAACTACCAGTTCCGTCTCATCGACGCCTCCAGCGCTGCCAATCGGGAGCTCCGGAGCGCCCAAGACGAGGCCGAGGAGCTTCAGAGCCAGCTGGAACGTCTTAAGTCTGATATCCATAGTCGTCGCGAGGAGTCCACGCACCTGAGCAAGGCCCTCGAACTCCAGAAGATGGAAATCCTGGGGCTTGAAAGGAGGTTCAAGGAGGAAGAAGCCGCCATCGACGCTGAAATCCTGGGACTCAAGGCCAAGGTTGTAAAGCTCCAAAGTGAAAATCAGCCTCCACTCGTGAGTGCTCTCAGTAAGAAAATGAACACCCTGGAGGAACTACGAAACGCAAAAAGAGAAAAACTAGAGAAACGAATACAAGATGTCAATATCTTCCTTGAAAAAGTCACACAACTCTCTATAGCCTACATGTAAGTTCTCAAATATTTTATTAACAAAATTATTATGAAATATTATGCATTTATACATGAGCTTTAAGGACGTCCTTGGACGCCCCGAAGACTCCGAGAGAGGCGTCACTCTCCCCCACGCCCTCCTTGAAAAGCAATTTGGACTTCTTTGAGGGGCATCCCTTACTTATTTATCTGATATCAATAGATCCTGCTCGTTCCATACCTTTCGAAAGATGAAACATTCACTTTTCATATCTTACGGTCACATTTAAAATAAAGAGAAAAATACTTATGAAAACTGTGAAATTATTTTTATTACCTATATTAAAGAATGACATTTTAAGAAAAATAGGAGAATGATTAAGTATTAATTTATAAAACAAATATTATACATTTATTTTAAGACAATTGATAAACTGATCTCAATTTTGATATTGGCTAAAAGTGGAACTACTTAAAAAATATTAACCCTCGTGAATTATCTATTGATGTCCTCATATATTTTTTTGCCTTATTTAAAGACTAAGTAGGTCCAACAATGACACATATTCGAATTAGACAATTAACCCATTATTATTTTACAATTAAATTATTCAATTTTTACATTCTTTTTCAGTGAGAAAGTGAAGGAAATCAAGGGCTCTCAGCTTGATGAACGACTTCAAGCCGCTAAGTCCTCTCTTGACAAGGGAGAAAAGCTACGGAAAAAACTTGAGAAACACATCCAATACCTAAAAGACAAAGAAAAATCCAGTTAAAATAGTTTGTGAAATAATAATGTGTACGTTTTTACTTTTTGACAATAATCTATCGTTTATTTCTTTTACAATTTTAAAAGGTTATATTTATATAAAAAATAAATATATTTTTATGATATTCTAATAAATTATGTACCTCAAGCTGAGGAGTTCAATTATACTTATTATTATTCATGTATTGAGTCTCATTTCCCAGGCATTGTTCTTTCTTACGTTGGCATGCCATAATTGATTTAAAATATACATGGTAAATTATTTCAAAATAATATACTTTTAATTCAAACAAATGATGAGTACTCAATCCAAACTCCCAAAAGCTACTCTGATTTTTTAATACTTCAAAAAAAAAATATTATGACGTTGCAATTTTAATTTATTTTTACATGATCGTATTTATATAAGGTTTATAATTTATTATGTTAGTCCCACAAAAAGCTTTACATCATTTAATTCATGAAGAAAGTATTTTATTAATTATATACATTAAGTAAGATGCTTTAAAGCAAGGTCTGGGCAAGGAGTACTAAAGAGATGGAGGGAACACTCCTAATGTAAACAATAATATTTGTACCTATGTAGTCACACTTTACACAGTTTTATACTACTAAAAGAGATGAAATTAAGTTTCTCAACGACGATATTCGAGTCCAATAAAGAGGAAGAGGACTCCACGTCTACTTACAACCCCCTAAGGATGAAGTTGAGGATTTGTGCCGGTGACTAATCAGTCCGTGGAGTCTATAAGCTTTTGGAATCGTCGTTGAGAAACTTAATTTCATCTCTTTTAGTAGTATAAAAACTGTGTAAAGTGTGACTACATAGGTACAAATATTATTGTTTACATTAGGAGTGTTCCTCCATCTCTTTAGTACTCCTTGGTCTGGGCAATACAAAGACAAAAATGTAATTCTAGCAGTATAACTACTCAATGACGTCACTGGAGAATGAATATATATATATACAGAGCTGCGACTACCGACTATAAATCGGTATTCGAAACTACCGACGGTAGATTTCAAATATCGAATCGATTATACGATATTTGGTGGAAACTACCGAATACCGTACCGATTGTCAATCGGTAATCTACCGTACCAAATATCGAGCGATACTGTAGAATATAATAAAAATCTATACGAATGTACCAATATCGATCAGTAGAAGGTATATACGAATATCGAACTGGCGGTAGATTTTTCTACCGAATCCCAGCTCGTATATACAGGATCAAGTTTTGAAGTGAGTTCAGAGTGAGATTTAAACCAGCGTTCAAATATTTAAAAAAGAAGGATGGACGTTTTTTAGAAAATAATTTTCCAGAAAAAGTGATGACGTTTTTTTTTTTTAAGAAAATAATTTCCGAAAACAGTGATGACGTTTTTTTAGAAAATAATTTCCGAAAAAAGTGAGACTTTTTTTTTTTTAGAAACTAATTCAACGAACGAACCGTGATAATTTAATTGCGTTAGAAATACAATGTGTGGCGTGTAAGCGGGTGGAAGCGTGTGTCACACGCCAAATGCGTGAGACTTGAGAGCCCTGGTATATATATATATAATTATATTTATTATGCACACACATATATATATAGATATACTAGCGTATGTTACCCGGCACTGCCCGGGATTTTCCAACTTGACAATAGTTTTGGAAGGAAAAAAAATCACACGAATAAACATGTGACTTTTCATATTAAAATCAGTTCCTTAACAGTTGTCATTGTGTCGTCATTACCATTTTTCCGTTTTATATTCCTTACGGCAGGGTATAAAAACATCGCACAAAGAAAAAAATCACACGAATATTTTAAGTGAAATCATTGCATGGGACTTTTCATATTAAAACCAGTTCCTTAAAAGTTTCATTGAGTCTTCATTGCCATTTTTCCGTTTTGTATTCCTTAAGGCTGGGTATTTTAAACATTGTAAAAGAAGAAATCACACGAATACTTTAAGTGATGTCATCGCATTGGATTTTTCATTTTAAAATCAGTTTCTTAAAAGTTATCATAGGGTCTTCATTAAAAAATATTTTTAAGTAATCATGTAGGAAAACAAATTTTCCAGGAATCAATCAATCAAACAAAAACACGTCTTACTACCTCATACTCTCCACAGAAAATTTGTAAAAAATCTAACTTGGCAATTTTTAAAAATGACAAAAATCGTTTTGGCGAATAAAATAAGCATGGCGATGACGAATTTTTTCGGGAGTTGACAATCCTGCTAAAACACTCCCTGAGCTCTCAAAACTATTCAAGAAAATTTCGTCAAGATCTAATGAACCGTTCGGGAGATAAGGGAAAACGAACGAAACGAACGGAATCTTTTTTATTAGTATACTATGTATTCATCACTACCATACATATCTTCGGCACTCTATATTTCTTTATGAAAAGGGCTTCAAAAATAATTTCTCTTTATGAAGTTTAAATACCCAGCCTTAAGGAAAACAAAACGGTAAAAATGGCAATGACGACTTTTTAAGGAAATACTTGTCATAAGAAAATAACGAGGCACTCTATGAAATGATAAAAATAACTTCTTTTTACATATTTATATTTCCAGCCTTAAGGAACAAAAACGAAAAAAAATGAACTGATTTTAATATATAACATCACAGTGATGACATCACTAAAATTATTGCATTTAATCAAACCTTTTTTCATAGTTCAGAAAATATAAACAAATAAAAAGTTATAAATAGATGAGATTCATAGGAAAAACTATGTAAATAAGCATTTTAGCTTATTTTAACCTTATCATTACTGGAATATCTCCTGTGCTTGAACAAGATACTCTACAATGCTGTCCACTAAATTGTCTTTTTGCTCTTCACTCGAGGCGTTCCTGTAGAATATTCACACTGATTAAGTTATCTTCATCCGTGGATGCGTGTCTCTTTATCTCTCCGGAGGCTTGAAAACGATACATAGATGTGACTCATGCATGTTTATACTCTGGTAATTTCTAAGTTATCGATATTTTAGCAAAATATTTTTACACTTTATTTAAAACCATTAAGCTTAGGGAGGAGGTCCTTAGCAGCTCAGTGGAAGTGTGGTGTTTGACTCTCATTCTTAAAGGGCTCAGATTAGACTCCCGAGGGGAATGCCATATATTGACCACCTCATTGAAAAAATCGGTATATATAATAAAATCTACCGAATCCTTTTTAAATAAAAGAGAGTCCAAAATTTCCCTTTCCATGCATGACATCTATTGTTTACGACTCCGAGACTACTATGGTGGGGTTTGATCCGGAGGAATATGATATCATGGACATTGATTTCCAAATTTGCAAGCCTTTAGAGATGAACCGAAGGGTGGAGGAGGACTCTTCATTTGTTTTTTGAGGAGGAGCAATGCATGATAGACTTCTTCTTCTAGACGTGCGAGTCCAAGAGGACGTCCC
>CP045906.1:11505912-11543243 GCA_013387185.1 Caligus rogercresseyi | reverse complement strand
ATAGTATGCTACTTTTTATGGCCATCTCCTCGAGGACTTACGGACAACTCATTTTCCTGATTTTTTTTGCCCGAATTGCACTTGATTACATCTGTAATACAGTTTCCTTAAAAACACAGGATCGTTTTTCTTTGGGCGCAACCCCATACCAGTGAAAAAAGAACTGGTTTGACGATTTGTTAGCTCAGACCCAAACCACATACAAGTACACACATTACTCAACGAAACCGATCGTTAAAGAAACGAGATTATTAAAGACATTTTAATATTTCTGTGCCACTATACAAGAGGGTTTTGGAAATATTACGGAAGATGTTTAGTACATGTTGGGAATTATAAGGGAAAGTTATACTATGTTCACTCCTAATGGATTATCTTTCTTTTTAAAGCTTAATGTATGAAGTATGAAATAATGATCCAAGCCATTTATCTTCGTTCTTGATTGCCTTTTCGGCAAAAAAGGGGAGGAAAATGCTCCATACAACACAAAAGGAATAACTTTTGAGTTGTACAGATCAATTCTCTTTTGTAGGTTGAAGAACCTCAACATTTTGGTTTTTTGAAGAACGAGACAACTCCAGTTCCTTTCGTCAATACACCATCTATTCTAATGAATTCCCAAAATATATGTTCTCGACTTCACTAAATAAGAGTGAATCCTAAGATCTTGAGATGCAAACCAAAACCAATGGGGAGAATTGCAGTTTTAGCTCTTTTAACGAAAAAGTCCAGAGAATTTTTTCGAGGCTAGTAAACTTTTTTATTCAACAATGATAAGCAATTTATTTTTTTATTGACACAGTTCATATAAATATATAAAACAAAGGAAATATATATAAAGTGATGCTAATGCGAATTAATCATGAATAAACATTTTAGTTTAAAATTTAAGCATCACAAATGAACACACTATTATTTAAAAAACTATAATTAAAACTGACAAAACATTATAAAAATTCCAATAAACGTATTAAAACATTAATTATTTAAAATCCTTGAATTTTTTAAAAGTCTTTTGATGATGTCCTTGTAGAGGGGAGAACGGGAAGGGAAATATCGGATTTCTTGGGCTCCATAAGTCCAAGAATCATCCTTTGTAGATGGGATCCTAAGGTCCAGGGAACCATATCTCGCCGCAGCTGCCAGGAATATTGCCTTCAAATTTGAAGGCTGAAGAGGCTGGTAATCCGCTAACCTTTTTGCAACCAGCGATTTTGCACCCAGAAGTGCATTATTTATGGCCTTGGTTCGAGAGGACAGTATTTTGCCGCCACGGATTCCAAATAGAACGGACGCCTTCAAATATTTATCCGCTTCTTCTTTGTCCAGACCTCTCACATTAAGTTTAACAAAGCGTTTTATAATATTAACTGAACGACACTCAACGAAAGCGTGTAAAATCGAGTTATAAATAGTGCCACAATCTTTACATGGGCGATAAAATCGAATAATATTGGCCGAAATCAATAATTGCGCCGTGAAATGGTTTCCATCAATTATTTCTGCTAGGGAATCTTTTATCCGCTTTTCCCATGAACCCGGAAGGTCAAGAAGCCTGAGAAATTCACGACAGATATCTTTACTCTCCCTCAAACCCAAACGATCCTGGCCATTCAATTTCAAATACCAGGGTTTCAGCACATGATATTTGAGCGCAGATCTTTGCAGGGGATACAAGAATCTACCATCCTTGAAAGAGCCATCTTGGCCAAGGTCATGAAGAGTAAGAGTTCCCTTTCTAATGGCGAATTCCTCAAGGTCCTCTGGACTTCCCAGGTTCCTGAAAAAATATTTCTTCGCATAATTCTGCCTAATTATATCCACAGTCGAAGAATTATCGAACTGAGGAATATTTTTCCAAATAATTCTTTGTGCACATCCCCACACCAAAGAGATGTCAGAGGTTATATTATTTGTAAGCTCAGTGCCAAAAAGGAGCCACGAGTATAAATCTGTGTGAGTGACACATCTTCTCCACTCAAGGGATGGCAAGGATGCAATATTGACGAACATTTTAGTATATATCTTAGGAACAACAGTTGCTAGCTGAACAATACCACCACCGAGATGGTTTCTTTTTCTTTTTATTGTTGACAAATATCTTTGATGGAACATAGCGCTCAACCACTTTGCTTCATGAAGAATTACCTTCTCTGCTATCACAGGAGATGAAGAAGCTTTGTATATAACATTGGAATAACCTTTGTGTTATACATGTCTATTCTTTTTTGAAGACGGAAGTTCCTCCACATTTGTGCTTTTTGCAATATAGTATTATTGACTTCGGACCAGTTTCTTTCATGAATGCCATCCCGGCACCAGACTATTCCTAAGACCTCAATTGATGAACTGACCTTACAGGAGTTGATATTAGTACCATTTACTGGATTCCATAGGCCTAGAGGCAGAATGGTAGTTTTTCAAGTTTAAAGATAGACCTGATATTTTTTCAAACTTTTTGAAGTAATTTAATACAATTTGTATTCTTTTGATAATCTGTGCCTCTGAGTTTGCTTGAATAGTTAGCGTGACATCGTCAGCGTAAAGATCAATTATATGGCGAGTACCCTTAAAATCCACGCCAAACCCCCGTATTTCTTAATATACTAGCGCAAGTTCTTCAATGGCAGCAATAAAAGGAGAGGAGCGGATGGACACACCTTGCCTGCAGCTTTTCCCCAAAATTATTCGCTCACTTTCATGACCGTTTAAGGAGATAGTGGATGATCCGTTAAATAGAAGGGACGGACAGGATTAAAGAACTCTTGGGAGAATCTTTTAACAGATCTTAGAATTTTCTTGTGACTAATCGAATCAAAAGCTTTGAAAAATCAATGGCAATAATTGCACCACTTTTTTTACTTTCCTGTGATAGTGTCAATAGAGGCTTGTATATTATAAGAAATATCATGTATTTGACGTCCTCTAAGGAACCCTTTCTGGTGAGGGCCAATTTCTTATTTAGAATGACTCCCATTTGTTGAGCCAGGACTCCAGAAAGTATACGATATGATTCATTCAATATGGTGATCGGCCTCCAATGGTTGAAATTCGTTCCATTCCTTTTTTGGTATTAAAACTATTCTTCCCTTAGTTAAAGTACTAGGCATTTTCCCTTTAGCTTCCATATAATTTCCCACTTTCAAGAGAAAGGGTGTTATTTGATCTGTGACTTTAACATAAACTTTCCAAGGATGCCGTCAGGACCACAAGCCTTGTTAATTTTCAATTTTTTTCTAATGTATTCCGAAATACTTTTTGATGTAATATTGGTTCTACGATACATGGAAGCAATTTCTTAGGCCTTGGAAAATGGCCTTCTCTCTTTCCCGACGATTGTTTGGAAACGATAATGGAAGAAACGTAGTATTTCATGACCTTTGGAGAGAATTTTCTCTCCGTCAATGATTTTGTCAACTGTTTGAGCCTTGACTATTTCGCCTCTTGAAAGATTACGGATCCTATGCATAGGTCTTGCTCACGGACAATTTTTGCTTGCTCTATTTCCGCCTCAGCAATGTCTGCCAACGAAAAGTGTTCACAGCATCATTCATGCATTGCAACAAACAGAGAGTCTTTATTTAACACTTTTTTAATTGGCTTTGTGATGCTTAATATCTGTATTTTTTTATATTTTTAAAATCGGTTGTTGTTTTTTCAAATAATTTTATACATTAAAACTGAAGCTTGATAGGCCGAATACGAATTCTTAAAACTACATCTAATTTTTTTAACTTTAAAATGTACTTATCATCCTCAACTACCCAAACCCGGGACCTTGAACGCCTTAGAATGAACGTAACAAATGAGCTCTAAATCTAAAATTTTGTGATCGGATGAAGGTTCAGGACGATAACAAGCATTCTTATTCTTGAAGCAAGAAGAGAGAAGCTAAAGCAAAGTCCGACTTGGACTTTTGTTTCCTTGAGACCAAGAAAAAGTGCACAAAGAACTAAATGTATTCATTATATTAATCAAATTAAAATGAAGAATAACTTTTCTTAACATTCGGCTATTAGGGAAACCATTGATTCAATTTTCTAAATCAACATTCATGTCTCCAATAATAAGAATGGGTATATTATTCTCATGCTGAGAGTTAATAATTGCTTGGAAGAATGAGGAGGATCGTTCATTGGACCATACGTGTTAATTAAATAAATATAAAACCATTTGAAGAAAAACGAAGTTTGTGCCTGTCACTAATTCCTGAGTAAGCTTTTGTACAATATAAACAGGATTTTTTTTAACAAAAGTTAAAACCCCTCTCTTGGATCCAGAACCAGTAAAACGTAGTGAAAATTTTTAGGCAGACAAACCATGCATTTTCCGCACACGTAAAGAAATGAGAGATTTTATGTCTTGAAGATAGACAATGTCAGCATTCAAAGACATAGATGTCTCATCAACGCATGTCTCTTTTTTTCTATCCCTCCCACTCTAGTATTAAGGGATAAGATTTTCCTTATTCCTAGATTACTCTTCATATGTTGGGACATCGTATTAGAGAAAATATCGGTTATATAAGTTTGCATTATTGAAGTTTTTAGTATTAATGATTCAGTTAAGTACAACTAAGGTTTGGACTGCTTAGAAAGGTTTACAATTTTGTCCGGAGAATCATTAGAGTCCGGTTACTTCTTTTATTAGCCGATTGGGACCGAGTTCTATCTTCAAGGATGAGGTGATAATGTATTAAGGGTTCATTTTTTCTCGACCATCTGACCCTCAGGTCTCTTGCTTGGAAGAATGGGATTATCACTATCAAAAGTCCAGATGAGACTTCAACACTAGGAGGAGTTACAGAGGTTCTAGAAACTTGATTAGCTGTTTCATTTGTCAATTCAATACAATTATCTTGACAATGTATCCTCCCTGCCCGTTACAGAGAAATCTCTTCATGAAGAAGACATCATTCTCATGGGAGAAGCTCCAACACGATTATGAAAAGAATCCCCAATGAGGGGCCCAACTGTAGTTACTTCTGAAGACGCTACTATCCTGGATTTCTTTAGAAGGTTGAAAAACTTGAACCTCTTCCCCTAACACAATGGTATTAGAGAAGAATCCTGCGAAGGACAGCCAGATTATTAACTACTTCATTAGAAGCTACCTCCTGGACTTCTTAGATTGTTGAATAACTGAACCACTTCTCCTAACTCAACAGTATTAGAAGAAGATCCCTACAGAAGAAGAACCAGACTATTATCTAAACCACTACTAGATTTTTTTTTTTTTTGGTGTGAATGGCTTCTATGAGAGCACGCTCATAGTCAATTATACGAACCGTTTTCAAGGCAGTGAAGTTTAAGGTGGCCAAAACATTTTGGCACTGAAGTTTGACCCCGCAAACATTTGACAATTACCAAGATGCCCTCAAAAGGTAGAGTTGGGGGATACATGTCGGGTCAGCAACTATATAGACAATTAATCGCTGTCCCTTGCCTGCAGCTTTCCCCAAAATTATTCGCTCACTTTCATGACCGTTTAATGCAGATAGGGGATGATCCGTTAAAAGAAGGGAACGGACAGGATTAAAGAACCGTCGAGAAATCTTTTAACAGATCTTAGAACTATGCCTGTGATTAATCGAATCAAAGCTTTTCGAAAATCAATGGCAATTATTGCACCATATTTTATTTACTTGATTGAGTAGGTCAATAGAGGCTTGCGGTATATTATACGAAATATCATGTATTTGACGTCCTCTAAGGATGCCTTTCTGGTGAGGGCCAATTTAGCTTAGTTAGAATGACTCCCATTTGTTGAGCCAGGACTCCAGAAAGTATACGATAGATTCATTCAATATGGTGATCGGCCTCCAATGGTTGAAATCCGTTCCATTCCTTTTTTTGGTATTAAAACTATCTTCCCTTAGTTAAAGTACTAGGCATTTTCCCTTTAGCTTCCATATAATTCCCCACTTTCAAGAGAAAGGGTTTGTTTTGATCTGTGACTTTAACATAAACTTTCCCAAGGATGCCGTCAGGACCACAAGCCTTGTTAATTTCAATTTTTTTCTAATGTATTCCGAAATACTTTTGATGTAAAAAATTGGTTCTACGATACATGGAAGCAATTT
This sequence comes from Caligus rogercresseyi, assembly GCA_013387185.1. NCBI lineage: Eukaryota > Metazoa > Arthropoda > Copepoda > Siphonostomatoida > Caligidae > Caligus > Caligus rogercresseyi. The sequence continues at coordinate 11,537,161 of CP045906.1, read as the reverse complement.
CTTAGGCCTTGGAAAATGGCCTTCTCTTTCCCCGACGATTGTTTGGAAACGATAATGAAGAAACGTAGTATTTCATGACTTTGGAGAGAAATTTCCCTCCGTCAATGATTTTTTTCAACTGTTGAGCCTTGACTCTTTCGCTCTTGAAAGATTACGGATCCTATGCATAGGGTCTTGCTCACGGACAATTTTTGCTTCCATTCCGCCTCAGCAACTCTTGCCAAACGAAAAGTGTTCACAGCATCATTCATGCATGTGCGAACAAAAGAGAGTCTTTATTTAACACTTTTTCTAATTGGCTTTGATGATGCTTAATCTCTGTATTTTTTTATTTTAAAATCGGTTGTTGTTTTAAAATAATTTTATGCAATAAAACTGAAGCTTGATAGGCCGATAACGAATTCTTAAAACTTACATCTAATTTTTTTCTTAACTTTAAAATGTAATTATCATCCTCAACTACCCATCCCGGGACCTTGAACGCCTTAGAACGAACGTTACAAATGAGCTCTAAATCTAAAATTTTGTGATCGGATGACGGTTCAGGACGATAACAAGCATTCTTAATTCTTGAAGCAAAGAAGGGAGAAGCTAAAGCAAAGTCCAACTTGGACTTTTGTTTCCTTGAGACCAAGAAAAAGTGCCCGAAGAACTAAATGTATTCATTACATTAATCAAATTAAAATGAAGAATAACTTTTCTTAACATTCGGCTATTAGGGAAAACATTGAATGAATTTTCTAAATCAACATTCATGTCTCCAATCATAAGAATGGGTATTATTCTCATGCTGAGAGTTAATAATTGCTGGAAGAATGAGGAGGATCGTTCATTGGGCCCATACGTGTTAATTAAATAAAATATAAAACCATTTGAAGATAAACGAAGTTTGTGCCAGTCACTAATTCCTGAGTAAGCTTTTGTACATATAAAAAGGTAATTTTTTTGTAATAAAAGTTAAAACTCCTCTCTTGGATCCTGAACCAGTAAAAACGTAGTGAAAATTTTTAGGCAGACAAAAACATGCAATTTTCCGCACACGAAGAAGAAGTGAGAGATTTTATGTCCTGAAGACAAACTATGTCAGCATTCAAAGACATAAGATGTCTCATCAACGCATGTCTTTTTTTCTATCCCTCCCACCTCTAGTATTAAGGATAAGATTTTCCTTATTCCTAGATTACTCTTCATATGTTTGGACATCGTATTAGAGAAAATATCTGTTATAAGATTTGCATTATTGAAGTTTTAGTATAATGATTCAGTTAAGTACAACTAAGGTTTGGACTGCTTAGAAGGGTTTACAATTTTGTCCGGAGAATCATTAGAGTCCGGTTTACTTCTTTTATTAGCCGATTGGGACCGAGTTCTATGTTCAAGGATGAGGTGAGAATCTATTAAGGGATCATTTTTCGACCATCTCTACCCTCAGGTCTCTTGCTTGGAAGAATAGGATTATCCCTATCAAAAGCTCCAGATGAGACTCCAACACTAGGAGGAGTTACAGAGGTTCTAGAAACTTGATTAGCTGTTTCATTTGTCAATTCAATACAATTATCTTGACAAGTATCCTCCCTGCTCGTTACAAGAGAAATGTCTTCATGAACAAGACATTCATTCCTCATGGGAGAAGCTCCAACACGATTATGAAAAGAATCCCCAATGAGGGGCCCAACCGTAACTACTTCTTTAGAAACTACCTCCTTGATTTCTTTAGAAGGTTGAGAAACTTGAACTTCTTCCCCTAATACAATGGTATTAGAAGAAGAATCCACGGAAGGACAGCCAAATTATTAAGTACTTCATTAGAAGCTACCTCTGAACTTCTTTAGATTGTTGAGTAATCTGAACCACTTCTCCTAACTCAACAGTATTAGAAGAAGATCCTGGTGGAAGAACAACAGACTATTATCTAGACCAGTACTAGATTTTTGGTTGAATGGCTTTGATGAGAGCACGTTCATAGTCAATTATACGAACCCGTTTTTCAAGGCAGTGAAGTTTAAGGTGGCCAAAACTAAAGCATTTTTGGCACTGAAGTTTGACACCCGCAAACTTGACATTTACCAGGATGCCCTCAAAAGGTAGATTTGGGGAATACATATCGGGTCAGCAACTATATTGACAATATAATCGCTGTCCCTCCAAACTTCTTTATAATTGCCATACTTTGCCTCTGCCTTAGTATCTGAAGGATCCGTTTGGGAAAATGATCCAAAACCTCACCAAATTTCTAAGCCATTCAACCATACGAAGTTCATTACGCGTTTGAACGTGTTTATCAACGTTAAGGTTATTTTTTCTCTTATCTAAATGGACATTTCTATTCCCTTTAATTTGAAGGTCACCTCTTCAATGGACCCATCAACGTTTTCAATTTTCTGCACATGGCAGCCCTTAAGATAATTTATACGGCTCCTAACGTCAATTGGGAATTTTGTATAAAGCAAGCCTGCCCAAGACCTAATTTAGGGTTTGCCCCTGCAATTTCCTGCTCTTGAAAGCCAAAATTCATAGCAATGTCATAAATATTGAGGTGCTTAATATATTAACACCTCTATATACCGTTCCATCTGAACTACTTAAAGTGAGAACAAAGATTTCCCACATGTAGTTCCTCTCCAAGTTCAAATGAACTCCATGATCTCTGCGAGATCCCTTACCTCTTCTTAAAATAGAAGAATAGCTTTTTGATGAATTATCTTCATCAGGGGGTTTATCAGGAGGTTTTTGATTCATTCTTTTGAAATGTTCCGCGGAAAAAAAGACAAAATCAAAACAATGATAAAAACACTTATCACTCCTGCTCCTTTGGACTCCGAATCCCGAATACAGGTGCTCCGAAGTGTTGACTAACCAAAAAAGTCGATGAGGGGTATCCTTAAGCACTTAATAACACTTTTCTAATTAAAGAAAGGGGCAAAACACTCCAGATCCCTCACAAAACGAATATATCTTCAGACAAATAAAGACACGTCTCATTTATACATAAGAAGGGAAAAAAATTTTTTCAAATTTTTGCTCCCTAGCAACTATATGTATTTGTTAATTAAAAATATACATGTATATGAACGCCCAGGGATTCCAGGAGAGCTGTAATGTCTGCTGAACTCAAAGATTAGACGATTTCTTTATTTAGAGTTTTATATTTCAAGTACTATCATGGGTAATGATATCAACATCTCAAAAGTAATAGGCTATGAAATATTGATAGGAAAAATATAGAAGCGCTGTCATTTTTAATGAGAGGAAATGAAGCAACTCCTATGAAGAATGAATTTAACACTTCCACTTATAGTCTTCAACAAGTTCCTCAGACGTTTTCAATTGGTGGTGGTCCTTGCTATCGAACTCGTCGTATTGGTTCCTATTGTAGTTTCCACACAGACCGCAGTGCTGTCCAGCTGTGGATGGAGCAGGAATGATTCCTACGGCATGGCCATCATAGAAGGTCCAGAGCTTAAGGAAGGAGTAGACGTGATAGGTAGATCCCCACTTGACGACCCTATAAAAATAAAATGTCAGGTATATAGACAACAGCATTGGGACGACTCAATTAATAATAACACGTACTTGAAAATCTCAGTTCCACTCTCCTCGTGAATGTATTCCTTCTCTCCAACAGTAACGGCATTTCCGTTGACGAGAACGTTGACCTTCTTAGGTCCACTAGACTGGAACTCAACATTGTGACCTCCAAAATAGATTTTGGCATCCAAATGAGATCCAGCAGACTTTTTGATGAAGACAGCGTAGCTTGGATGGGGTGAGCAGTGTCCGGAGGCCAAGGTCCAGCATGAGGTAGGAGTATAAGGATAGGTAACGTTGTCCAGGGTGTAGACGTGGTCAATAGAGGCTGTGCAGCCATGAACGACCTTGTATTGCATGAGACGTCTGCTATTGGCAGTAATCTTGAGATTCCGCAAGAATGGGCGCCAGTTCAGGCTAAGTGGAATGTCCTTGAATTTCTGTCCGCCTTGACTGGTTTCAACGTAGAGGTCGACGCTCTTGTCTCCGTCGTGAAGGTTAGCTTCAATGTTCATGTGTGGCTCGGCCTTTGATGCTGGGATGATTTCAGGGTCGATATCCCAATAAGGCATAAGACCGGTCTTCATGACACTTTGGACTTGAGAAACAATGGCGTTCATTCTATCCGTGAGCTGTTGGGGGAAAAGCAAGAGAATAAGACCTTCAAAAAAAAAAATTAACATGTATCTTTTACCTTGACAAAGTCCATCTTCCAAGAGTACTTCCGAGCAGTAGTGGCATCGTAGTGAGTCCTGAAGCAAGCAACAGTGAAGGGGAGTCTGTCACCGCGGCCTTGCCATTCGGGTCTCTCCTTCTCTTCCATGCACTTCTTATAGTAATAAGTATGCTTCATGTCTTCTCTGGCCTGTTCAGTTGTTTCATGTTCGAAGTGGACCTTGATTTCTCCAGGAGCATTTTCGCAGTCAGCAGAGACACCATATTGAAGTCGTGCATTTCCAGTCATTTTCAATTGTGTGCTCTTGTCATAAGCCATAAATTCCTGTCCGAATTCAGGGTATTTGTTATCCATGTTGAAGCAAATGGAGTAGTCGGTCATGACGCCGGGAACAGCAGTGCGTTGCATTCTGAACTTGAGGCGGTTCTCAATATATCCTGGAGTGAATTCATTGCCCAAAATGATTCTGTAGACTCTGTCTTGGGGTTCTCCCTTTGCCTTGACGAGACCAGTGATGGCCCATTTTCTTCCTCGGAAGAAGAGACGTTCGCCGTTTGGAGATGTGGTGAAGCGAAGAGAAATCTCGACTTCCTTAACTGGCTTGTCCTTGGATTGAGACCAACGAAGCATGGCACCGCATTTCTCTGCTCTGGGGAAAAAGACGAAGTAGGCTCTAATTTGACGGATTCCCATACGGATTCCATTGCCAAAGGTATCGGGGTTCTTGTTAGAGGAAGACATGGCCTTCCACAAATGATACAACACTTTTCCACGGCTGGATTCCATCTCGCAATCAAAGTATTCTCCATGGATGTAGGATCCGGTGGTGTGGCATTCATGGTTGATGAAGACTCTGTTTTTGGCGGCATCGGGACCATAGGACACTTGGGTATTGGTCTTGCACTCAGGACAGCTGCTTGAAATGTCCTGCTTGTTGTTGAGAGACTGAGAGTAAGTAGCAACATTGGTTTGGGAGTGCATCATGATCATCAAGGGATCCTCATAGGCGGGTCTCTCAACGGACAATTTAAACTCCTTCTTCAAGGGATTGACTCCAATAACAAAGTTCCTGGGGAAGTGAGATCCGTAAATGCGGTCTTGATCAATGGTATAGGCGGTTTTGGTTTGGAGATTCTGGAGCATCATGAATCTGGAACCTTGACCAAAGATATTCATGTTGTATTTGACATCTCTGAACATGAGGCCGCGTGCATTTCCCTTCTTGACAGTGGCTTGAATGTCGAAGACTCCAGTGAAGCTGTTCATGTATGCTACAGGTGCACCGATCTCCAAGGGTTGTTGATAGAGAAGGCTTCCAAAGCGCATGACTCGTTGGTGGTTGATGGAGTAGGTATCTTGAAGTCCTTGGAGTTCATCGAAAAGGGACTTGAGGCTACCACCTTCCTTGATGGAGTCCTCATTGTATTGTCTGAAAGCAACAACGGAGTTCTTGACGAAAAGGAGGATTTCAACGTTGATGGGCTGGTCGGGTCTTTCCTTAATGTTCATGTCACCCATCAGGATGTTTTTCAGGTCTTCGGTCTTCCAAATGCTGGGATCCATTTTCTTGAATTTGCGGACCATGGCCTTTGACAAGCCCTCGATCCTCAGCTGCACGCACATTCCATTGGCAGTGTAGCCACCAAACATGGTGGAGTCCATGCACATGGCAACGCTCAAGGGAAGGGTAGATTGGTGAGATCCCATGACCCAGTAAGAGTATTCGCCTCCGTATCCGTATTTATGTTGCTGGAACTGTCTACTGTAGGTCTTGGACACTCCAAGTCCATAATCGGTCTCAAAGTGGCTGTACTGCTTCAGGTACTTAAGGAAGAACTTGGCAAGAATCGAAACGGACTTCTTGCAAGGGTTGATGTTGGATGCATACTTTTCCAGGAGGGTGAATGTGAAGTTAATGACTTCGTAGTCTTTTTCTCTGTAGAGGACGGCCATGATGGTGTTGAAGTGCGTGGCAGTGGGATGAGCATCCATCAAATAAGAGAGAGCAGTCAGTCGAAGCTCATGGGGGTTTTCAGTGTCAACAAAAATAGGCAAAAGGTACTCGGCTCCCTTTCCATGATTGATGGCTCCATAAGCGGCAGCTTGAACGGCCAGAGTGCGAAGATGTCCGCATTTGATCTCGGTTTCTCCGTAGATGATGGGCTTCAACTTTTCGGCAACGTTTCCGTAGCGAAGATTGAAGAGCATGCCCATGTTTTTGATTTGATCCTTGTGGTCAGAGGAGCCTGAGATACGAATAGGATTTATGTTAATTTATGTTAGGATTTGTGAGGGGATCGATCTTACTCTTGATTTTCTCGATAGTTTTATCAGCAAGGCTGTCAACAAGAGATTGAAAGCATTCCTCGGATGCAGGTGAGTGCATCACACCGGCTCTCTCGCAAGTGACACGAGCCAAGTGTCCAAGAACCAATGGTACGGTATCCTTAATGAGATAATGCCCATCAAAATCGAAGAGGGTCTCGTATTCCTTCAAGAGCTGTTTGCTGGGATGACGGATGTGGAAAGGGACGGAAGTGAGAACGCGGACAGCGTCTCTGAAGTTCTCAAACTTGTTTTCCTGGATCATGTCACGAACCAACAAGGCAGAAGCTCCAGTTCCAAGGCTTCCTAGAAGCTCAGTGAAGAGATTGTATCTAAAGACGCCTTCAGGAGACTTGTCGGCGTGAAGCTCTTCGGAAAGTTCCTAGAAAAAGTGTTGAAATAGCATAATACAGTCTTGGCACAAATATATATATGTTTCCTTTCTGTTGCTTACCTTCAGGGAGTTGTAGTCAAGTGCTTCCATGGCTGGGAAAATGTGGTTGACACCATATTCATGAGCTTGAGCCACAGCTGCCTTATCAATGGACATTTTGTTCATAACTCCATGTGCCTTTGAGAGCCTTTCCTTGACGTATTTCTTGATAGTGGGCATATCATCTTCAAAGAACTGACCAGTTGCTAAATATTCTTCACGAGCCTTCAAATCTCTCTCAGACTGCCATTCATATTTGTGGTCCTCGAATTCATAGTGGAGATCATTGACATCAGTTCCAGCGACAGTGATGTCTTGAGAAATAGCATTGGCGGATCTCAGAATGGAGGTTGAGCTGAAGGAAGTTAAAAGGTAATGAATGTTCAAATTTCTAGTGAGGCTGAGAATGACTTACTTAGAGTGCGCAATGAAGGAGACACCCTCCTTGTCATAGAACTGTGCCACAACTGAAGATGAACCAATGATTGCCTTGGGATGAAAGGAGTCTCCCTTCTTGTCAACAATGTAGACGGTATTGGAGGCAGAGAAAATTCCATTGGGGTCCTCTCTCTCTTCAGGATGCTCGGGATCAACGTCACAGCGGTGGCCCCTCCAGTCATCGACAAGAACGAAAGCTCGGTTTTTGCAATCCTTGGTGTGGGTCACGGATTTCACGATCTTATGCTCAGAAACGGTGTAAAGAGTATCGCAGTCTCCGAAAATGGATGTCTGAATAGAAGGAAATTATGAATTCAGGATTACACAAGAAATAAAATAAAGATCGTACTTCTTGGGCATGGAACCCATGTTCATGTGTGTTGATTTTGTCCATGTTCAATTGAAGTCTTTGAACCCATCCCTTGACCATATTACGTTGGAAGAGAGTCAGTTTGGGGGACATCTTGACGGACTCAAAAAGTCCGTGTGAGTCCAAATGAACCTCGAATGGGGGAACCTCTCTGTTAGTTGGAATGAAAGTCGTATGGTCAAAGGGGAACTCTCCGCTTTCATGGTGGCCATTGAATTGAGAGAGCTTGAAGTCTGACAACTAAATATAAAGGAAAATATTATTACAATGGAGCAGGTTGTGGCTTAGGTCATTAGACACTCTACCTTGACTTTTATGACATTTCCTTGGACTTGAACTTGGGACACGTATTTATAGGAAAACCCAGATGAGTGGGGAGTATGATCCATGGTCCCAACAACGGCGGATGTTTCCGTGTCAAAAGTATACTCAGTTCCATCTTCGAATATGCTTCCGCGAGCAACGGCTAATATTAAAAAAAGAATAAATCTATTGCATTGATATTCAAGCTTTGGTTTCAAACTTACCGAAAGCCAAACAGAGTACTGCTAGGACTTTCATCTTCAACAGAGTCTCAAGACTGACTGTGATTGAAAAAATGATCAAATGCATTATTTATACTCTTTTCATGTGAACTTTGACCAATTGGGTGAGCAGTTATTCTTATTATATTAATTCGTGTGTTTTTTTGCTTCCTCTTTTTCTTTTGATTAGGAAGTTCAAATAACCGGAATAGAGGGTTGGATTGGAATTATGCAGTCCATAGTTTTCTTCCATAATTTGGCTTAGTTCAAATACTTTTTGAAGTTTTAAACCAATCAATATTAAGAATATATATACATAATTTTAAGTCAAATATACCCCTGGCGAAGCATGCTGACTTTCAAAATAGTACTCTTGAAAATACAATTATCTCTATCAAAAAATCTAGGTGTTTATCCTCTTACCCAGAAAATTATAGGCTACATTATTTTTCTCATTCATTACAATTATTGATTTACTCTGTTTTATAAAATATATAATTCAATAAAATAGTAATGCTATGATCATTTAACAAATTTCATAATCTTTTGTAATCATTTTTAAATGGCTTACAAGCATCTCTCATTAGTGTTTTATTATTATCTTTTATGGGAGACCTTTTTTTTTCTTTGTTCAGACGCATTCATAGGCCATAGGTCCTGGTTAAAAGAGAAAACCTTGTGGGTTTATAATATACGAATTGACACATAGGTAGTCCGATACCAGGGCTTTTTTAAATGAACATATACCAATAGATGACGATTGAGAAGACAAATTATGGGAGCTCAGGTGCTATTTATTATGTGTATTATTCTGAGAGAGAACCAGCACCACCTGTTCATTATGAATTGGGGCCAGGACCAATAGCGGAGCCTCATAATCTCATGTCTTCGCCTATTTTTACAAGCATCCAACTAATTACTCTCTATTGGTCTCTCTGACCATGCAAAAATCCAAAACGGTATACATTTTCAACATGGCCGCCAATGAGTAACATTTCATTACTTCAAATGAACTATTTCCGTTCTAAACAGCAACAACATTTCTCTCAAAAAATATAGTTTATTTTATAAGAAGCTCTCTGAATGAATTATTTGTCATACATTAGTCATGAATATTAATCATACAATTAACAAAAATATTATAACTTCTTTGCAGTAACAGAATAAAATTATTTAAACCTTTAAAAAATATATACATTATAAGGATTACGAATGAGCTTCAAGTCTTTTGTTGGGGTATCAATGTTAACGTCAAAATATAAATATCGTTCTTGGCAGAACTATATACGTTGAGCTGATACCATAGACAGAAACTATCCTTCGGTTTAGTATCGTATGAGATGAAAAAGACTCGAATTGCAAAATCAATTTTACTACTGACGTGATCCTTCTGGAGAATATTCAAAATCAAATTAAATACGTTTTCGATAAGCAACTTTTCTTACCCTCTGTAACAAAATGAGTAGTATCTTATGTTAAAAGATTCGTGGTATTCATTTTCGACCCTTTTAAATTCATTTGAAATGATCAAAAGTTGTTGGGCTCATTGTCAATTGTTTTCATTTATTTAAAAATCTTTGTGTAAATGAAAGATTGTGTGATACAATACATAAATAGACTTTGTAGTCTAAAAATAAAACCTCAAAAAATATTAACATAACTTGACAATTCTTAAATGACATTATTAACGTATACTTAAATATAGAATGCATAACAATAAAAAGAAGTAGGGTTTCAACAACTTTTCATTATTTTTCAAAAATGCTTCGACCTTGATGGGAAGTAAGTAATTTCTTTCGAAGCGACGCTCCAAGAGTTTTCCAGAAGCAGTGGCATCCGTTGAGAAAGCGTTCAATACCATGCCGGTCGCCGCTGAGAGCATTATGGCTGGGATGTGATGTATGTATGTATTGCTGTCAACCCTTTTTGCAATAAGTGCCTTAGCATTTATGATTTTATATGTAATCGCTTTTTGTAGATGCATTTGACCGATTTGATCTTTTTTGGAAAACCAAAAAACACAACGAGGTTCAAAATGTAATTGGGACCCTTGTCCAATCCCTTAAGATTAAGAACAGGAAAGGGTCTTTAAAATGAAGACCACAAGGCAATCAGCAAAAGCATGCCACGCAGAATGCACAATTCTTTTCCTCAAATCATCAGGAAGCTCCAGTAACTCCATGTCAAAGTCTACTAGATTGTTGGTCTCTTCTTTGAGAATTAGGAGGAGTCATCTTGAGGTGCCTATGCCTTTTAGCAGTTCTTTGAAGAGCGTGTTTCAATCTTCCATCCTCATAGAAATCGAAGTACCTTGTAGAATTAAAATCATAAGCGCCATGAGCCAATGATAAAGGATTATTGCATGCTACTACAAAAATTTAATTTTGTAATTCATGATCGTTTTTTTCGTCATAACTTCATTCAATGTCAAATGATCTATTTGATATTTTAAAATGCATTACACTTCTATATTGTAGAAGTGTAATGCATTTTGAAACAGATCTGATATTTTAATATTGATTCAAAAGCGAACCTAGAGACAATCGAAGAGGAAAACTTGTTAAGTACATAAATGAGGTTGAAGAGTACTACTTATACTAAAGCGTTAAAGGAAAGTAACGCATCGCCCCGGCTTGCCTGAAATATTTCACGCACCTCGCGTTGCATGTTTTCCTTCAAAGATGTCGCTCTGCAACAAATTTGCTACGTCACAAAGTTGTTGTTGTTATCAATCTCATTCAAATATATCAATCTCATCCAAATATTACTATCATTCATCGATCCTTAAATTATATTTTTTAGCAATACGGCTTTAATATAACTATTTCGCTTCAAAGAAATTCAAAGAAAATTATGGCAACGTTCAGCTCTTCCGGTTTCCATTTCCGAAAAGCCCCAACGAGATTACAAGAAGGAAACAATGGCTGTCCAGTCTAAAATATCCTTCTCATTGGAAACCAACTCCTACTTCAATGATTTGCAAAAAACATTTTGAAGCAAGCATGTTTCATCCAAATACAACAATGCGCAAGAAAATTCTAACACTTGAAGCAATTCCGAGGATTCAAGTTCTCTCTCAATCTGATCATACTTACAGCAAGAAAAATCAACGTTCCGAAGAAGAGGTGGTCTCCATCCCCCCTTCGTTTACTGAAGAGCAGGCGATGATTTCATTACCAAATAAAATGCAAAACCCTGAAGAAGTTACAGCCAATATTATATCCGATAAAATTGATTTAAAAGAGATCACTGTTCAAACTATATGTCATGATTGCCATACGTATTTGAAAGATATCAAACATAAAAAATCTGTCATATCTTCATTGAAAGAAACTATCAAAACTGTGCGCAAAAAAATATGCCGTCTTGAAGAGGAAAGTATTTTTCAGTTGAAAGGTTTTAACTCAGATTTATTGAAAAATTTAAAACATAAAAATTCAAAAAACCTAATCTTTTCTAATGAATCAATCAAGGATGCTCTGAAATTACGAATGGCTTGTGGAAAGTCAGGATATGAACTATTGAGAGAATATTTGCCCCTTCCCTGCATTACAACTTTACAAAAAACCGAGTTTTTTATGTTTATGATGGAATTGCCTTTGAAGTCTTCGAAATGTTAAAAATTAAAGTAAGGAGTATGTCCAATATTGACAGGAAGGCATCATTAACATTAGACGAATGCTCTGTCAAAGTTTCGTTGGATTACGACACTAAAAGTGGCTCCATAATGGGCGAATCAACTTTGCCTCATTCTACAGGTGATGCAACAAAAGCCCTTGTAGTCATGCTTTCGGGTGTTTCCTCTGTGAGATGGAAGCAAGTAGTGGGCTATTATTTTAATCCAAATGCATATGATGGCACAAGCTTAGGTCCAATTATCACTGAGATAATTCAGATGTCTCATAAAATAGGAATAGACATCATAAGCATTTCATCTGACATGGGGTCACAAAATTTGGCAATGTGGAAATGATTTGGTATAAATTGTGGAATAAAATCAAAATACATCAATAAAGTCAATCATCCAGTAGATCAATCTAAAAACATTCATTTTATTGCTGATCCGTCACACTTAATTAAAAATTGGCGAAATCTCCTTTTTTCCAATGATATCGTTTTATCTCAGGAGATTGTTCAATCAGAGAATCTAAGTTCAAATATAATAACTTTACAACATTTCGAAATGGTGGCTAATTTTCGAAGAGATTTTGTACTAAAACCCGCTTGCAAATTTGATTTGAGTACAATAAATGTTAGTCATTATGATAAAATGAAAGTTGGTCCGGCTTAGAATTTTTGGTCTAATGAGGTAAGCCGGACACTTAGATATATGGTTAAAGAAAGTATTTGTGACAAGTGCGTGCTAACCACCGCTTGGTTCATCGACACATTGAAAAAATGGTATGAACTTGTATGCTCAAGACGAATAGTATATGCATTTAGTCTTGAAAATGAAACTCATTATGAGAATGTAATCGTTTTTCTAATGGGTTTTATAAATATCATAAAAAAATTAAAATTATTTCAAAATCCAACAGTAGAGTTTGTTAGAAACCAACTCAAACTGGATCAATTCTAACGAGCATGCCAATTATTGACGTTCAAGATGAACTGCTTCGTGGAGGTCTTAAATTTGTCATGACCTCCCATTTATCATCGGACTGCTTGGAAAATGTTTTTAGCATGATAAGAGCCACAAACCCTTCTCCTTCTGCAAAAGAATTTAAATATATCCTAAGATTAATTTGTTTAAGCCAGTTCATGAAAGATATAAAATCGTGTAATTACAATTATGATGACTCATCTTTTTTAGCTGAGATATTTGACTTAAAAGATTCGTATGCTGAACAAAAGCATAATTTCTTGGATGCTGATTTTATTCCGCAATTTATACTAAACTTATCCAGTGCACCCCAACTGTCAAAAAGTGAAATTAATATTTTATATTACTTGTCGGGGTATATAATTTTTAAAGTCGAAAAATATGATTCACATTGTGAATCATGCTTATCGGTTTTAAAAAGCACCAATAATGAAAACTATGACGACGAATTAACCAAACTTATTAATTTATCTGATTACACAGGACAGAGTTTAGTCTATTGTTCAAATGATGTCTTCCAAAATGTTATATTACCTATAGAAAAATCCATAAGAAACATGAAAGAAGATTTATATAAAGCTCAAAAAAGAAACCTTTCGAATAAAATAAAAAATGCTTGTGATATTATCACTAAAGACTTCTATTTGATTCCGTCTTGCTATTCGTTAAAAGATAAGCTCATGAACCGATTCATTAGATTAAGATTGGTAATTTTCGCGAAAACTTTTTAAAAAGCGCAAGAGATCAAAAATTACGGCAAATACAACAGTCAACTAGGCTCCAAAAGTATGGCAAATAGATGACATTTAAATAATTGAACGTTTCTGTAAATATGTTTTTGTTGTTATCGTTAAAATGAATAGTCATAAATATTTTGCAAATAGTTTATTTCAAAACATGTATAATATAATTTATAAAATGCATAAAACTTGTAACACTTAATTTCAAATTATAGGTCTAGGTCTTAAATGATATGGGCGGAAACCCAAGGCAATTTAGTCAAACTATAGAAAAGAGGAGAGATGCACCAGATCCAAGAAACTTGGGAAGCATAAAACCGTTCTCCAGATTAATCACTATGGCAAGATGATAAATAGTCCGCAGACGACCTGAAAGAAACGCAAACATATAATATTCATTAATCAATATGAAAAAAATATTGTTTTCAACAAGGTAAGTTAAAAGTAGTTTTCAATTAAATTAAATGGATTTGATCATTATACACGCCTGTATTATATACCACATAGTTTTTTATATTTCAAATACTTTTCCTCCCATCCCACTCTAGTTGAATAAACTTATTTTGTCCTAAGGTTTAGGGAAGAATAAATATTGTCTCGCTGATTTCCCTCCGGAAGGAGAGTTTTGTCAAGTTGTTAGGCAAGGAGTTCGTTGATGAGTGTCGTGGAGATATACTGATCTGAGAAAATCGGAGATGTTTATGATTAATTTTGGCAATCGCATTTTTGTGATTTATTTTTAGATTATTTTATCAGTGAAATTAAATACTCAAGTTCCTTAAAGTCGTTCTTTACGACAACGAGAATGTCAAGAACGTCATGAGTTCCTTTCAATTGTACCATTCCCGTAAAAGATGCCTAAAGCGAAGGCGACTTATATCATCCTCTCTTGATATAAAAGGCGCTGAGATGAATCATGAGGTCTGTAGTTCTCAAATAGTTATAAAACAATGAAGGAGAAAAAATGCAGATATATTAAATTGAAGGAACAGATATATCATCATCGGTTGCTATGATTCTCGATCATAGAGCGACAGGAAATACATATCCTGACTATCTTCAGGGACAAAGCCTCCTTCATGATGGAGGTGTCTTGGGAGAGCTCCCTTTTCTTGTCGTTAGAAAGTATGATTACCGTTGGAGGAGGCACCCAGATCATGATCCCTTTCGAGCTCCGGCCTTCATGGATGTCGACAACTTATCTTCAACTCTTTAAGTGGTAAAGGACCTTGCAGCGTGGGACACGAAACCGGCGGTCTTGTCAACTGTCACATTTAGAAGGTCCAACGAAATATCTGCGATTGCACCGATCATTGGCACTTATAGATTATAGTTTATTGCATTTCAAAATATAATTGAATAAGATTACGTCATATATAAACAAATTTGTCATAACTATAGAGATGGATCAATCTTTCGATCCTTGGGCGTCCCTTTTATATAAGATAACATTAATAAATTATGTTAATGAAACAACCCTACTATTTCACCTAATCGCCTACAGCGCCTCTTGTGGAGAAAAATGCATTGAGGATCTGATAAAAAAAAGAAAAAATATATGTTATTGTCTTCGATGCGCTACTTTCCTTTAACGCTTTACTTATACGTACAATCAAAATTATTTGCAGAGCATCACAACGGAAGGAAAACTCGGTTATCATCGAAAATAAAACAATATATTATAGGCAGAACCAACTTTCAGTTTAATATGTCAGTTAGCTTACTAGGGTCTAGTCCATTTAGGTATTAAGAACACATACTAATAAAAAAATAATGTTGAACAGCATTACAGTTGATAATACACAATCAACCCAGATAAAAAAAGGATATATTAAGTTTAAAAAAACAACAACCTCCTAACGGATTAATTTCTAACCGGAAACGGACTAAAAATCTAAAGCAAACCAACATAAAAGTGAGTCATTAATTTCTGTTTCGATAATAACAACATCGAGTTATATGTAATTGATGGTGTCTGAGGTCGTTTGTCCATGTGCAAGTCAATTTTTTTCAAATACAGTCTTAAAAAATAAGATGCAAATGATTATATAAAATTGATTATTTGAATTGGCTCGAACAGTATTTAGCTTGCTTAACTTTTATTTCTCAATTTTGAGATATAGCCAAAATATAGGAACGATTGTGTGACTCACGTAATTCAGAGCTTCAAAATGCTATTTTATCACTTTAACTTACTCTTAATATTTTTTCAAATTTTTGCTCCCTAGCAACTATATGTATTTGTTAATTAAAAATATACATGTATATGAACGCCCAGGGATTCCAGGAGAGCTGTAATGTCTGCTGAACTCAAAGATTAGACGATTTCTTTATTTAGAGTTTTATATTTCAAGTACTATCATGGGTAATGATATCAACATCTCAAAAGTAATAGGCTATGAAATATTGATAGGAAAAATATAGAAGCGCTGTCATTTTTAATGAGAGGAAATGAAGCAACTCCTATGAAGAATGAATTTAACACTTCCACTTATAGTCTTCAACAAGTTCCTCAGACGTTTTCAATTGGTGGTGGTCCTTGCTATCGAACTCGTCGTATTGGTTCCTATTGTAGTTTCCACACAGACCACAGTGCTGTCCAGCTGTGGATGGAGCAGGAATGATTCCTACGGCATGGCCATCATAGAAGGTCCAGAGCTTAAGGAAGGAGTAGACGTGATAGGTAGATCCCCACTTGACGACCCTATAAAAATAAAATGTCAGGTATATAGACAACAGCATTGGGACGACTCAATTAATAATAACACGTACTTGAAAATCTCAGTTCCACTCTCCTCGTGAATGTATTCCTTCTCTCCAACAGTAACGGCATTTCCGTTGACGAGAACGTTGACCTTCTTAGGTCCACTAGACTGGAACTCAACATTGTGACCTCCAAAATAGATTTTGGCATCCAAATGAGATCCAGCAGACTTTTTGATGAAGACAGCGTAGCTTGGATGGGGTGAGCAGTGTCCGGAGGCCAAGGTCCAGCATGAGGTAGGAGTATAAGGATAGGTAACGTTGTCCAGGGTGTAGACGTGGTCAATAGAGGCTGTGCAGCCATGAACGACCTTGTATTGCATAAGACGTCTGCTATTGGCAGTAATCTTGAGATTCCGCAAGAATGGGCGCCAGTTCAGGCTAAGTGGAATGTCCTTGAATTTCTGTCCGCCTTGACTGGTTTCAACGTAGAGGTCGACGCTCTTGTCTCCGTCGTGAAGGTTAGCTTCAATGTTCATGTGTGGCTCGGCCTTTGATGCTGGGATGATTTCAGGGTCGATATCCCAATAAGGCATAAGACCGGTCTTCATGACACTTTGGACTTGAGAAACAATGGCGTTCATTCTATCCGTGAGCTGTTGGGGGAAAAGCAAGAGAATAAGACCTTCAAAAAAAAAATTAACATGTATCTTTTACCTTGACAAAGTCCATCTTCCAAGAGTACTTCCGAGCAGTAGTGGCATCGTAGTGAGTCCTGAAGCAAGCAACAGTGAAGGGGAGTCTGTCACCGCGGCCTTGCCATTCGGGTCTCTCCTTCTCTTCCATGCACTTCTTATAGTAATAAGTATGCTTCATGTCTTCTCTGGCCTGTTCAGTTGTTTCATGTTCGAAGTGGACCTTGATTTCTCCAGGAGCATTTTCGCAGTCAGCAGAGACACCATATTGAAGTCGTGCATTTCCAGTCATTTTCAATTGTGTGCTCTTGTCATAAGCCATAAATTCCTGTCCGAATTCAGGGTATTTGTTATCCATGTTGAAGCAAATGGAGTAGTCGGTCATGACGCCGGGAACAGCAGTGCGTTGCATTCTGAACTTGAGGCGGTTCTCAATATATCCTGGAGTGAATTCATTGCCCAAAATGATTCTGTAGACTCTGTCTTGGGGTTCTCCCTTTGCCTTGACGAGACCAGTGATGGCCCATTTTCTTCCTCGGAAGAAGAGACGTTCGCCGTTTGGAGATGTGGTGAAGCGAAGAGAAATCTCGACTTCCTTAACTGGCTTGTCCTTGGATTGAGACCAACGAAGCATGGCACCGCATTTCTCTGCTCTGGGGAAAAAGACGAAGTAGGCTCTAATTTGACGGATTCCCATACGGATTCCATTGCCAAAGGTATCGGGGTTCTTGTTAGAGGAAGACATGGCCTTCCACAAATGATACAACACTTTTCCACGGCTGGATTCCATCTCGCAATCAAAGTATTCTCCATGGATGTAGGATCCGGTGGTGTGGCATTCATGGTTGATGAAGACTCTGTTTTTGGCGGCATCGGGACCATAGGACACTTGGGTATTGGTCTTGCACTCAGGACAGCTGCTTGAAATGTCCTGCTTGTTGTTGAGAGACTGAGAGTAAGTAGCAACATTGGTTTGGGAGTGCATCATGATCATCAAGGGATCCTCATAGGCGGGTCTCTCAACGGACAATTTAAACTCCTTCTTCAAGGGATTGACTCCAATAACAAAGTTCCTGGGGAAGTGAGATCCGTAAATGCGGTCTTGATCAATGGTATAGGCGGTTTTGGTTTGGAGATTCTGGAGCATCATGAATCTGGAACCTTGACCAAAGATATTCATGTTGTATTTGACATCTCTGAACATGAGGCCGCGTGCATTTCCCTTCTTGACAGTGGCTTGAATGTCGAAGACTCCAGTGAAGCTGTTCATGTATGCTACAGGTGTACCGATCTCCAAGGGTTGTTGATAGAGAAGGCTTCCAAAGCGCATGACTCGTTGGTGGTTGATGGAGTAGGTATCTTGAAGTCCTTGGAGTTCATCGAAAAGGGACTTGAGGCTACCACCTTCCTTGATGGAGTCCTCATTGTATTGTCTGAAAGCAACAACGGAGTTCTTGACGAAAAGGAGGATTTCAACGTTGATGGGCTGGTCGGGTCTTTCCTTAATGTTCATGTCACCCATCAGGATGTTTTTCAGGTCTTCGGTCTTCCAAATGCTGGGATCCATTTTCTTGAATTTGCGGATCATGGCCTTTGACAAGCCCTCGATCCTCAGCTGCACGCACATTCCATTGGCAGTGTAGCCACCAAACATGGTGGAGTCCATGCACATGGCAACGCTCAAGGGAAGGGTAGATTGGTGAGATCCCATGACCCAGTAAGAGTATTCGCCTCCGTATCCGTATTTATGTTGCTGGAACTGTCTACTGTAGGTCTTGGACACTCCAAGTCCATAATCGGTCTCAAAGTGGCTGTACTGCTTCAGGTACTTAAGGAAGAACTTGGCAAGAATCGAAACGGACTTCTTGCAAGGGTTGATGTTGGATGCATACTTTTCCAGGAGGGTGAATGTGAAGTTAATGACTTCGTAGTCTTTTTCTCTGTAGAGGACGGCCATGATGGTGTTGAAGTGCGTGGCAGTGGGATGAGCATCCATCAAATAAGAGAGAGCAGTCAGTCGAAGCTCATGGGGGTTTTCAGTGTCAACAAAAATAGGCAAAAGGTACTCGGCTCCCTTTCCATGATTGATGGCTCCATAAGCGGCAGCTTGAACGGCCAGAGTGCGAAGATGTCCGCATTTGATCTCGGTTTCTCCGTAGATGATGGGCTTCAACTTTTCGGCAACGTTTCCGTAGCGAAGATTGAAGAGCATGCCCATGTTTTTGATTTGATCCTTGTGGTCAGGGGAGCCTGAGATACGAATAGGATTTATGTTAATTTATGTTAGGATTTGTGAGGGGATCGATCTTACTCTTGATTTTCTCGATAGTTTTATCAGCAAGGCTGTCAACAAGAGATTGAAAGCATTCCTCGGATGCAGGTGAGTGCATCACACCGGCTCTCTCGCAAGTGACACGAGCCAAGTGTCCAAGAACCAATGGTACGGTATCCTTAATGAGATAATGCCCATCAAAATCGAAGAGGGTCTCGTATTCCTTCAAGAGCTGTTTGCTGGGATGACGGATGTGGAAAGGGACGGAAGTGAGAACGCGGACAGCGTCTCTGAAGTTCTCAAACTTGTTTTCCTGGATCATGTCACGAACCAACAAGGCAGAAGCTCCAGTTCCAAGGCTTCCTAGAAGCTCAGTGAAGAGATTGTATCTAAAGACGCCTTCAGGAGACTTGTCGGCGTGAAGCTCTTCGGAAAGTTCCTAGAAAAAGTGTTGAAATAGCATAATACAGTCTTGGCACAAATATATATATGTTTCCTTTCTGTTGCTTACCTTCAGGGAGTTGTAGTCAAGTGCTTCCATGGCTGGGAAAATGTGGTTGACACCATATTCATGAGCTTGAGCCACAGCTGCCTTATCAATGGACATTTTGTTCATAACTCCATGTGCCTTTGAGAGCCTTTCCTTGACGTATTTCTTGATAGTGGGCATATCATCTTCAAAGAACTGACCAGTTGCTAAATATTCTTCACGAGCCTTCAAATCTCTCTCAGACTGCCATTCATATTTGTGGTCCTCGAATTCATAGTGGAGATCATTGACATCAGTTCCAGCGACAGTGATGTCTTGAGAAATAGCATTGGCGGATCTCAGAATGGAGGTTGAGCTGAAGGAAGTTAAAAGGTAATGAATGTTCAAATTTCTAGTGAGGCTGAGAATGACTTACTTAGAGTGCGCAATGAAGGAGACACCCTCCTTGTCATAGAACTGTGCCACAACTGAAGATGAACCAATGATTGCCTTGGGATGAAAGGAGTCTCCCTTCTTGTCAACAATGTAGACGGTATTGGAGGCAGAGAAAATTCCATTGGGGTCCTCTCTCTCTTCAGGATGCTCGGGATCAACGTCACAGCGGTGGCCCCTCCAGTCATCGACAAGAACGAAAGCTCGGTTTTTGCAATCCTTGGTGTGGGTCACGGATTTCACGATCTTATGCTCAGAAACGGTGTAAAGAGTATCGCAGTCTCCGAAAATGGATGTCTGAATAGAAGGAAATTATGAATTCAGGATTACACAAGAAATAAAATAAAGATCGTACTTCTTGGGCATGGAACCCATGTTCATGTGTGTTGATTTTGTCCATGTTCAATTGAAGTCTTTGAACCCATCCCTTGACCATATTACGTTGGAAGAGAGTCAGTTTGGGGGACATCTTGACGGACTCAAAAAGTCCGTGTGAGTCCAAATGAACCTCGAATGGGGGAACCTCTCTGTTAGTTGGAATGAAAGTCGTATGGTCAAAGGGGAACTCTCCGCTTTCATGGTGGCCATTGAATTGAGAGAGCTTGAAGTCTGACAACTAAATATAAAGGAAAATATTATTACAATGGAGCAGGTTGTGGCTTAGGTCATTAGACACTCTACCTTGACTTTTATGACATTTCCTTGGACTTGAACTTGGGACACGTATTTATAGGAAAACCCAGATGAGTGGGGAGTATGATCCATGGTCCCAACAACGGCGGATGTTTCCGTGTCAAAAGTATACTCAGTTCCATCTTCGAATATGCTTCCGCGAGCAACGGCTAATATTAAAAAAAGAATAAATCTATTGCATTGATATTCAAGCTTTGGTTTCAAACTTACCGAAAGCCAAACAGAGTACTGCTAGGACTTTCATCTTCAACAGAGTCTCAAGACTGACTGTGATTGAAAAAATGATCAAATGCATTATTTATACTCTTTTCATGTGAACTTTGACCAATTGGGTGAGCAGTTATTCTTATTATATTAATTCGTGTGTTTTTTTGCTTCCTCTTTTTCTTTTGATTAGGAAGTTCAAATAACCGGAATAGAGGGTTGGATTGGAATTATGCAGTCCATAGTTTTCTTCCATAATTTGGCTTAGTTCAAATACTTTTTGAAGTTTTAAACCAATCAATATTAAGAATATATATACATAATTTTAAGTCAAATATACCCCTGGCGAAGCATGCTGACTTTCAAAATAGTATTCTTGAAATAGGTACAATTATCTCCATCAAAAAATCTAGGTGTTTATCCTCTTACCCAGAAAATTATAGGCTACATTATTTTTCTCATTCATTACAATTATTGATTTACTCTGTTTTATAAAATATATAATTCAATAAAATAGTAATGCTATGATCATTTAACAAATTTCATAATCTTTTGTAATCATTTTTAAATGGCTTACAAGCATCTCTCATTAGTGTTTTATTATTATCTTTTATGGGAGACCTTTTTTTTCTTTGTTCAGACGCATTCATAGGCCATAGGTCCTGGTTAAAAGAGAAAACCTTGTGGGTTTATAATATACGAATTGACACATAGGTAGTCCGATACCAGGGCTTTTTTAAATGAACATATACCAATAGATGACGATTGAGAAGACAAATTATGGGAGCTCAGGTGCTATTTATTATTGTGTATTATTCTGAGAGAGAACCAGCACCACCTGTTCATTATGAATTGGGGCCAGGACCAATAGCGGAGCCTCATAATCTCATGTCTTCGCCTATTTTTACAAGCATCCAACTAATTACTCTCTATTGGTCTCTCTGACCATGCAAAAATCCAAAACGGTATACATTTTCAACATGGCCGCCAATGAGTAACATTTCATTACTTCAAATGAACTATTTCCGTTCTAAACAGCAACAACATTTCTCTCAAAAAATATAGTTTATTTTATAAGAAGCTCTCTGAATGAATTATTTGTCATACATTAGTCATGAATATTTAATCATACAATTAACAAAAATATTATAACTTCTTTGCAGTAACAGAATAAAATTATTTAAACCTTTAAAAAATATATACATTATAAGGATTACGAATGAGCTTCAAGTCTTTTGTTGGGGTATCAATGTTAACGTCAAAATATAAATATCGTTCTTGGCAGAACTATATACGTTGAGTTGATACCATAGACAGAAACTATCCTTCGGTTTAGTATCGTATGAGATGAAAAAGACTCGAATTGCAAAATCAATTTTACTACTGACGTGATCCTTCTGGAGAATATTCAAAATCAAATTAAAATACGTTTTCGATAAGCAACTTTTCTTACCCTCTGTAACAAAATGAGTAGTATCTTATGTTAAAAGATTCGTGGTATTCATTTTCGACCCTTTTAAATTCATTTGAAATGATCAAAAGTTGTTGGGCTCATTGTCAATTGTTTTCATTTATTTAAAAATCTTTGTGTAAATGAAAAGATTGTGTGATACAATACATAAATAGACTTTGTAGTCTAAAAATAAAACCTCAAAAAATATTAACATAACTTGACAATTCTTAAATGACATTATTAACGTATACTTAAATATAGAATGCATAACAATAAAAAGAAGTAGGGTTTCAACAACTTTTTCATTATTTTTCAAAAATGCTTCGACCTTGATGGGAAGTAAGTAATTTCTTTCGAAGCGACGCTCCAAGAGTTTTCCAGAAGCAGTGGCATCCGTTGAGAAAGCGTTCAATACCATGCCGGTCGCCGCTGAGAGCATTATGGCTGGGATGTGATGTATGTATGTATTGCTGTCAACCCTTTTTGCAATAAGTGCCTTAGCATTTATGATTTTATATGTAATCGCTTTTTGTAGATGCATTTGACCGATTTGATCTTTTTTGGAAAACCAAAAAACACAACGAGGTTCAAAATGTAATTGGGACCCTTGTCCAATCCCTTAAGATTAAGAACAGGAAAGGGTCTTTAAAATGAAGACCACAAGGCAATCAGCAAAAGCATGCCACGCGGAATGCACAATTCTTTTCCTCAAATCATCAGGAAGCTCCAGTAACTCCATGTCAAAGTCTACTAGATTGTTGGTCTCTTCTTTGAGAATTAGGAGGAGTCATCTTGAGGTGCCTATGCCTTTTAGCAGTTCTTTGAAGAGCGTGTTTCAATCTTCCATCCTCATAGAAATCGAAGTACCTTGTGGAATTAAAATCATAAGCGCCATGAGCCAATGCTAAAGGATTATTGCATGCTACTACAAAAATGTAATTTTTGTAATTCATGATCGTTTTTTTCGTCATAACTTCATTCAATGTCAAATGATCTATTTGATATTTTAAAATGCATTACACTTCTATATTGTAGAAGTGTAATGCATTTTGAAACAGATCTGATATTTTAATATTGATTCAAAAGCGAACCTAGAGACAATCGAAGAGGAAAACTTGTTAAGTACAAAATGAGGTTGAAGAGTACTACTTATACGTAAAGCGTTAAAGGAAAGTAACGCATCGCCCCGGCTTGCCTGAAATATTTCACGCACCTCGCGTTGCATGTTTTCCTTCAAAGATGTCGCTCTGCAACAAATTTGCTACGTCACAAAGTTGTTGTTGTTATCAATCTCATTCAAATATATCAATCTCATCCAAATATTACTATCATTCATCGATCCTTAAATTATATTTTTTAGCAATACGGCTTTAATATAACTATTTCGCTTCAAAGAAATTCAAAGAAAATTATGGCAACGTTCAGCTCTTCCGGTTTCCATTTCCGAAAAGCCCCAACGAGATTACAAGAAGGAAACAATGGCTGTCCAGTCTAAAATATCCTTCTCATTGGAAACCAACTCCTACTTCAATGATTTGCAAAAAACATTTTGAAGCAAGCATGTTTCATCCAAATACAACAATGCGCAAGAAAATTCTAACACTTGAAGCAATTCCGAGGATTCAAGTTCTCTCTCAATCTGATCATACTTACAGCAAGAAAAATCAACGTTCCGAAGAAGAGGTGGTCTCCATCCCCCCTTCGTTTACTGAAGAGCAGGCGATGATTTCATTACCAAATAAAATGCAAAACCCTGAAGAAGTTACAGCCAATATTATATCCGATAAAATTGATTTAAAAGAGATCACTGTTCAAACTATATGTCATGATTGCCATACGTATTTGAAAGATATCAAACATAAAAAATCTGTCATATCTTCATTGAAAGAAACTATCAAAACTGTGCGCAAAAAAATATGCCGTCTTGAAGAGGAAAGTATTTTTCAGTTGAAAGGTTTTAACTCAGATTTATTGAAAAATTTAAAACATAAAAATTCAAAAAACCTAATCTTTTCTAATGAATCAATCAAGGATGCTCTGAAATTACGAATGGCTTGTGGAAAGTCAGGATATGAACTATTGAGAGAATATTTGCCCCTTCCCTGCATTACAACTTTACAAAAAACCGAGTTTTTTATGTTTAATGATGGAATTGCCTTTGAAGTCTTCGAAATGTTAAAAATTAAAGTAAGGAGTATGTCCAATATTGACAGGAAGGCATCATTAACATTAGACGAATGCTCTGTCAAAGTTTCGTTGGATTACGACACTAAAAGTGGCTCCATAATGGGCGAATCAACTTTGCCTCATTCTACAGGTGATGCAACAAAAGCCCTTGTAGTCATGCTTTCGGGTGTTTCCTCTGTGAGATGGAAGCAAGTAGTGGGCTATTATTTTAATCCAAATGCATATGATGGCACAAGCTTAGGTCCAATTATCACTGAGATAATTCAGATGTCTCATAAAATAGGAATAGACATCATAAGCATTTCATCTGACATGGGGTCACAAAATTTGGCAATGTGGAAATGATTTGGTATAAATTGTGGAATAAAATCAAAATACATCAATAAAGTCAATCATCCAGTAGATCAATCTAAAAACATTCATTTTATTGCTGATCCGTCACACTTAATTAAAAATTGGCGAAATCTCCTTTTTCCAATGATATCGTTTTATCTCAGGAGATTGTTCAATCAGAGAATCTAAGTTCAAATATAATAACTTTACAACATTTCGAAATGGTGGCTAATTTTCGAAGAGATTTTGTACTAAAACCCGCTTGCAAATTTGATTTGAGTACAATAAATGTTAGTCATTATGATAAAATGAAAGTTGGTCCGGCTTAGAATTTTTGGTCTAATGAGGTAAGCCGGACACTTAGATATATGGTTAAAGAAAGTATTTGTGACAAGTGCGTGCTAACCACCGCTTGGTTCATCGACACATTGAAAAAATGGTATGAACTTGTATGCTCAAGACGAATAGTATATGCATTTAGTCTTGAAAATGAAACTCATTATGAGAATGTAATCGTTTTTCTAATGGGTTTTATAAATATCATAAAAAAAAAAATTATTTCAAAATCCAACAGTAGAGTTTGTTAGAAACCAACTCAAACTGGATCAATTCTAACGAGCATGCCAATTATTGACGTTCAAGATGAACTGCTTCGTGGAGGTCTTAAATTTGTCATGACCTCCCATTTAT
Organism: Caligus rogercresseyi; assembly: GCA_013387185.1. Taxonomy (NCBI): domain Eukaryota; kingdom Metazoa; phylum Arthropoda; class Copepoda; order Siphonostomatoida; family Caligidae; genus Caligus; species Caligus rogercresseyi. The sequence goes on along the minus strand of CP045906.1, from coordinate 11,511,372 downwards.
CATCGGACTGCTTGGAAAATGTTTTTAGCATGATAAGAGCCACAAACCCTTCTCCTTCTGCAAAAGAATTTAAATATATCCTAAGATTAATTTGTTTAAGCCAGTTCATGAAAGATATAAAATCGTGTAATTACAATTATGATGACTCATCTTTTTTAGCTGAGATATTTGACTTAAAAGATTCGTATGCTGAACAAAAGCATAATTTCTTGGATGCTGATTTTATTCCGCAATTTATACTAAACTTATCCAGTGCACCCCAACTGTCAAAAAGTGAAATTAATATTTTATATTACTTGTCGGGGTATATAATTTTTAAAGTCGAAAAATATGATTCACATTGTGAATCATGCTTATCGGTTTTAAAAAGCACCAATAATGAAAACTATGACGACGAATTAACCAAACTTATTAATTTATCTGATTACACAGGACAGAGTTTAGTCTATTGTTCAAATGATGTCTTCCAAAATGTTATATTACCTATAGAAAAATCCATAAGAAACATGAAAGAAGATTTATATAAAGCTCAAAAAAGAAACCTTTCGAATAAAATAAAAAATGCTTGTGATATTATCACTAAAGACTTCTATTTGATTCCGTCTTGCTATTCGTTAAAAGATAAGCTCATGAACCGATTCATTAGATTAAGATTGGTAATTTTCGCGAAAACTTTTTAAAAAGCGCAAGAGATCAAAAATTACGGCAAATACAACAGTCAACTAGGCTCCAAAAGTATGGCAAATAGATGACATTTAAATAATTGAACGTTTCTGTAAATATGTTTTTGTTGTTATCGTTAAAATGAATAGTCATAAATATTTTGCAAATAGTTTATTTCAAAACATGTATAATATAATTTATAAAATGCATAAAACTTGTAACACTTAATTTCAAATTATAGGTCTAGGTCTTAAATGATATGGGCGGAAACCCAAGGCAATTTAGTCAAACTATAGAAAAGAGGAGAGATGCACCAGATCCAAGAAACTTGGGAAGCATAAAACCGTTCTCCAGATTAATCACTATGGCAAGATGATAAATAGTCCGCAGACGACCTGAAAGAAACGCAAACATATAATATTCATTAATCAATATGAAAAAAATATTGTTTTCAACAAGGTAAGTTAAAAGTAGTTTTCAATTAAATTAAATGGATTTGATCATTATACACGCCTGTATTATATACCACATAGTTTTTTATATTTCAAATACTTTTCCTCCCATCCCACTCTAGTTGAATAAACTTATTTTGTCCTAAGGTTTAGGGAAGAATAAATATTGTCTCGCTGATTTCCCTCCGGAAGGAGAGTTTTGTCAAGTTGTTAGGCAAGGAGTTCGTTGATGAGTGTCGTGGAGATATACTGATCTGAGAAAATCGGAGATGTTTATGATTAATTTTGGCAATCGCATTTTTGTGATTTATTTTTAGATTATTTTATCAGTGAAATTAAATACTCAAGTTCCTTAAAGTCGTTCTTTACGACAACGAGAATGTCAAGAACGTCATGAGTTCCTTTCAATTGTACCATTCCCGTAAAAGATGCCTAAAGCGAAGGCGACTTATATCATCCTCTCTTGATATAAAAGGCGCTGAGATGAATCATGAGGTCTGTAGTTCTCAAATAGTTATAAAACAATGAAGGAGAAAAAATGCAGAGATATTAAATTGAAGGAACAGATATATCATCATCGGTTGCTATGATTCTCGATCATAGAGCGACAGGAAATACATATCCTGACTATCTTCAGGGACAAAGCCTCCTTCATGATGGAGGTGTCTTGGGAGAGCTCCCTTTTCTTGTCGTTAGAAAGTATGATTACCGTTGGAGGAGGCACCCAGATCATGATCCCTTTCGAGCTCCGGCCTTCATGGATGTCGACAACTTATCTTCAACTCTTTAAGTGGTAAAGGACCTTGCAGCGTGGGACACGAAACCGGCGGTCTTGTCAACTGTCACATTTAGAAGGTCCAACGAAATATCTGCGATTGCACCGATCATTGGCACTTATAGATTATAGTTTATTGCATTTCAAAAATATAATTGAATAAGATTACGTCATATATAAACAAATTTGTCATAACTATAGAGATGGATCAATCTTTCGATCCTTGGGCGTCCCTTTTATATAAGATAACATTAATAAATTATGTTAATGAAACAACCCTACTATTTCACCTAATCGCCTACAGCGCCTCTTGTGGAGAAAAATGCATTGAGGGTCTGATAAAAAAAAGAAAAAATATATGTTATTGTCTTCGATGCGCTACTTTCCTTTAACGCTTTAGACAATCCACGTAAAGAAATAACAAAAATTTGGCCATCATCGAAAATAAAACTTTTATTGCATGCTATACTTTACTTTAACGCTTTAATATGGGGCACCAGCATGAGATTATCAAAAAGGGGGTTGGACTTGCTATAGAAAGCATTGGATCAAACATGCTTGCTTTCATTGCATCTTGCATCAAGAAGCACTGTGTGCACAAACATTCCCATCAGAGTGAATGGCAGTGATGAACCTTGTCATCGAGGTGGTGAACAATATAACTGCAAAAGCATTGAACCACAGTCAGTTTCGTGCATTGTTTGATGAAGTTGATAGTGAATATTCGATTTTCTGATTCACAACAAAGTGCGATGGCTGTCTAGGGGAGACGTTTTGTATCGCTTTGCCACTTGTTTCGAACACATAAAACATTCATGAACTACCCGCAACCGGAAGATACCGAGTGGCTCGAAAAACTACACTTTTTAGTAGATATGACAAACCACCTAAACAAACTTAATGGATATCTCCAGGGTCTGCACTACAAAAGATGGAAGCTGTTTGGTCATTCGAACGCAAGCTGACTGTCTTAGCCAGAGATATACAGCGAGATACGCTCTCTCACTTACCCACCCTCAGAAAATTCATAGAAGCCCATCCCGATATCAACCACGATTATTTACAAGGTGTGATCGTTGAAATGCAAACTGCCGAGTTTCGAAAAGAAAAAATGACATTTCTTTCCCTGTCACACCCTTGGAGAATGATTTGTCCTTGTTGAGCACATTTCAGGAGTAAATCAGCAGCTGGCCTTGAAATGGAAATTGCCGATATAGTCGACAAAGATCTATGGGTGTCCAAATTCAAACGCTTGACAGCCGAACTTGAAGACTTAACTCGCCAGAAAGTCCAATTTGCCCAAAGTCACAAATGGAGCGAAGTTGAAAGCCTCCCAACAACCGAAAACTCGTCTATGTGACATGGAATGTTCTTCCCGACAGCTATAAGAATATGAAAAACCTATGCATTCGGAGTGTTAAGTCCAAATACCGAACACCCGCTCACAGATGAGAACTTGCAGTCCTGCGTTAAGATTAAAGTACATCTTATATGTCTGATGTTCAGAAACTGGCCTGTGATGTCCGTAAACAGAAGTCTCATTTAACGAATACGAGCACAATTCTATCATAAACACATATTAGTGGCAATTGGATGGTTTTTTTGTATAAAGCTATTTCTTCTTCTCATTATGTGTACTCGCATATTTGGCCGCCTACGGCGCCCCATATCGTTCGCCCTTCGGTTATGGGTCGGTTTTGGAGCTAGTTTGTGTGATGAAACAGACCCTTAAAAATATAAGAGAAAATCAGAAAAGGTGTATCCAATAACATTTTTTTTTTTTCATTTCGGGTCCCATCACTATGCAAATAGTTTTATTAGGTCTGCCTTGACCCAAGAATTCCATAGGTACCTTCAAAGTTCAAATCTGGCCATAAATGTGGGAGGAGATAGCGTGCGGACATACAGACGGACGGACGGACAGAGATTGGTGAATTATTATATAGATGAGGCCACCAAAGTCATTTGGAAATAGACTAACATAACCAAATATTTATAATATTTTTTTTGCCTTCATTATAAGGCTTATTCAAGGCATTAAGTTTTTTGTGGCTCCAGACACATTTTTTTTTTGGACCAATTTAACATTTTGGGTACCGACCCCTGCCCTAGACAAATGTAATATTTTATTGCATGTTAAAATGTTAAAGCTATCGCTTTATAATTTTTTGGTTATGATGAATTGAGTTTAATTATCCATATTTGTCACAAAGTTTTTTTTTTTTTCTTCAAAAATATCCTTTTAACGTTTTTGAATGAGGAAAAAAAAATTAGTAGAAAACCACCATTATATCGCTATTTAGATATTTCAAATGGAAAAAGTGGTTAATAACATTAGGAAAAATACTTGCCTTTTTCTTCTGTTATCTGATTGGCTTAAACTTTGAGAGTAAAAAATGGCACTCAATGGCTGGAATATAACTAAGTCGTAAATTAAAGAACCCTTTTGGACTGACGATAAAAAAAAAACATTTCTTAAGTAAGCTATATTTTTTTGGAATCTTAAGGCATACAGTTTTTACAAATTAAGTAATAAAGAGAATATTTTTTTTTTTCAACAATATATTGCCGTAGATGCACTAATTAAAATGCATACGGTTATTTATTCTATTTCATTAGAAATTGGCAGAGAGGTTTCTGCAATTTTTTAAAAGAAATCTTGCGATAACTATTAAACGACATTTTTTAAATCAGCGATAAACGATTAAAAACATCAAAACTCAACTCACGATAAGCGATAAAAATAATGACATTTATATTCAAAATGAGTGCAACCCATTATATAAATTTATCGGTTTATCATGTTGGGTAAGTAGCGGATGGGATGACGATTACTCTTTTAAAGCTTACCGATAAGCGATAACGATAACTTTTTTATATCGTAACGACTAAATAACATTTATCGCTCATTTTATCATACGCAGAAACCAACGTTATATTGATAATCCTATTTTTCTTTTGATTTCACTATATCCTTCATTTTATATTGTTAATTCTTAAATAAAATTATCTTCATAACAATAAACCATTGGATATATGTTCATATATATTATTTCAGTCCGTTACATCCTTGTTGAAATGTATTTATGTCTGACTGTAGAATGGTAATTGTCCAGCATGCAATATTTTTAGTTATTTGAATCTTTAACGGTATATATTTAAAGTCAAACCAGTGCCTTAGAGTACAAAGGCACTGAGTCAAACAACACATTCATCGCGTCATTCCAAGGAATATGTTTTGAGTTCCATGGATATACATCATAGAGATCTTTCAAAAATTATACCTCTGGAACGATTTGGGATAAGAAATGTAGTTCAAACCCGTCTTTAAAAACGGTCTAGAGTGCTGTAGTCGGAACAGATTGATATTTAATCTGTTTTTAAAAGTTTTTGTTTATCTGTTTTGTTATAAAGAACTATTTTATGTCTTGTATCTATTAGAATTGAATTTTTATCAAATTATCTTGTTAGCAACAAAAGAGGACTAAAATAATATTATCACCTGCAGTGTATTCAGTTATCTATCATATGTTATGTCTGTAATTCAGACGCTAAGTGTAATTTTTTTTA
>CP045906.1:11486183-11505812 GCA_013387185.1 Caligus rogercresseyi | reverse complement strand
GCAACTGGTAGAAATTTGAAAACTATGACGTAATTTTTCTTGTCGTGGTAGATTCCAGATTATTTTATACCATGTTGTAGAAGATTTAGCTCTTGAATAAAAGTCTGGCAGATTTTTTTGTGACCTCATCGGGTTCATGCATTGTACTTTATTTAATATACCATAGAGTAGGGGGTACACGAAGCCTAGCTGCTCTAAAAAAGCTTTCCTCCTCTTAAGCCACAGTTTACATCTTTTTGAAATTGTGAAAGTTGTTTTTAAAGCTTCAATTCAAAGCTCAGGGAGTTGCATGTTGCCGAAAGAGGCCTTTTTCTAGGAATTATGGTGTAGAATGTCAAGGATAAACCGAATATCCACTAGTTTCCACTCAATACCGAATATGCTTAAACTGTTCCTCACTGGGCAGCTCATAATTTATGTATTGTCTTTCGGGCTCCAGCTTCCCAAAGGAGGATAGTAATTTTTGCAGTATTTCTAGTCCAAAGTGTTTTCTTATATATATATATATATTATATATGATATATTATATTTATATATATATATATATATATATATATATATATATATTATATATATAGTACATGACCTATTGATTGTTTATAGTATTTGTAGATGATATATATATTTAATTATGTGATATTCTGCTATTTGGATTAATGTACATACATAAGTTTAACCTTTTTCAACAAAGGATTTCCTATCAATCACTACTATGAGTTCTTCGATAAATTCAAGATGCACTTAAGTTCTCAAAGCCTTTGATTCAACTCTGCATTGTACATAAATTCATGCCTGTCGATTCTTATATTTAGATATAATAAATTACCACACCCATTTAATATATTGTACTGCTGAAGGAATCGGAATGAATAAAGAAAGCGAATATTCTTTGGAGAGAACAAAGTGTATGTATTTCTTGCTCAGCGATTCAGCAGATACTGACACAATATAGTGAAAACAATAGCATCACTTTGTTAGCAACATTTGATGATGCGCAGTGATGCTACTCAAACATCAATAGGTGATCCATGTCGTCGTGCGCTACAATATGAACAAACATTAGCGCCTTAGGAATAAATACGGCATGAAATTACATAGTTGATAGCATGGCTGTTTAAATCCATATTGGGATATTTAAAATGATAATGTTTAAAATAATTTTGGTTCGGCAAGAAAGTAATTACATTTTTTTGGTCAATGATTTATTTCATTATATATATACACCATATATATATATATATAGATACATATATATGATATAAATATATATAGATAGAGGGGAGGGGGTGTAGTAGGAATTGGAGCATGAAAAATCAAATATTATGTTAATAGCAAAAGTTGTATAGTGACAATGCAAATAATGTATTTAAATGTATATATATATTTTTTTTTTTTGCAAATAAATAAAATGTATAAATAACTAGAGGCATGTATACACTCAAAGAGTGCAAACCTCCGCCGATCCCCACAAATGAATAGTGATTCATGAATCACTTAACGGAATTATAATCCAATCATATATGTCTACATAGTAGGCGTGTTTGGTGAATAATGAGTGAGGAGAGAGCCTCCTAAAAAAACATTTGACGTCATACTTGTTTGTTTGTTTAGCTCCTAGATAAGCCCCACCACACCGGAACTCAATCCGGTATCAGCCGGTAATAAACTGTCTAGGAGCTAACCTTTATTTCGAAATAAATTATATTGACACAAAAGCAAAAAGGCTCTTAGAAGATACTCCTCCATGGGCTTTTTCCTTCTTCGCATCTCCTCGGCCAGTTCGTCCATCTCCATCCTCGTTCGGGGACACGCGCAGATTAGGTGGATAGGGGTTTCATCCTCTTCCTCACACAGTCGGCAAACCGGGGTAGAAGACTTTCCCATCTTGTAGAGGTGTGCGTTTAGGCCAATATGTCCGGTAACCATAGCAACGATCTTCGAGACATTTTTCCTCTTAAATGAAAAATCTTCCTTCCAATATACGGCTCGGGGACGAAATGCTTCGATTGTCTACAGGAATCCATGGCCAGCCATTGGGCTTTCCACATTGACAAGGACGTGTTCTTTAGGGAGTTCTTTGTCTGGTTGACGGATATAGGCACAACCACTTGGCCGCCTGATTGCGCGCCTTCTTTTGCGAGGAAGTCGGCATATTCGTTGCCCGTAGTGTCGTTGTGACCCCTTACCCATCCCACTGTGATGTCACATCTGGAAGATTCGAGGGCTTTCCTGCAGTTATTTACGTCCGCACTAATCGTTTTACCCGGCCTAACGTCCAAGCTCTTAATGGTAGAAAGACTGTCGGACAAAATTAAGAGCTTTTTGCCCTCCATTTTGCTCATTCCTAGGCCACTCACAAGACTCCTCATGGCCTCGACCTCTGCCTGAAACACAGTATTAGTGTCGTCTAGCTTCAATATTCGCTCTTCTAGTACCACATCACCCCGCGCGATGATCCAACCTGCTCCTGTGTGGCCACATATTTTTGAGCCATCAGTATATCCAATGATATCGAAATCATCAACGCACCACTTTCTTGTAACACTGTATCCTTTTTCCCCAGACCACACTGTTATACTAGGACTGGGAGTTGGAATGTTGTATTTTTCCAAGAACTTATCTATATACCGGAGATGTCCTTTGCTCGAAATACCAGACCAAACAGGAGAGTTCACACTCCTTGTTTGAAATCTTGCTAGACAAGCTCGCTCCATTATATATAGATGCAATGGAACTAAACCACACAGCACCTCCATGGTTGCAGTTGGGGTTGATCTCATGGCTCCGGTAATCGATATAAGGCCAAGTCTTTGTACCTTCTTTAGACAACTTTTCATGGGGTTATTGACTTGAATTTTAGCCGCGAAAGCTATTGCTCCGTAGCTCAAAACTGACCTTACATAGGTTTCGTAAATCCATTTTGACTTTGGAGGGCTAAGACCCCAATCGAGCCCCACAAAAGTTTTGAGGGCAAATAGGACTCTTTTTGCTTTAGAGGTGATGTACTTAATGTGATCATTCCAACGAAGATTATCATCTATGATTAGACCGAGATATTTAAACGTTTTTACTCGTTCGATCTCGATCCCATCCATAAATAGCGAAGCGTCAAGGTTCTTTTTGCGTTTTGAGAAGATCATAGTTTTGGTTTTGGCATTGCTGAAAGTGGTATTTCTAAATTTAGCCCACACCAGGAGTTTATTTAAGACATCTTGCATCAAACTGACCAGGGTAGGGCGGTCAATACCCCGAACACAAAGAGTCAGGTCATCTGCATAGGCTATTTTGAAGACTGGTTTCTCGATTAGGTCCACTGCTTCCTGAAAGGCAAGGTTCCAAGCCATTGGAGAAAGGATCCCTCCCTGGGGGCAGCCTCTCGTTGGTATTACAGATGCTTGTTCAACGCCAAGACTGGCATATACGAACCTATTTTTTAATAGATAGTTATACCAGCTTACAATTGTTTTATCTATGTTGTGTTTGTTCATGGACTCAATGATATGGTCAAAGTCAACCCTATCAAAAGCTCCTTTTATATCTAGGAAAACCACAAGGGCTTCTTCCTTCCTATGATAACTGCCTTCACAGAAATTTAGAAACTCACTGACAGCTGTGTCAGTGGATTTACCTTTGATAAAGGCATGTTGATTTTGAAGATTCAAGTCACACTTCTGGTATATTTTCCATTGGACCATCCGCTCTAGTATTTTCAAGGCAACATTAGTGAGAGTAATAGGTCTGAAAGCTCTCGGATCACTGTAATCCTTTTTACCCTGTTTGGGTATAAAAATTACTTTTGAATCTCGCCAGATCTTCGGAGTGTAACTTGTGCGAAGAACTGCATTATAAAGTCGTGTCAAGCGTTCCAGAAAATGGTCAGGTAGGTGCTTGTATGCCTGGACAGGAATTTGATCTGGACCAGGTTTTTTATTTGACTTGAGGCTCTCTATAGCATTTTTGACGAGTGTGACGTCAAAGTAGTCTTCATGAGGCTCCTGACTTTGGGAATTTGGACACCCTGAAGTGATGCCATCAGCACTGTCTACTGAGTTAGGAAAGTGCTCTTCAAGAAGAAGTTTCAAGCTCTCCTTTTCATTTCTGAGGTCACCCATTATGCCAACACGGGCGTTTGAGTGATTTGCTCTTGACTTCATTAGTCTTGAAATATCCTTGGGTCCCTCCAAAGTAGATACCCACTCTTTGAAGGCTTCTCGTTTCGCTTTAATGATCATAGTTTTATAGATCTGCTTTTCAGCTCTGAATTCGTCAGACCGTCCCTTGCGTTGAAGGTATTTGACTTTACGTCGTTGCTGCCTAAGGTCGTCGTTCCACCAAGGGTTTGCCTTCCTGAGAATTCCTGAGCTAATATTGCACGAACTTTTCATGGAGTCGAGCAGCTCTGTTGCAATATTTGTAGCCTCCAGATCTATACCATTCATATCCAGCAAAAGATCTCCAGTGAATTTTGATGATTCTAACAACCTCATAAAGTTACACCAATCGGCACTTTTGAGGTTTATATTATTGGCAAGAGTCCGAGTCGCATTAATGTCAAAGGTACAAAACCTATGATCTGATCCAGAGTAGTTCATATCCGTTTTCCATGAAGAGACAAGTGAGTGGCTCCAAATATTAGTCATAGTTAAATCAATTATTGACTCACCCATACCACCTGCAAAAGTCGGCACACAGCCTACGTTTTGTAAGCTGAGATTAAACACTGCCATGAACTCCTCAAGTTTATCACCGCGAGGATTTGTCGTTTTGTCTCTCCAAAGAGTACTTCTTGCGTTGAAATCACCACAAATCAATAAAGGCTTATGATGAATATTACAAAATTCAACGAGGGGAAGTATCACACTTGTCGGATCATCTTTGTTAATATCAGAATAGTAGCTAGCAATAACTAAATTCTTATTGTTGACAGTTTTAATTGAACAAACAACAAGATCTTCAGTGCAGAACTTGGGGATTTGTGTTATAATTATATCTGATGAGGTAATAATTGCTGCCCTTGGCTTCGGTTTGCCACAGACGAAAACAGAGAGTCCTTTTATATTGATTAAGCCGGTTCCTCCTTGCCTTAGAGGTGGCTCTGTTGCAAAGATAATACAACTCTCGTCCCTGTGTATCCTCCGATCGAGCTCAGCCATGCAAGTGATGCGTTTTCCCATATTTATTTGGGTGCAACATATTTTATGTAAGGCGATCTTATTAGATATAATTGAGCTGGCACTAGTCATTAATAATATTAGTTGAAAAAAAACGGATGGCAGAGGTGGACTCAATGTTGATATATGTTAATTTATATAGACGAAGAAACGATAAAGTACTGGAGATATAAGGGAATATATTTTATAGAGCCTTCGATTTAGTCTAATTTGGGAATTACTTGCTCGTTCCATTCCCTGTCCTTTGTTCGTTTCCTATTATCTGTTTCTGGACTGCTCAATAGACGTTTGCTCTTTTTGGGCATAGTATTCTTCGTTGTTGGCTTTGAGGTGCCTCTGTGCATTACTTTGGTCCAATCATCTCTTAAAATAGAAGTTTTTTGTTCATTGGGAATCGACAATTTCTTTTTTGAGTAGCCGTCATTTATTTCAGTGTCATTATTTTCGTGTAATGTTGAGACAGGCTCGGTGGAGGACAAAAATTGAGGAGAGGTAGCTCCTACTACTACCTCAGGATCTTCCTCTTCTTCCTGCCTTGCAGTCTCCTCGGTAGCTCTTCTTTCATCCTCGCCATATATTCTTAATGAAAGGCCATGTCCGCGCCTGAAATCACTCTCGAACTCGGTGTAGCCAACCTTATGGGCTGATTGACATTTATTTTTTGTATGTCCAAACCTTAGACATCTGAAGCATTGTACAGACTGATGAGTGGAAAGTAATTCAACCTTCCGTCCCCTCACTGGAATGATCATGGGGAGTTTTTTCCTAGGTTTTATAAGAAATTTAATTCTTCCAGACATTATTGATTTGAATACCTCAGCGAAGGATTTGTCTATGTCTTCTCCGTTGTGGCTGAATGAGGGACGCTATCAAAGCCTCCAACAACATCCCCATATTCATTCATTATTTCCTTCAAGGAATCGAGATTAATCTCAGACCCGTTTTTAATGACGACTTCAATTGGATTCTGTAGAGCTCTTGCCTTTTCAAGTCCCCTTATACTGAATTTAATTCCACTATCAATCTCGATTAGTCCTTTCACGGCTTCAAACTTAGTGACAACATCTAAGGCTTTTTTGAATTGGATAATAATATACCCCGCTCCGCTCTTACAGTCATTGATTCTATATATATCTTCTCCTTTTAATTAAGGGCATTGAATAATCGTTTGTAGTCAGACATCTTAGGTGTGAATCCTTTTAAACTTTTTCCATCATTATCTCTCCAATCAATGAAGATTTTAGTCCATAATGGACTAATATTGTAGGACTTCTGCTCCAGATTGTGAGCTATTGTTATGGAAGAGTAGGTAGGAACTTTTGTTTCTTCCTTAGAACTCTTCTTTATTTTTTTTCCTATCAAAGGGCTTATAATTCCCCTCTTCTGTATTTACATCACGCAGCTCTGTGCACTCCTCTTCAGCACACTTCTCTTCCACGCATTCTTCCCCCACGCTCTCTTCTTCTCTTGACATGACCCTATTCAGGTAGGGCTCAACGGCCTGTGGCAGATCAGGCGGTCTATCAGGAGGAAGTGCTTCCATTCTATTACTAAGAGAATCTTACCTAGCACTTTGTAGCTTCAGACCAATTACGTAGTTAAAACGTCACAGTCCTTATTAATAAGAGGAGATATAGACTTCAGAAAAGAAACCAAAGAAATGGTTCTCCCGGTCCAATTGAGGTTTCGCTGGCTATCCCACGATGATATACGTCGAAATATCTATCCGTAGATATCCAATGTCTCTCACAAAAACCACTGTACACCGTTAAATTTATTTTATTTGGAGCACAAAATAAACAAACGTCAGTCACTGCGACTATACATAAACCTTCTTCCGAATTAAGTAACTACTTTTAGGTGCTTATTGAGGCTGCATTTAATATTATTGTGATTTGTTACGAAGAAAAAAACAGGTTTGCCCTTTTATTTGCAAGTTCCTTAAATAATTTGATAACAATATTGAAATGCAATTTTCCAAATCACAGTAACTCTCTAAAAAATTAAATTATTTTGACACTTGTAATTATATGTAAATAAAAAGGCAAACCTGTTTTTTTCTTCGTAACAAATCACAATAATATTTATTGCAACCTCAATGAATCACCTAAAAGTAGTTACTTAATATGATCAATACTTCGTCCTACTAAATTGATCTTTTCTTTACTTTCAGGCCAGATATCGAAATTATAAAAACTGTTCTGAAATGCATTGATATATACCAAAAATATATTAAATATTGATTATAGTCAAAAGACTCGAAACAAAAAAAAATATAGCCGTTTAACCCATTAAAGTCAAAGATTATTTTGTCGCATAAATCAATAAACTTTTGAGAAAATAAACTAATTTTTATTGTTTCTTGACATATCCGATAAAATTTTGGAGAAAAAATACTAAAAACCCGGTTTTTTGACCGGCAGGATTTCCTGCCACTCGGCTATAAAATCATGTTTTTTTACTTTTCAAATGTAACTTTCAAAATAATTGTCAACATATATACAAAATAACTGTAAATTATTTCTTTAACCTAACATACATACAAATTTAAATATGTATTTCAATATTTTCTATTTTAAATTAATTTACTTATTTTATATGGAAAGGTTCAGTACATTTGGAATGTAGAGGTACATCAAACATTTTAATGATATATTCTGGAGAAAAACTGGCGACGTTTTGAATTCGATCTACTCCCTTTTGACCTCCAATGTTGCCCTACATTGTAGCGAATCGTCATTGCAGCAGGCCCGCTGGGCTGTACTCTAGGATCTGTTTTTCTCAAAAATTCCAAACTTTTTTGAAATACCAATTGCTATAGTTATCTTATTTTCTCAAAATGATATGTCTTTTTTTCTTTTTGATATATTCTCCTTGGACAAACGGTTTGAACATTTACACTTCATGTAAAAATTGGCCATCACAATTTTTTGGAAACGAATTCTCACTACATAATTGGCCATTCTGGTCAAAAAGGTCAACACCGCCTGCGAGCATATTGTAAATACTAATAAAATAGGGTATTTCGACATTTATGTATTTTCCTTTGACTTATTCCACTGCAAAGCTTTTCAAAATGGATTTTTTTTTATCTGAGGCTACCGTGATAAGCTTGTTATTGTTCCACTAAACATGAGAATTATAAAAAAAATATTTTTTTATGTAGCCTTGTTCCTTTTTCATCTTAGTCATTCTTAGCATCAATGGAGCCTGTCTTCTCTAAGGGTGCCTGTAGCACCGATTCCTAATTTTGTTCATTTTTAAGAACGGGAATACTTGTATAAAAGTTATCAAAAATCACATAATATTGAGGCTGTAATTTCAACTTTTAGACAATGTCCTTCGCAACATTAGGACCAAGGCCAATATTTCTTTCAATATTTTTTGTATGAATGCCGTGGTATGACTCTGTCAGATGAGCACACAGCTCACACTTTTAGCCCGAAAGTATTGGCTTACCATAAATAATCACTTATCACCATGCTTTCCATAATAAGGTATCACAATTTCATTAATATTGCAATGTTCTGGGTCTTCTTTTTGCTTACAAACCTTATAAACGCATAACGCAAATCATATTGCGGTTTTCTGTAGGTATATATTTTGCAATATTTTCAAATCGAAGATGTAGAATTTCCTCATTAGTGCGCTTTTACATACTAATAAAACGAAAATACATGCTTTATCCGATTATGTTAATGGTTTTATAAGAAACTGATCAAAACCCATAAGTTATATCATAAAATTTCATTTCATGTATTTATAAACGAGTGGCATGATATCCTGCCACTAAAGTTTGTTGCACCACAAGTAAAAAAGTTTAGTAAAAAGTGAACAAAATATCAATGTCATGTTATTTTTAGACAATTCAAGAATACGATTAGCTATATTATTAGGCAATTTTGCTCTGAACTTTACTAATACATGCCCATCTTTATGAGACAGAGCAATTCAACCAATTCTTATTATACTAGCTTGTGTTCAAAACTGTATTGACGAAACAATATTATACACATGACAATATATATTATTACTTAGTTAACTTAAAATGTATATTGAACAAGTTAAACCTTAAACAAAGGAAAAATATTATATGGAACTTTTTCTATGTCATTTTAAAGTGAATGGCAAGAAAATCTGCCACTCGGCTTTAATGGGATAGAATACTAAAATATGGTCAACCTTTTGAAATATGAAGCCTATTTTTTCGATTAGTACGAAAGATATATAAATTATAAAAACGGATTTGAAATACACAGATATAATAGAAAAATAAATAATACTAACATTTGTGGTTATTCTTACTTTGCACGAAGATAACTGGGCCTGAACCATTAGAAATGATGAAAATCATGATTTTCAAAAAAGGTCATAAAGGCCAAACCTTTTTTCGGACGAAATTTTAAGTGGTATTTTTGGAATCTACGTAAAAAATGGGACTCAAATTAGATATTCAGCCCAGGGGCAAAATCATGTTGCATAGTGCTATCGAAGGTTGTTTTTTTAAAGATCAACAGAAGATTATTTAATAATAATAAAAATTGCAATATTCTAAATCACCCCTCTTTGTTGGCACTTTCCTGCGCTGGTTAATTTTTGCATTGGGATTATCATGATCATAAATTTAGGATGTCATGTAATTGATACGAGAAGAAATTAATGAGAAAATAGATACGAAGACGAAATAACCCTCGACAAAAAATTGTATGAAAGAGAAATACAAATATTTGTTTTCATATGTTTGCTTCCCTTGTCCTTATGTAACTACCAAAGCATATGATATTATATTGTACATCACTGGGGAGTCCATAATCTAAGTTAATTGTAGTGGTTTTTTTCGTGCCTATATGGTTTGAAAGCATTCGTTTGGATATAAATAATCATTATAGCATTAAAATTAGTACATCCAACCTATGATCTATTCAATGAGATTGATCAAATTATATTTCCTCTCTCGAGAGGAATCGAGCCTGCACCCTTAACATTGAAAGTTAAACACTCCGTAACACACTCGCTCTCGCCATCCTTTATTATAGTGTATTCTAATTAAGTCAACAACTTTACAAAATTATATATTCAATATAAAAGTCCTCCTGGCTGAATTGTTAGGTAATTTAATTAAACTAAAAGAACTTTTATATATATTCTTTGTTCTTCCTTTTTGTTTAGATGATTTATAAATATATTTTCTATAAGTAAATAAACATTATAGTTTATAATAAAGATGTAAACAAGAGGTATAACAATAAAAACATATCATGACTATTTAAAATTTTTAATCTATTTTCATTATTTTCAAATAATATTTTGATTTGGAAGAATAAAATTTGATGACGCTCCCTGGATGGACCCATGAATCCTGGGTGTCGGAGGGGATCTTGAGGGAGAGGACGGCGTATCGGGTGACAGCAGAGAGCCTCACAGATCGAAGAATAGATAGTTTAACAAATTTCTTTATCAAACAACTCGCTACACGTAGGCCTGGTAGTTTGACAGAGTAAAATTCTAATATTTTATATGATTTTATGAATTTGTTGTCATCATTGATATTACAATATAAATATTACCTCGTTTGAATATTTGTCCTTTATGATATTAGTTAAATTAGTTTTTGACTGAATTTTGCTCTTAATTATAGTACAATGTAAATATATTTTCCTCCAAATATTTTCTTTTACATTTTTCAATTTTCCCCCCAGGAGTATATGCGATTAAGCTACTCATGGGGTAACGGAAACTGCAATTTAATGCAGCAGCCCGTTAGGCATATACCCTAAAAGTGAGGTATATTTCATTTCCATACAAACGGTGAACAAACAACAATAAACAATATAATATAACATACTAAAATACATACTAAAAACGTTTAAAAACACATATATTCGTATCAATTAAATTATAACTATTGTTAAAAAAATCATTGAAAAATTTGGTCATCTAAGAAGACATCCACGAACTGGCGCATGTTGATGAGAGCCCTGATAAAGTGGGAAACATCACCCTTACTCCAACGATAGTCCCCACGATCCTCGGTAAGGTTCCTCCTTACACCAGCAAGGGCATCACAGCTGTTGACAATATGAATGGGAGACTGTCGTTCCTCTCCATACAGCCTACAAGAGTCTTCATCCGCCAATTCCATGTCCTTTAGATTTTTTTTCATACGAATATGGCCAGACACAAAACTTACAATATTTGAATTAAATTCTCGTGTGTGTGTAACTTCCATCTTTGTTTCAGATCAGGCAAGAAGAATTTTGTTTGGCGGCAACTTTGTTCACCATTCCATTCTTTCAGCCATAACAATCGAGTCTTGTTTTCAATTTCTCTTATTAATGTTATTTGAGGGACTTCGACGCTAGATGGAGATATCATACTACATCCCATCTTAGCTAAGGCATACACAAATTCATTGCCAGTGTTGTCGTCATGGCCCTTAATCCATTTCATATATATAGTCCTCTTCGACCTGCTCATTTCATGCAATATTGCATTTTGCTGTTTTGAAAATAAGTCTCTGCTCTGTGATAAAGATTCAATGGCAGCCATACTGTCCACATGGAATGTCACTGGGGAGTCGTGGTATTTTTTTCATCACATTCAAAGCTCGTACTACCTGTAGAGTTCCTTCCAACTCTACTTGAAATACCGTGTTGTACCAGTTAAGATTTCTGCATCCTTCTTGAATGGACTGATCTCCAAAGCCAAAACCATCTCCATCGCTCATCTTCGACCCATCCGTAAAAATATTCAGGCATTTGGGATCCACAATTAACTTCTTGGTAATTTCAAATGGAGGCATGGAATATGATTTGTGGACATTTTTTTCTAATGGAGTACCATATTTTTTCAGTAGAACGTCTAATTCTATTTGGATGATACTTCCTCCACCTTTTCCTCGAGAATGAGTCAGCCATTTTATCGGTACATTATGCATGACTATTAACCTTGACCTTGTGCCCACCTTTTTATGCTTATGTGTAGTGGTTCTATATTGGACATAACTTCCATGGCTTTCGTCGGAGTGGATGTCATGGCTCTGCACTTTAATAGACATGCCAGCCTATTAATTCGCCTTAATTTAATATGGTATTTTTCACATTCATACTCCTAGGCGCCCAATGCTTGCCCCGTAACAAATGATTGGTTCCAAGCAGGCCTTCCTAATCCATTGCGTATAAAAAGGCCGCAACCCCCAATTACTTCCGATCAAATTCCGCACAGAAAATAAAAGTCGTTTGGCTTTTTTGACAATATAATCGATATGGGCTCCCATTGAAGTTTTCAATCAATTATGACCCAAGATACTTATACTGATTAACCCATTCAATACGTGTATCATTGATTTTAATCATGGGAAGGTCCACTTTGCATGCCCAAGTGCATACCATTCCTTTGGTTTTTGATGCACTAAACTTTAACCCAATTTTGGACACACTGGTGTTCATTTCATCCACTCTTCGTTGAATGATATCTGCCATCGAATTCAGGTCAATGCTAGCGATAATTACGGCTATATCATCAGCAAAACCTATAGCGAGAAATGGTCCTGGTTTGGGGGCTATTATATGTTGAATTGCACAATTCCATACAATTGGGGAAATAATTCCTCCCTGCGGACAGCCCTTGGTGGGAGTGAAATATATTTTTCCCCTTGTTGTTGAGTACAGACTATTTTTCGACTCTGTAGGAAGTGTCTATACCAATGAACTGAGCACAAATCTACTCCATTTTTCTTCAAGTATTCTTCTTTTACATATTTGAATTTCATTAATAAAAGACTACATTTTGTTCAATGCAAAGTTAAAATATTGGTGTAAGCGAATGCTAATAATCTATAAATAGGTTTCTGAATCAGACATTTCATGTAATATGTACACATCTCATATATTAACCTACTTTTCTAATCTGATTTTATTTACATGGCAACAGTGCATTAATAAATCTTAACATTCCTATTCATGATCCAACTTACAGGGAAATAGAAAGAAAGTATATCAGATATTTATATTTAAAAACTTATCTCTATATAGAAGATAATCAATAGTATTTTTGTTTGTAGGCTAAATATAACAAATCATTGCTATGTAATCATATTTTATATTTGTCATTTATTGTCTACCAGTATCTTAGTTATTTCATGAAATAATGATAAGATATGGCTATACTTTTGTTTGTTTATAAAAAGACAATTTGTGATAAGTAGAAAACCGAAAAGGAAAATTTTAATATACTTTTTAAGAAAATTATGAGCTCTTTTATGGACTTTAAATATCTAAAAAGTTTTATTTCTTAAATAATAATAAACAAAGAACTTTAGATAGTACTTCAACCAGCTGTAGCAATATATATATATATATATAAGACTTGTTGATTTGTTGTTCATTTGTTATCGTTCGTCGACAAAAAAAATTACATACGACGACAAAAATTACTTTAGTTCGTCGTTCGTTTTTGAAGCCAAAAAAGACTAAGATTTTTTTTAAGGGAAAAATTTCCTTTCAAAAAAACTGTCATGACTTTTTTCAGAATGGCTAGAAAAGAAAAAAATCTAAAAAAACGTCGTCATTTTTTTCAGAATGACGAAAGACAAACGAATGATGTACGATTCAATTTAAAACTAACGATAAACGACGAACTATAACTTTTGGCGAACGACAATTTTTGCAAACGTGAATAAGTCTGATATATATATATATATATATTCTCTACATTTGTTATTTAAAAATGGACAGAAAATTAAAAGGGGGTGGAAAATATATATATTGAATTTATTTATATATTTAAATTACCTCAAGATTATTTAATGGTAAATACATTGAACAGTCAACAGTTATTTAAACAATAAAACATGTTTGGAGTCTTTTCAGCACTCAACCACACTAATCCTTTGATTCTTTATATATAAAAAGGATCATACATTATTAAAAGTTCTTTTTAAGTAGACATACAAATTATAGACTTTCTTTATATTGCTTTAGAACAAGGTATATTGAAAGATAATGTACGTATATATTGTCAAAACAGCTTAATTTTTACGTGTCGGGTATTCATAAAGACGTCATTTTGTATTGTTATTCTTCACGAATATGAAATACACATACCTTGTTTCCAATACACCTTGATTTGCTTCAGCGCTTGATGAAAAGTTTGAAATATTTTTCAATTACTTTCAAAAAGTATATGTAGAGTCACTAACATTTTTTGTTGAAAAATAAGCCGAACAGCATTTGCTTTGATCAACACTAAATAAATTCAGATTCACAAATAGGTTAATGATTCTGCATTACTTTTGCTAATGAGTTGTGTTCTTTTCTTTATTGCAAAGGGAGGAAAAAGTAATCAAGGTAATTGGATTTAATTACTTAATGGCTACTAATCCAGATATAGCTCCCGATATGAGTATTGTATTTAAGCTTTTTTCCTTCTAAACTGGTCTTTTTGCAAAAGGACAATTGTTATTAAATTAAGATTTTTATTATTTTTAAGGGTCTCTTGCTACTTTCAGAGCAGAATATGCAACTCTGAATAAACAATTTAATAGAATTACTCTGATTTACTTTAGTATATCCATGAGAGACATTGAGCAAGAACAAGTGTTTTGCTAGTTTGCTAGAGCGTCCAAGAGTTATCCAAAGTTGCCCATTTTTTACATTTTATACCATGGCCATCCGGCAATACATTTAAAGATCAAATAGACTTCAATAATGCCGAAAAACTGTGTTCGTAAGTATTTCATATCTTTCTCCAATGACAAATTATTACTATTATTTTAGTCCTGCTTCTATTTTGGTCATTAGCAAATACTTTTTTAATTTGTCTTCATTTAACAAATTAACGAAAAACTGCCTGTATTTTTTATTATTTCTTTCAGTAAAATAGTTTGAACAGACTATTTGATTCTGGTTTTGATTGGTTATATCTACTCATTGTTTCCAAAAATATGCAGTTTCGGTATAAAGTGTGTTTATGCAATATGAACAAACGGTAGCTCTCCGAATATCCATCCAGTTACCCACGCAGGCTGGGGGTTTTATCTATTAAAACCGTGTAGTGGGGTTTTTAAGGGGAACAATTAATTTTTTTTTTCATTGTTTTCCAAGTTAGATCGAGTAGTATTATGGGTATTGAGTGTTTCACTGGCTCCGAAAAAAATATCTGCGTCGTATTTTGTCTGGCTATTTTATTAGCCATGTCTACGGGAAGACAAAAAGAAGTATGGGAAAGAAAATAATTTTCATTCCTCACAAGCCATCACACTTTCATTTCTCACTTTTTTAACTGTGTGCTTTTCTTCTATATATTAATGACACAAAAAGTTCAGTACATACGTTAAGAACGAAGTATTTGTATCTGGCGTCGGTTATCAGGCAACATAATACGTTCAATGGATAATTTAGAGACGTCAATTCATGGATATTTCGCAAATTCTTCAAATGTTAAGAGTGTACTTACAATATATACAATTTTTTATATATCATAAAAACGATTTTTTAAATTATTGTTTGAAATTTTAGTACATAATTATATAAATATCTTCTGCATCCTACAAACTTCCTTACTATGGACAGATACGACAAACAATAATCGTATTAGGTAAATAATACAAATATTTGGATTTAGATATTCTATTTTACCCAGTTTTATTTAAGAACTCACTCGATTTTGTTTTTATTTTAAAAGCCCGGGGGTTTTAACAGCCCTGACATAAGGTCATATTTTTTAACCAAAAATTGATATATAAAATGTGCAAATTGCGTCTTTATGAATGAAATTATCGTGGATAAAGGAATATATGTGACTCTTTTATACAAACAGCATAAATTTTTGTTTTATTTATTGTAGGATACGTTGAATGAGCCTTCCAACACTAAATCCTAGTGGCATAATAAATAAAAGATGAATTCATAGATAAACTATCAACAAGTGGGGTGACAAAAGAAAATATCAAAGCCCAGCAATTTATGGTGTGATAAATTATTCTCCACTTCATTATGCCAATGTTGTGACAAAGGAAATCTTTAGATCAAGGTAACGTTGTTAAAGGAAAATTCCTAAAAGAAAAAGGTAAACATATATTTACCAAATAATAGAGAAGGGATGATTGGATCCATGGACAAAGCATCAAAACGACTCTCACATTCTATTGAACGGAAGGAGAGTAATAAAAAAAGTTCACAATCAATGTATTCTTCTCTATCAACCACTATCAATCCCCTTGTGGAAAGGATTCCTCCATGAAGGATATCAGTATAGAAAAAAAGGTTGTACGATGAAAAAAATCAGAGGACAAACATATGAGATGGTTCAGCAAGAAAGCAATTCTAAATGAAAATGAGAAAATGCATTTGTAAGTTTTTACTTCATAAAACTGACGGCCAATATTTTAGAAGACTTTTAAGACACTTTGCGCACGTTTTTACTACCCATGAATGTCTTTTTTTCGATAAGTTAGAATGATTTTGTTTCTATTGGACTTATTGTTAGAGGGTTCAATTCCACATGATCCCTCAAAGATAGTCCCTTTTTTCATAGCCATAAGAGATTTATTCTTTAGCAATTATGATATATAATTAGCAATATTCGAAGCTAGTATTCAACTAAACGAATATTTTAATAATACAAACGCAGGATAATTTTACAGACTATATTATAGTGATTCTAACTCATTTTCACAAAACTCCATTTAAACTTGGCCTCTTGCTGGACCAACACAAATATAAGGACGACAAATATTATTAAAAACCTATTTTCCCCCCTTCTTTAAACAATATAAGACAACACAAGTAAGAGCATTAATTTATTTAAAAAGTTGGTGCGTCAGCACATTTGCTGATTTATTGTTACTAAATATTACTTAATGATAATTGGATGAAAGCAACAAAATAATAAATTGATAATATATAAATTTAATGTTACTATTTGTTTCAAAATGAGAAATAACAAAAAGGTTTTGCCTCATACAAAACTTTCGAACGAAAATTAGGGTGGAGTGTTAATGAGGAGTGGAGCTAAATCCAAATTCCATTGTTCTACTATTTTTAATTTCTAAAGACGCAACTTTTCGGAGTTGATGATGTAATGAACACGGGATCATCGGCTGCTAATTATATGTTTTAATACACAGTATATTAATTTTGACCAAGGGGCTCACTTTTCCTCTGCCGTTTTTTTAATGACGTCACATGACGTAAGAGGGAAGAATATTATTGATAATGTTATGCTTTTCGTTCACATCATCAAAATCTATTTTTGATGACCATAAAAATAATACAAACATGTAGATGCTTCACTTTTCATAAACACATGAAATGAACATAGCTTTTACTCTATATCTACCTGGGGTAAAATTATAAAGTTAAGCTGTAAAGCCGTTCATAACTCTCTCATTTGCCTACATCTTTTTTTAAAATAACACTGACACAAATGAGAGATATTTAAGTATTGGAGAATTCTTAACGGCTGATAAAAGGAGGCTGAATGTCGGGCAGAATTGTGATCTTTGCTTCACCAATAGAGTCAAAGAAACTGTTTATATGATGGATAACTCCCAATATCTCAATATATACAATCATATAATTTCATTATTTCAAAAATGATTACTTCTGTAAATAAGTAAGCATGATGAGATGTGTTGGGCCGTTTGTATAGCCTTTAAAAGTAGTTATCAAATCGTAATGGGTTCATATACTTTTCTGTTAAAGACTTAATCAATTAATTAAAAGACATTAATCGATATATAAAATGAATAAGAGTTCTATTATTTTCGTTCTTCCTTGACTCGTTTGTGTAATCGTTTGCTATTAATTGTTAGGCAACTAAACAACAGGTCTTAATATATTGTAATGGTGTAGTAGTTACCTTCTAATACAATAAATGATGTTTGTAAAAGCAGAACACCATTAAACCTACTGCATCTGACATATCAAATATATTGCATATGGCGTCATAATGGCATAGCTTTTATTTCTTAGTTTTGATTGACCTTGTATATAACTCCCTCTTACAAATATGAACTTTTGATAGTTGCTATTATTTATCAAAGCGGATGTATGCGGCCCTATCAACTCATTGCTTCATTTTCCATTTTGCAGAGAAGATTTGCAACAGAATGACAACTTCATCCCCGTTGCCAATGGAGGATGTAAACCTCACTTCGGAAATGACGGCATTTTTCGTGGAAGGCGTGGCTCTCCTTTAGTAGGAATAGTGGGCATCCTCGGGAACTGCGCAGCAGTATTTGTCTTTTCACGACAAAAGGTCCAGCGGAATTTCCATTGTCTCATGCTCGCCCTTGCCGTCTTCGACGCGGCTTATATACTTGTATCCATATTGGTATTTAGCCTCCCACAGTTCTCAGAGAGCTACCACTCCTCCGCTACATACTTCTACCTTCTCCCCTGGGCACTCCCCCTGCTTCAAATCGGGATAACAGGAAGCATCTACTGCACCGTGGCCATCACAATAGAACGTTACTTCACGGTCTGCCACCCATTTTCCGAGTGAGCCACTCCTGGCCTGCATCCTACTACTTAACCCCATTTGTCTCTTCAACCTCCTCTACAATGCCCCAAAGTTCTTCGAGCTAACCACAAAGTCCACAGGGCTCTTTGCTAGCCGGCAACAATAGCGAAGAAGTCGACAACTCCTACGGTATCAATCCCACGAGCCTCCGTCTCAACCCATACTACGTGCAAATATACGCATGTGGCTCAACTTTATCCTCATGGGCATGGACCCTTTCTACTCCTCATCATACTCAATAGCCTCACGCTCCGAAACCTCAAAACCATGGCTAGGGAAACGAATCTCTGTTTTCAGTCCTATCCCAATGGACAGTCCTCCAATGTACACTCCTATAAGCGAAGGAAATCATTCTGGCCAAAGTGAGTCTGGCCATTGTCTTTGTTTTCATCATTTGTCACTCCGTCAAGTGGATCCCCAATATTTACGAATTGATTCAGGTAAGTGAGATAAGCTTCCAATTAAAAAATCAACCAATTACTTACTTGTGTGTTTTTAATTAAAAAATGTTCTCTACTTTTTTTTTGTTCTTTTTTAACCCGTTATTGTAACCGTTTAGTACTAATTACTATTGAGCACAAAAGAACAAAGATGTTTATCACACATGTAACAAGCTTATTACTTTTAGAATAATTAAATTTTACATTTGCGAATATCTGACAAAATAAATGATATAAATAATGATCTTGACTTTATCAAAAACATTTGATATTTATGAATCACAGAACATTTTTTTTCGGGTTACGTTTCTATTTACATGATAATATTTTAAAAACGCCATCCAAAAATATACTGAGAATATAGAGTTCTTACTGCACTACAATAGACAAACATTTGAAATTATGAAAATATTGAAGTAATGTTTACTCGCTTGTACGTTTATATGCAACAACAATAATGAAAAAAAGTATCTCATTAAATAAGTAACAAGACA
>CP045906.1:11457278-11486083 GCA_013387185.1 Caligus rogercresseyi | reverse complement strand
CCTGGAGTCTTCGATATGGACGAACTCTTCTCAGGAGACGAAAAGACGCGAGGAGTTGTACCCCACAACTACTAAGGACCTGAATTACTTCTACCCCTGGACATACGCTGGAGTCGTCGATATAGACGAACTCTTCTCAGGAGACGAAAAGACGCACGCCGCTTCACATGCCCTGTTAAGCAAGGACGGAATGCCTTCTGAGGGCCTCAAGATCGGACCAAGGATCCCGACCCCGGAAATTGGCTGGAGTCTTCGTCTGAATCCTTGATGGTTTGGGAATCCCTCACTCCTCGAGAAGAAAACACAAGTGAAGGAACACTCCACCGAAATTCCTTTTATATTTATCATGTTATATTGTCGATTTATAGTGTTTGGACAAATTTTTGTGTTTAATGTATTTTAATTTGATGTGTTTGTTGTATATGTCAAGAATATATGCTTTTTGTTATAAGTTATGTTTTATATTATTCAGTATTGTTTGTTTTTTTGCCTTTCGACTTTTGTTAAGAGATCTAATTTTAAACTAGAATGTTTATTTATATATGTAATTTCTCTAAATCAATCAAGTTTCTTATTTTAAAATAATAATAATATTATTGCATATTACATTCATAGCTTATTTTAGTATATATAATATTTAGCCATCGAACCAAATATAATTGTAATTCTGTAATTTAAATACATAATGGGTAAAAATAATATAGGCTAATATGAAGAATTCTTCGAAAATTGTGTCCTCTAGAGAAGTGTACGCAAAGTTACCAAAAGAAAAATGTTATTAATGCCACTCCTATTATCCCTACACTGAGAAATGAAAGATGTCAATATACGTTTTGATACAGTATATTTTAATATAGCTGCTAATACAATGGTTACATTGATAAATTTAATGAATATATATGAATTCGTTCAGTTGTTATCGGATGCCCTAGAGATCCATACCATAGGGATTACATATCAATGAGCATGTTGATAGTTCCTTCAGGATTTTTGTTGTTATTGAAAAACGAAGTTACAGGTTCCTCTGTCTTCTATGTTTTCTCGAAGAGGGATTTCATCGATCAAAATAATTCATGGTTGCATGTTGTAAGAGAGAGGACTAACATTCTTCGTTCAGGACAGGCTGTCACTATTCCTGTAAAAAGGAGGAAAATCTTAATCGTTTTTTGTAACAAATACTAACAAATAGAAATGTTTACCTCAATGAAAATCTTCATTTTATGAAGGGTGTTGGGGTAAAATCTACGTCACATACAATTTTTATGTGTCCTGGATAGGTTCATAATTCAAACAGTATCCATATCCGGAGGCATTTTCAATCCCTGAAGGTAGTTGAGTCCAATAAATTATTTTCCCTCGGCATTTCTTTTCTATTCATTCGATCCATTTCCAGATATCTTTGGGAAGAATTGGTAGGTATTACAAGACGAAAGAAGATGTTAAAGATGTAAATAAACTACATTCTTCAAGAACTTTCCAGGGATAGAGAGTCTCAGAGAACAGATTCCATCCCAAACACAGGAATCGTCTTACAAACAAGTTTTTGGTCCACCTCCACATTTCTGTACAATACATAGGTGGGATGAGTTGACTTCTTCCTATGGATCCATTACATATTCTTCCTCCACTGGAATCAATTTGTTGAGGATCTTCCAACCCACTTGCAGCTCCATTAAGAGTCACTGATAAGATTGCTTGATTGTTTATTATTTTGCTCGGAATTACAATTTGTATTTAGACCTCAATGAAAACGATTGTATTATCGTGCAGACCTACTTCTTTTTAATGCGGGGGCAAAATCTCTTTACATCTACAAAGCAATAATAATAATGAAATGGGGTTTCTATTCAGGGAGTAAGAAAAAACAAACGTAAGAAAATATCCATTGACGTAATATTGTTCATTTATCAGCTCAAGATTACGTCACTGGGTGTTCAATTTTTTTCTTTTCCCGTCTTCCTCTTAATGTTAACATTATTTTTTAATGCGGGGGCGAAATCTCTTTACATCTACAAAGCAATAATAATAATGAAATTTGGTCTCTATTCAGGGAGTAGGAAAGAACAAACGTAAGAAAATATCCATTGACGTAATATTGTTCATTTGTGAGCTCAGGATTACGTCACTGGGTGTTCAAACTTCTTTCTCTTCCCGTCTTCCTCTTTATATTAACATTTAAATATAACGCTAATATTAAGAGCATGATGGAGAAAAGAAAGGAGTTTAAACATTCAGTGACGTGATTCTAAATTGACGAATAACAAGTATGACGTCACTGGATGTTTTTTAGGATGGCTCTCTCCTCACTCATCATTCACCAAACACACCTACTTATGTAGACATATATGATTTGATTGTAATTCCGGACTTGTGGGGGCAAAGCTTCCAGGCGACGTATACACCTAGGCGGCAAAGACTCCAGGGGCGAACAAACGGGGGGAACTACCCGGGGCGAATTCACCAGGGGCGAATCTTCCTAGAACCATTGTAATATACCCTTATCACCCCTATTCACCTAAATATCTATACCGTCATTGTCAATCCTTTTTTTACGGAATATGTATACTATATCGAATTAAAGTTTTGTTAATGATTGTCCTCCATTTTACTTCCCCTTTTATCCCCAATATTTCTTCTTGACACTGATTGTTTTCTTTAAGAATTGTTACAATAAATTATGCAGACAAATATATTTTAGAGTATTTTTCAAATTATTGGTATGACCTATACAGTGGAACAAATCCGATGGGTCCATTTTCAAGGACTTTTCTGCGAATAGTCATCTTTTGTGACGAGATGCATTTTTTCATAAATATTTGTGTTAAGAAGTCAAATTGCCATATATGGGAGGACATCCATCCACACAACTTTCACTAGGGGATAATACATCCTCAAAAAGTTAACATCGGTATGGATTGTAGGCCAGCGACGTCATTTGGTCCGTACCGTTTTGAAAACGATGTTGGTGAGAGGGTCATCATCAACAGCGAAGGACATAGAACGATTTCTTATAGCCTACATTAAACCATATAGGCTTAGACGACATTTAGGTCCAGCAGAAGGTTATATCCAGTAGGGGTGATGTAATTGGCCATCAAAATCATGCGATTTGACCCCACTAGACCTGTGGTGATTCTTGAAGTCGCAGGTCCATGCAAATAAACCTCAATTGACCGATACTCTAAAGGTGAACAAAACACAGATCATTGTTCAAATTCAGACGGATCTATCCAAAGACTCATTCGGATCCGTAAGAAGCCGAAGCGGGTATTTGAATGATGTCATATTCCACAATTAATGGCACCTTTCACAAAGAAAAAATATTTTGTTAATGCCCACATACAGCTTGTTTTATTCCACTTAAATCAGTTCTTAATCATTTAGAACTAAAAATTAAAACAGTGGCTGAAATAAAAATGGACCGTAGCTATATTAATTTATAAATCACAATAATTACAGACATTAATCATTCAAGATACATGGCTATAGAAAAATACTGAGTTCATCTTAGATGCCATCTTTTATCTTCTCAACATACTTATATCTTCAATCCAATCATCTCAACTGCTCTGAGAGTTTTTTTAATGTGGTGCAGCTTTATTTTTTTGTGAATATATTTTTACTCTTATTGCATTTCAAAATATATATCCAGAATAATACAACCAAAAAGGAAAACCCGACATAATATAATAAATGTATCTATATTTATATAAACTCATCAAGATTCCTTGAGTCATAGGAATAACAATTTATCAGCGCAATTATATATAAATATGAAGTATATAGATGATTTTAATTCATGCAAAAAGAAAGCAAATAAAATATATAATAAAAGTATGAAGTACAACTTAACAACAATAACATGCAATACGGAAAAATACTTTGGTACAATAAGAAGGCGAATGTATCGAAAGCTGTCTGAAATATCAAACCATCTCGGCAATTAAAGTTCACAAACAAAGAAAACATATTACTCTTTAAAGACAATGATTTACGAGCATGATAATACTTTAGGGATTCATAATTGATTTAAAAAGTTTTGAAGCAATAATTTAAAACAAATAAAAACAATATTCAGTTAGCTTGTAGATCAGCCACTCTACGCCATAATTCAATTCAAAATAAGCTCTACCTTTATAAAAAGGCACTTAATTTGTTATATAAAATGTGTTTTCATCATTTTTTTTTCAAATAAATGAGAAAGAGAGAAAAATACTGGCATTTTATATATTGTGGCATAATCGCAGAGTCTATTTATTATAATAATTATCTCTTTGGGACAATGATTGAATATGTATTATGGAATAATAAATATTACGATACCAGAACTGTGCATTGGAACATATAAGTAAAGAAACAATAGAAAAAATGATTCGAAATAACCGAAATTGAACATGAAGAAAGTAGTTATCATCCTAATGTTAGGATGATAAACACTTTCTTCATCGTCAATTTCGATTATTCCGATTTTTTTCTGTATCTTCTTCAATTATAGGTTCCAAGCCAAGCCTTTAATTTATGTGATAAATAAAACATAATTGTAGAAAGAGAAAGCAACCTAATATTTGCAACAATTTTAGGTCAGAAAGCTAAAAAAGAAAAGGTTTCATAGGACTAAACTTTGGTGCATTAATGAATTATGTATTGTAGCATCGTTCATAGATTGTATTCTTTTGTATTGATAAGTAATCGTCATATTACTTTGAAATTTGACACAGTTGAAGTAGTGTGGAATGCCCCTGACTTATTATTATTAAAGCGAGAACATTTAAGCCTGGAGGAAAAGGACACACATGCAATGAAGAAAGCAATGTATTGGTAGGCCGTGCTGCTAATGCTGATCAATATATTAAATATCGATGCGTTTCTAAACAATTTTTGAAGAATCCATGTATTTAAAGAGGTTTTCTTAAATGATGAATATATGATCATTGAAGGTAAACGAGATAAATAGCATATTTTCTTAAATCCGTTGATCTTGACCATAATCAATAGTGTGTCCATGCCTAAAAGAAGAAAGCGGAAAATAAGGCAATGGTGAAACCTAATAAATGTATGTTATTTTGTCATATATTAGATAATAGAATGTGAGGCCTGACTGAAAAACGTTAATGTGATTATATTTTTTCTCAAAAGCAAGTTTATTACGTAATTAAAAGTCTAAACCTGTTTAATTGTGGGTAATATTATATGAATATAATGAAATAAAGCAAGTACATAATAAATTGCATAAGCTAACAAAACATTTGATACGACAATATCTAAAATGATTATATTGGTATCACTATGTAATCTATATATTAATTTACCAATCTCTGTCCGTCTGTATGTCCGCACGCTATCTCCTCCCACATTTATGGTCAGATATGAACTTTGAAGGTACCTATGGAATCCTTGGGGACCTAATAAAACTATTTGCAAAGTGATGGACCAGAAATGAGGAGAAAAAATTCAGACCTTGTCTGATTTGAACTACCTACGTTTCAAGGTAAAGAGAGGAAAAAGAAAAAGAAAAGGAGGAGGAGGAGTTAGAGAATAGAAAAAAAGTATCTCATGTAACTTAAAACATATTCTTTGTACAAAGTCAAACTTTTTATGAGGAATGTTTGTTCAAAACAGAAAATTATTTTCTCTCTCCTCTCTTATATTCTTTAAGGTCTGTTTCACTCACAAACTAGCTCCAAAACCTACCCATACCCGAAGGGCGAACATATGGGCGCCGTAGGCGGCCAAATATTCGAGTATATTTTAATAATAACAAAAACAACTATATGCAATGTTGTATTTTTCTAGTCCTTTAAATTTGATTTCTTTATGTTATTTATGTTTTGTCAAATAAATTATATGGAGCAAAAGATTGGAATGCATTGCAAATCCCATGGAGGTTACGGGATATTATATTTTACCTCATCAGAAGAGACTTATATGGTCTTCTAAATATATAGAAATAAAGGATAAGACACTTATTTCCATGGTATATGAACTAAAATTTAAATTGGGTGTCTCTTTCACCTAATGTCTCTTCATGTCTCAAATATAATTGATAAATAATATGCTTACTATCTCATAGGTTCCATTTAAACAGACAGGCCTCACACGCGGACACTCAAGGGAACTTAAAAAAGTGAATGCTTTCGCCAAGTGTCCGCTGTAGGTAGATCAAAGGTTTGGCTGCACTTATCTAGTATACTGTACTTAAACATAAAATAATTATGTATACCCCGCAATAAATGTTCTTAGACTCTTTAAACTATATGATAAAAACAATTTTAAAAAGTTATAACACCGGTAATATTTATCATTATGCGTAAGAAGCGATGTTGTGTTTTTCCTTGTTCATGTTATTACTATGGGCTTGCCTTTTAAAAGATCTAAGTCAGGGTGCATTTTTGTCAGATGTTGTGATGGACAGCCGTTCATCGACTCTGTTTCATACAGAAATAAACACCATCATAATTAAGTGCTTTAAACGTGGTGCTTTCTATTCGAAAGCCAAAGAAATCATGCCGCTAAATTTTTTTTTGGGAAGTTTAAGTTGTGATATCCAAAATATCAAAAAGAATTTCGTTTATAAATTAAATATATTACTATTCACTAACTGTTCTGTACTACCTTTATGTCATCTTTCAATTACACAAGGATAAAAAATTATGGGTTGCCTTGCAAAGTCATTGAAGGGGATCATAAGGAATACTGCGAAATTGCATAAATAAATAATAAATATTGAAGATGTTTTCTTACGAATTCGCATGACGAAGAAAAAAAAACTATTTTTATTAATTGCTATTTTTATATCATAAGAAATGGCATAATTATTATTTTATAAAATTTCCATTCACTCACAAAAACATTCTGAGCAATAAGCTATTAAAAAAGGGTAAATATTTTTAAATTACGCTTTAATGACAAAAAACTAAACATAATGTATATGTATTTAAATAATTTATTTGGGCGTAGGAGTTGAGCAAATACTAAAGTTAGTAATTCCAGCATATCAACTTGATCTCATATGAGACAGTTGTCCTATCTTGGACTTCTTATTTCTTCATATATTTGTTCATAGAATGCTAAAGCTTTGTGTACCAATTATTCAACCTAGATTATTTTTTAGCAGTATGTTTGAAAGATGATTAAATGACCTTTTAAATGTGTTAATATAACAGCCTTCCTAATAATTATCTAAAGCATAAAATATGAAAGACTTATTTTTTTGTAAAAAAATTCCTTCAAGAAGAAATTAACATACATATTTCATCTGAATTCTTTAAACAATGTTCTTTGTTTAAACTTGTTGAGTCCACAGGAATTATAAGATGATCTTCTTAGACATCCCGAAGATTCAAGACCATTTCCAAGAACATGAGGTCATCCTCATTCACCGTGACTTCCTGAGCTGAGGCCCTTGGGTCTAGAAGGGGCGTCCCTGGTAGAGAACCGGGGTGGGGGCTGAAAGGCGATGGACTCTTGAAGCTGAAGGGACTCCGAGGGACCAGAGAGAAAAGGCGTGCTTTCACTGAAAAAACATTAGAGGTATTAGTATCATGTTGACAAGATCGAACAAAAATTAGAAAGCATGTATAGTTTGGCTGTGTTCAAAATAAGTTCATATTTAGCCAATTGTTTAAAAGACAAAGTGAATTGTATATAATATACATTATCAAGTTTTCAATACCATCTTTGCAGGAAAAAGTATACTTTCATTCTGTGAATCTTTTACATCATTTTGATAGACATTACATAATGTTATCATTTTAAATATTGTGAGTAATATATCGTGCATCAGTAAAAAAAATCTCTTCAGGAACAACATTTTACGATATAACACTAAAAAGATTTTATATATTAACTAACTTCATTGGAAAAAAAATTATATATAAACAAATGCAGTTCATGCTAAATTAATAATATCCGGCACCATTGTTGTTTTTTGTATTTTAAATGCAAGTTAATAAAACTATTGCAAATAGACATTCAAAATAATTCGGGTAGCCAGAAGAAATGGACTAGGAAAAGACAGCCTAGCAAGAAATGACCTAAGATAGGAAAGGAATATCATGAATAATGGAAAAAATGGTCCAAATGCATGGGTAGGCAAATGTTATACAACAACTAAGTATGGATCAAATACTATTTCTCATACAAATCTAATAAGAGCCCCCAAAAATAGATAATTATAATGATTTCCTTGTTGTTGTCATTAAACAGGACAAAGATTTATTCGGGCTATTTTTCATGTGTTATCATTTTCCTTTTCTATCTAGGATCACTTCTTTCTGGTCCAATTTTTCTTGGGCCATTTCTTCATATATTTATTAAACATAGGTTCTTTATTTATATATATTTTTTTAGAGGTAGGATAGTTGATTTTTATGGCCAATAGTTTTTTTCTTCAGAAAAAAACCGATAGCCTATTAATGGGACCATAGTTTTTCTTATATTTATAAAGTAGAAAAAGGAAATAAATAACTAAATATGTAATAACTGCTTTTCGTTGTTGCAATAAAGAATTTAACTTGAGGACCTACTTTCAACCTGTGTTTAAAAGAGGAGTGACTTCTTAAGTATCAAGATTCCTTCCGAAAAATGAAGAAGAGCTTATTTTATTCTAATTTCATTAATGAAAGTACTTTTAAAAAGTAACTAATACAATATAAATTACAGCCCAGCAGTGTAATAAATAAAAACCTTTGAAAATAAACCTACATTAAACTATCGACAACTATCGGCGTCAAAATTGCCGATACTGAAAAATATACTATCGGCCATACTGATTAATCTGTTGTTTAATGTCAATGAAAGTTTAACATATGTATGCTGAACAAGTAAGTAAATGTAATATAAAGAAAAAAACAATAGCAGGATGATGTGTTAGATTTCAGCTTTTTTAGCCACTCATATTGAGGGTCAAGAGTTCATGTGGCTAGGTGGCTTTTGATTAGAAAGAGACAAATTTGTATTTTTAAAATATGACTCATAAAAAGTATCTACAAATAATAATAATATTTGACTCTTTCGAATAAACTTAAATACAATGCATTTTATATATTTGCATGGTCATGACCATAGAGATATAAAGATAAAGAGAGCTTATTCACTTCAATAGCAGAAAAACATCGTCGTTCAGCTGTATTTTGTGCCCAACATAAACAAAATAATTTGATCTATGTCATTGTAAGTTGATCATAGAGATGGATCAAAGATTTGTTTATATTGGACAAAAAAAACGTATATACGTCGTTGCGCCCAATAACAACCAATCTTTCTATGTCTATGATCAACTTACAATGACGTAGTACATATACTTTGTTTATATTGAACACAAAATACAACTGAACGACGATGTGTCTCTGCTATTGAAGGGAAGTAGCTCTCTATGCTCTGGGAGACTGAAGGTACACACTCCTGAGGATCTAAGGGTCAACCGGACCATACAGATCTCTCTCTTCTCATCAGTCCTTTACGTACATGTAATTTTATATTATTATACATCAGTCAGCAACCTTATAGATTTTAAAGTGTCTTATACTATTCACGTCCCCTTGTCTTTGACATCATATTTCAATGCATTCGGATGACATGCAGAAGTGCGAAAAGAGTATTTTTTTAATGGCAAAGTAATAAAGGATGTATATTGAGATATTTGATGCAAGTTAAGGTGACTGTCATTACATATATATATATATATATATGGTGAAGGCAAGGAAAGATAAAATATACACTCATGAGTCTGTAAAAATATAATTTATGACACTGAATCGCAAGAATTTATTTAAGACAATGGGTATAGTTACAAGGGGCTTTGTCACCAAATACACGATATAATAAAAAGAAGAAAAAGGTCAGCAAATGTATTTTTCTGTTCCTTTCAATCACAGCAGACTACCTAATCTATTCAACAAAACGTGTCTCATAAATAATAACATTAAATCTCTTTTGGAAGTTTATATTGTGTATTCATACTATTTAATAGACAATTGCTTTCTGTATACAATTTTAGGTTCTATATGTGTTTCAAGAACGGAATAAGTATTTTAGTTTCAATTGAAAACTATAGACATAAAGCAAAATTTACAAATAGGATGACAAAAATGTGAATAAAAAATCATATTCGCAAATCATTTCATTAAACTCCAATAATGAAAAAAAACTTTTCGCTTATAATTTAGTTTTAAGACTCTATAATATGATTGATTCTGATATATTTTAGCCTTTATTTTGTGTGTTTGTTATTCTTCCCCTCTAGATTTTAAGAAGATGTTAATTTAACGCCTAGCTACCTTATCAAAATAATCAATCGATATTTAGAGGTTTGGTCTTTATAGGTAATCTAATTTTAAACTATAATGTTTATTTATGTACCATGTACACATTTTACCTATCTTTTATTTATTATTGTATAGTTTATAGTACAGTTTATAATAAAGACCTTTAAAAATCGCTATTGGTAAGCAATTGGCAGGATTCAGAGAGTTCATTTGGCGCTACCTATACAAGCCAATAAGGTAATCTTCTTTTCTGACACGATTCTTTATTTATTTACAAACTACAGGGATCAAGTATCCAAATTGTTGAGGGGAATACATCAATAAAACTGATTTAGATATGTGTGGACTTTGAAACTCAATTTGTCTCCTAAACAGAAGGGATTTTGTTTTAATAACGTGTTTATCGTCCTATCGAAATTATTGTAAATATGATACTCATTATGATATTTTTGCTATTTTAAGATTACGTTTCCTTTTCGCATGCGATTTTATCAAGTCCACAGCTTGACTGAGAGATCACTTTTTGTATATATTAGATCTCATAAAGTACCAGAGATGAGTATGACTGAATAAAGGAAAATCTTTATTGTTGAACGGTCCCCAGTTAGAAATAAAGTTGTGGGAAGTCGCCTCTTTTATCCTCTTGGGCCACTTCAAGTCTTATCTCTGTTGAAGGTATTTAAAGATAGAAAAATATTGCTTAATAAGTCAACATTAAAGGGACTCTTTCACATAGAATTTGTATTGGAATAGAGAGATGACGAAACTTAATCCTTGAATCTGCTGTACATGATTAAGCAACACTTTCAGTCACACTTTTCATTGAAGTGGACTGTAAATGTATAATTTTTCTCCTCCTTTTGCTGTTCTATATTAATCCAAGCATTTATCTTTAGCTGACGAATAAAAGAGACATTTCTCACCTCGAGAAGGCAGAGTTTTGATCATCCAAGTAGAGGGGCTTTCGATAAAATACGTGGAAGGCTCTTCAACAGTAACAGACTGTCGCAAATCTTGATCAAAGAAGCTCCCCGAGTGACAGGCCTCCGGAACCCTTGGCAGATCCATCAGCGAACTTAGCTCCTCCACCCACACCGAGTTATTATAGTCTGCGAGGGCCTCATGTTCCGAGCTAGTAGCCACGGCAGATGGTTCGTTCCCGGAACCCCGGAGAATCCCAAGAGAAGAACTCCAGTCTAGGCTCTGTATTTGCTCAAAGCTGGGGAGCTTTGCCTCCAGATTCGGGAAGGGATAGAGGACGTTGAGGTTGAGTGAACTTTAGCTTCGTGGATTTCTTTGCGTACTTCGATTTGAAGTTTTTATCACAGATGGTGCAGCCGTAGGGCTTTTCCTTGGAGTGGCACTTGTAGTGGTTCTTGAGGGGTGGGAAATCATGAAGCTCTTTCCGCATCCGTCCTCCTCGCACTCAAAGGGCCTTTCATTGCTGTGGATCCGGGCATGCTTCTTGAGGTCAGAGCGGGTCGTGAAGAGCTTGGCGCAGGTCTCACAGTTGAATGTGTTGCCGTTGTGGAGGCGGTTGTGGGCATTGAGGCGGTAGAGGGTCGTGAATGCCGTTGAGCAAATAGAGCAAACGAAAGGCTTTTCTTTCGTGTGAATGCGGGAGTGGACCTTGAGGCTGTATGAGGAGAGAAAGGCTTTGGAACACGAGCTGCAGCGGTACTGATAGTCCCCAGTGTGAATGCGCTGATGCGTCTTGAGATTGCCAAGTGTTGTGTAGCTACGGCAGCAGCCCTCGATGCCACAAATGAACTAATAAGGAAAAAAGTTTGAAAGGAAAAATATATAGTATATTTATCATACTAAATTTATATTCTAAATCTATAAACAAGTATCTAAATAAATTATCTCTGGTGAGCGTGAATGATAGTAATATATTTACGTCACAGTTCCAGATCGCTGCCTGACTCCTACGGTTCTTTTCGCCCCTGCAAGGACTGTAGAAAATATTATAATGACGATGTTCACGCTTTTATTGAATACCCTGTGTTTTTTTATTTTTAAAGTCTATCCTTATTTTAAATCAAGATTTATCAACAAAAACAATTTGAACCAGTCTCCTTAATGGCCTTTTAATTTTTGGTATGAATCCGTACGCTGGGATAATATCCCGAGAAGGCAAAGTTATAAATGCTGCCATTAGTAACTGTAAGGCTTATCTTGCAAAGTATTTAACATGTGATAGACCAGTAAGTGTTAACCACTTGGGGTCTATTTGTATTTTCGCAGCTGTGATATATTGTTTTCTTCGCCTACGGATCCCCAAAACCCAGGACGGATCATGGAAATACGCCTATGACGTGGTTAAGTTATATCCTTCCTTATCAGCACGACACCTCCAAACCATAAATAAAATTCTTCAATTTACAAGAATAATCTACGTCATGGACAATATAGATCTCGGTGTTCTTTTTTTATTAATAATATATTTTTTCAAAAGGGTCATGGTCTTAATTTATGTTTGTTTTGTGTTTATTTAATATTATGATTGATGTTTTAAACCTATATGAATATTATGCCCATTTTTAAGCCGAGTTTTGTATTTTGTTTGGAAATGTTGGTCTTTTATTAGAAAATTTAAATTTAAACAATAATATTCAACGTTGTTGTAAAACTAAAAAGTTTCTATCATATTATGTAGTTTCATTTTCATGTTACTAAAGAAAAGCCTTGCTGTGGAAAAAATAAATCAAAAAGTAAAATTATGAAAATAATATATTATACGTTTTGATCTAATGTTTACGCTTTTAAGTAATAAAAATAAACTTTACATGTAATGAATATTACAATAAATTATTATCATATGATAAAAAATATATATAATTCCATTCTTTGGTTTCTTTTCCATTTTGTATTTATATTATTTGTTTTTATTGCACTTGTTCTTCAATGTTCAGCAAACCTTTTTTTTTGGTTAAGATATTTATTTATTAGCTTAAATTCATACAGTGTAAAAATATAAGAAAACACTAGAAAGTAGGATATTAAAAAACACTAGAAAGTAGGATATTAAAAAAACACCATCTTAAGACAGTTACGTTAAAAATAAAACTTAAATGAACATTATAATTCAAAATTTGTTCTGCAAACTTATGGAAAAAAATTATGTATACCCGATTATAAAAGCTAATCTAAGGGCCACTAAAATAGATAATATACACTTCGAAATGATTGCGAATGAAATTTCACACAGCAACTTAATTTTTAGGATTTTTTTTTCAAAAACTAAATGGAATATGCTCTGGAGGGGTATAAAGCATCTTTTTTATTTAATTACCCCGAGCAAGCAGCGGCCCCGTAACCAGGAACATACTTTTGCACCTGCCCTCGCGACATTCTATTGAATTTACATTAATTGACTCATGTAATTATTGATCTTTGCCTTCTTCGAGTTGGTGAAGTCCTCAATGAGTAAAAAATACAATATTTAATTGAGTTGCAGTGAGTGCTACTCCCGAAGGATTGTCTTGTGTGGTTTTGGACATTAAGTGAGGACAGAGTCCTACTATCACTCACATGGCTTCTATCGTCGCTATGGGCAGTCCATAGGGGTCCTGACCACTAAAATACTGTGTCCCCACCCAATCCTACTTCCCTAACCACTTCATGGAGCAGGGAAGAGATTCTACGGCCAATGAGTGGAGTCTTCATAGATCAAATAAAACTGCAACTAGGGCCGTGTTTGACCATTCATTGAATGCTTTTTAATGGATCATTTTCCTCTAGCTTCAACCAGGACTGGCTAGACCACTTGCTCAATGTGAATGTTTAATTATTTGGTGTATCTAGTTGGTTCGATATTTTTTTGTCTATATGGTTCGATAGAATTGCAGTATCTGACTGGATATAAATAAGTATACTAGCTTGGTAATTAGTCACTCAAACCTAGGATCTTATCAATGAGGTAGCAGACCCAAAATGACCATCCCCTCTCGGGAGTATTCGAACCTGCACCCCCAACATTGAGAGTTGGACACGCCTTAACGCTCGCGGCTATCGCACTCCCTTCCATTGTTTGTCTGATGTTGAATAAGCCCCATTAAGCTAATAAACTCAATCCATCGAATCCAGTATCTTTTCAATTAAAACCAAAACTGACCTTCATCTCTAGGGAGAAGTCATACATGTGCTCTTCACATTAAGAATAAAAACCAC
This sequence comes from Caligus rogercresseyi, assembly GCA_013387185.1. NCBI lineage: Eukaryota > Metazoa > Arthropoda > Copepoda > Siphonostomatoida > Caligidae > Caligus > Caligus rogercresseyi. The sequence goes on along the minus strand of CP045906.1, from coordinate 11,471,645 downwards.
TTCCACTAAGCCAACACGCTCCCTTTCGATTTCATGAAGGGATATGCCTTTCGATTTCAGTACACGGTCGCAATATTACATCATTTGAATGGATTAAATAATAACTGCATGCAATTATAAGTGATGTGGATCACCTTTTTATTGCACGTATTGACATTGCTGCTGTCCGACGTGCTGGATCCACTAGGAATCTCCAAGTCTTCCATCCTGGAATCACGCTCCTTAGACCCACATCCGAGTGACTTTTTGGCAGATTCTTCGTGTCACTTTTTTAAAAAAGAACAACCTATATTACGTTTAGAATATATTGAAGCTCACAATCTCTTAGAGAAGAAGTGTTTCTTTATTTTTAATTCTTTAGTTTACTCCTTAGTATTAATATTATTTTACTTCTTCTAATTCTTCCTGTTTCATGAGGAAAGTACAAAAAGAGGAAAAAATAACTTTCTCCACGAGTCAAAAAAGCAAACACCTACACGCTCAGAAGGAGTGGGTATGCGAACATATGTAGTAGTAGTCGTGTATATATAGGTACATCTCTCTAACGTGAAGACTATAAGAGTGTTCTGTCAAGGAAATTTTCTTAATGTTCTACCTAAGAATAATAATAATAAGTAAATATGCCTACACTTATTTTAAACATATAATAAACAGTACAAAAGAAGCAAAATATATCTAAAGAGCAATTAAAGCCTGCCAAAAAAAGAATATATATATAATGGAATATTCTCCCAAGAGACATTATATTTCTCCAATATCGTCTTTGAAAAATCGGTGGATAAAAGAGAAATATATGGTGAGATTCATGCCGATCCCTCTTTGTTGAGGAGCTTTAAAAAGCAATTACGTATTTAAGAGTGGCTCCTGAGAATAATATTTGTTTCTACATACTCCAAACAAAATATGGCATTCAACTCAGGGTGACATTATATATATATATATATATATATATATATATATATATATATATATAGTCCAGCCTTGAAAGTAAGCCGGTGCGGGGCGGTGCTGCGTTCCTGTAAAAGATTTTGGGGCGGTGCGGCGCACCGGTAAGGGTTTATTATGCTGAATAAAAACAAAAATATAAAACACAAAAAAATGCATTAACGCTCGCCTTTTAAGAAGAAAACATAACTAGGCTACCCACAATACGTCATTTTCGACCAACTCCGATGAAGATAACAGCTTGGCTTGCTTAAAATAGTCAAAGGATCTCCGGTGTGCGCCAGCTTCCAATTGCATCGACTGACGCTTTCAAATCCACCCCTTTTCAGACCCCCCCCCAAAAAAAATATTTGGAAATAATGGTACTAAATTTTACTTTTGGGAAAGCCATCCAGTAGCCTATGGTAATCAGTTTTCAAAATGTCTGCAAATATCCCATATGTTTTGGTCTTTCTATTGGTGCCTTTCTGGAGCTTGCGTTTCGTTTGTTTCCATTGCCTGCCCGCGCTTGCTCCGCAGTTAGTTCTAGTGAATGAAGTCATGTCGACTCTCGTCTTTAAAACTGTGTCAGCGAAATGTTTTATCGTCTTTTCAAAAACTGCATGTTTTTGTGATTGGGTGGCATACTGAGACATGTCTTCTACTCAGAAAAGTAATAAATTACTCTTCTTCAAATAGGCTGTTCACGCTGTTTGTAACGGGGGCACAGCTGAGCCTATTTCCGCTTTAGTGGGCTACAGGACTGCAAGCTTATGATTTAAATGTGAGCATGCTTTGTAAAGTAAGCATGCGTTTTCCCTAAAAAGTATACATATGAGCCCTCTCACTCCCTTTAATATTTACATTATCACGTGTTAAAATATTTACAGTGTATCAACTAGACAGCCAATGTATGGGAATGTTTTCAGAAGCTGATTCAGGAAGTGCGTGCTGTGAAGAAAAGCATTGTGATACGGATAGATAAAAGAATGCAGAAAAGAATAACTGAGCTATTTAAAAGAAATGAAAATGAAAATCAGGAAAAAGTCAGAAAAACAGATAGCTCGCTGCATGCAGTCCCTTGCGCGAAGGCAGTGAATGAGAGTAACGTTGCAGGTGCAAGACCGTCAACAAGTGATGTTGGGCCTGCTGCAAGTACCGCTTACCCCCCCTGTTTGGTCAAAGGAGCAATTTGAACAGTTCAGAACAAAAAATGAATGGTTCTATGTCCAAAATGGTATGCTTGGCTGCATCTCATGCCGTGATGTTAAGGGCCTTGGTGTCAGCGCATCTCGAGGTGTTAATATCATAAGCAATTGGGAAAAGGGGAATACCGCCCCATGTGGTCATTCAAGGACCGTGCAGCTGTCATCTCTCCGCAAAAAAAATCATGAGCACAGAGAATCTGCAGTCCACAATGAATCTGTTAAGATTCTTAAAACTGCACAGAAAGAGATCCTTTTAAATATGAATGCCACCAGCCAGGAGTCTGCGTTTGAGGCCACTGCCAAAGTGTTCAGGACTGCTTATTTTGTTGCCAAACATGACAAGCCTTTTACAGATTTTGAGATTTATTTATTTTTTTGTACACGCGTACAACAAGTTTATTCATTTTAAAGAAACACACAACAAATCATTCAACAATCAATATATCAAAAGAAAAAATAAATCAAAACAGATTCTACTGACCTTAGGTCCACATTTGATGGTAAGGAAATATCAGCAGATAATCCCTCCAAAAATGTCCTTGACAAATAATTTTGATTTTGAGAAATTAATTGATCTTCAACAAGCAAATTCAATCAATTTAAGTCGTATTCTGCACAGCAAGACAGTCTGTGTTGACATAATTGACCATGTATCAACTCAAATGAAACATCAAATTGTGATAAGGATAATAGAAAATAAAAGTAAAATTACTGTGTTGGCTGATGAGTCAACTAGTGTGGGGTACAAATCGACACTGATTGTGTTTTTAAAGGCCAGCATTGACGGCGAGATGGAGCCCATAGCTTTTCCCTTAGATTTGTTTGAGCTGGACAATTTGTCTGCTGCTCACATCAAAGGCAAGATGCACTGTCTCCTCAACAATGGAGCTCCTGCATGAGATGCTGATTGGATTTTGCAGTGATGGGACCAATGTTATGCTGGGAGTGAAGTCAGGCGTTGGGAAGCTGCTCCAAGGTGACTTCCCAAATATAATTCTATGGCACTGCCTGAATCATAGGCTGGAGCTGGCGGTGGCTCAGGCATTGGAAGCCACTGGAGGGACAAAGGACTTCCAGGCGTTCCTTGATGCCCTGTATACGTTATACAGTCAGTACCCAAAAAGCATGCGGGAGCTGAGTGAGTTCGCCCACAATCTCCAAATCACATTAAGAAGAATTGGAAGAGTTTTCAATGTCCGATCGGTGGCTTCCTCATGGCGAGCAGTTAATGCAGTCTGGCATTCCTATGGAGCACTGGCACATCACTTCCGAGATGCATCAGAAGACAGCACAAAAGATGGCAGAGAGAGAGCCAAATTCAAAGGCTTGCTCTCTAAGTTGTGCTCCATCAACTTTCTGAAAAATCTTGCTCTGATGGCTGATGTTCTGATAGAACTGAAGAACCTCTCTGAGATTATTCAGAACAGGAGGATCACTCTCCCAAAGGCTCATTACATCATGTTAACATACATCAAGAGGATAGAAAGCCTTATCATATACCCAGGACAACATACAGTTAAGGCAAGTCAGGCCGAGAAAGACATAAAATTCAAGGAAGAAGATTTAAAAGTCGGCAGGTCCCCCATCATTGATGCATCACAGTTAATCCAAGCAGTGGCAGACAGTTTGAATGAGAGGCTCTTCACAACCACAGCCAACAGAGCACAGGCCAGTGTTGCTGCTCAAAGAAAAGAAATTTACACCTCACTGATGAACCAAATGGCAGTCCTTGACCCAGAGAAATGGGATCATGCCAATCCCAGACATGGAGAGGATGAGGTGAGGCCTTTGTGTCATACTCTACATGTAAATGAGAAAACAACACACCTTGAATTTGTTGAATATAAGGCAAGTGGAGGGAGAAGCATTTCAAGCAACATGAAAAAGTTGTGCATAGCAGTAGACACCCTCTCAGCAAGTAATGCAGACTGTGAGAGGGGTTTAGCGCGATGAACAATGTCATTACAGTGTACAGGAGCAAACTGACAACCAAAAATGCTGCAAACCTTCTCTTCATCAGTACAGTTGGCCCCCCAACCAACCAGTGGAATCCTTTGCCATATGTAAATACCTGGTTTGCCAAAGGGAGAAGAGCACCACATTCCACATCTGGCATGGCTCGCCAGCACCCTGAAGAGGACAACTACTTCAGCCCTGTTTGGAATTTGTTTTAAATATTTTGTTCGGATGGAGGGAATCCACCATTTTGCATGTGGCATGGCTCACCAGAAACCTGAAGATGACAACTAGGCCTACTTGGTTTTTTAAATATATTTTTTTGTTTCTACCATTTTGTATTTTTCAGTCAAGTTACTAATCTGGAATGTGCTTTAAATATGTTTGGATTTAGGGAATCCTCCATTTAGAATTATTCATGTGGTTACTTAGATTTCTTAAAATATTATTTTAGTTTTTCCATCATTTTGCATTTTTCAGTCCAGTTCCAAATGTACTGAAAATAAAGTATTCATAATAAAATATTTATAAACTGAAATATTTTGTAAAGTCATCTCTTCACATAGAACACTTAGGTAGGCCCATAAGAATGTGAAGTAGTTAAGAATATTAAAAAGTCATGAAATTGGTGTGAATCGCCTCTGAACACCCCCCCCCCCCCCCCTGGGTAAAAAGGAGTTAAAAATAATACAGTGAGTGACACACTGGACATTGTAGCACCGGTAAGAAATGAAAACTACTTTCACCCCTGTATATGTCAGAGGAGGTATAATGCTATAACGAATTGTTATTGATTTGAACCTATAGTTGAATGACGTCATAAAAGAAGTCAGGCGTGTGAGTCGATAACTTCTACTATGAAAGCGTGGGTAAGAGATTGTAAAACCTTTACGGATTCATACATAATTATAAACCTCAAGCTACAGATGAATTTCGAACTCTCAAGGTATTAAGAAAACGGTATGGCTCCCTTCATAAACCAAAGAATAATACAATTCATGTGGACTTGTAAAGCATTGAGGTTTCAAGGGGCCTGCAAGGGGTAAACATTCATTCCGAAAGTATTGATTGTTGTCAAAAATATACACATGATTCTTAATTCCCAACTCTGTCATCAGGGACTCAATTAACTTTAAAATCATAAAAATCAAATTACCTTTTCTGTGACGTCTCTACGTTTTTAATTTGTTGCATTTTTATCTTATAGTTAGATTTGTGAACTGAAGTGATTTTTGTGTCTTTTGAAGAAAGAATTAAAAGCAAACTAAATGTTTAAGAATGGATACAAAGATTAATATTCAATTGAATGACTCCAAACGATGTTTGAATTTCAACTATCTATTAATACAATATGTCTGATTGTTTTTGTGATGCAATCGGTTGCTTTGTACTCTTTGATCTAAAGAGAAGCATATGCAATAAGCCTTTCACCCTAATGTTGAATATAGATAAAACCAGACCAAAATACGGTTCAAAAATGTTGATACGTTTAAAACACGTTGGTTGAACGAATTTCCGTGTATTATAATAATATTTCTGCTTATGATTTTCGGCTAAAGTAGACATTCTACAAAATATAACATGTGCCGTACTTTTATACATTTTTTTTTGGACACAGTTCATGAAAATATATATACAACAGAGGAAATATCAAATAATATGCTAAATCAAAGGTCACACTTAAAATATTTTATTTTAAAATTAAGTTAAGGTCATTCGATCCCCTTTCATGTCCTCAATATAAATGCTATTTAGTGCTAAATGTAGGTATAATTGCAAGGATTCCCAATAAGTTTTGTGTTTCATGCACATTATAAATTCAATGAGATATTTGAAAAAATACAATATAGTCATTTATATATATATATATATATATATATATATATATATATGTTACGGACAATTTGAAAAATCGGTCATTTTGCAAATTGCCCGGGCATTTTGTAAAATGCCCGCTCCTTCGGTCATTTTGCAAATTACCCGGGCAATATGATAAAACAGAGAATCACAACTCCTTCGGGCATTTTGCAAATTGCCCGGGCAATTTAAAAAAACGAAAATTGTGATAACTAAGTTATGTTTTTTAAAGACAACAAAGGAACAAAGAAATTGGTATAAAAATTGTATTTCTGCGTCATACCAATAATAAACGTAAAAACGCATTTTCTAATAATAAGAACAATGAAACAAAGAAATATGTATAAATAATTTTAATGAACGTAAAAACGCATTTTTTCACAATTAGAACAATGAAACAAAGAAATATGTATAAATAATTACATTTCTGCGTCATAATAATAATAAATGCGCGTAAGTTATGGGTACATAACCATTAATGTTAAGCTCAGTTTAATCAACACTATTAGATCGAGAACTCACGACATGAATCATCCAAAACGTGAAATTTACTATTCAAAACTTGAGGAACTACTTCAAAAGAAGGCGAACAACACTTCCATATTGGATAAGGAAACATACGGGAAAATACTGGCCTTTCTTAAGAAATATGAAGTCGACAACCAATCAACCTTAACCCAAATAGAACATGCATGGAAAAACAGGTATCAACTTATTCTTCAAAATGGAGTTCATAAAATTGCAAGAAGAGGGCATACAACACTGGTTGTTCCGAAAGAAAATTTATTCGAAGTCATCAATGAGACCCATATGAAATTGGGTCATGCTGGACGCAATATAATGATTCAGGAGCTCCAAAAAAACTACTGTAATGTTACACGAGAAAACATAATGCTTTTTCTTGAACTATGCGAGAGTTGTCAACTTAAGCAAAAAAAAGTAAAGAAAGGCATTGTTGTGAATCCAATTGTATCTCAACAGATGAACTCGCGCTGTCAAGTTGATTTGATTGATATGCAAAGCCAGGCAGATCGCGAGTATCGTTATATAATGGTTTACCAGGATCATTTAACGAAGTTTGTGTGTTTACGTCCCTTAAAAACAAAAACAGCTGAGGAAGTAGCGAATCACCTTCTGCATATCTTCAGCGATAAAGGTGCCCCACAAATTCTTCAAAGTGACAATGGAAGGGAGTTTGCTAATAAGATTGTATTGAAACTCGTTCACATGTGGCCAGAATGCAAACTTGTGCATGGGAAACCTCGTCACTCGCAGTCTCAGGGTTCTGTGGAAAGGGCAAATCGAGACATACAGGACATACTGATGATGTGGCAACGTGACAACAAAACAACTAAGTGGTCAGATGGACTATGGTTTGTTCAATTTGCAAAGAACCGCCGCTTTCACTCTGGCATAGGAAGAACTCCATATGAGGCAATGTATGGCCACCCTGCCACTGTCGGACTCGAAGGATTGCATTTATTAGATAGTAATATAAATACAGAGGAGCAGCTCTCAAATATGTTTGAGCAGATAAATTCTAACGAAACTAACGAAAATCAATGCGTGTCTTGCCAAGAACTTGTACCGACATCACAAAAATGCTTTATCTGTGAACTTCCATGCCATTCTGAACAACCTTGTAGTACTATCATGGTAGAAGCTCATGGGCATGAACAAATAAAATGCACTCATTGCCAAAATGATGAAGATCGCCAAGGAGAAAGACACGGAGCATCAAAACATCAACAAAATCAAGCTAAAAGGACCTATCTTCAAAGCGCTTTCATTCTGTTGATGTGGGACAGTGTGTGCAAGTCCCTGTTCCAGGAATAGATCGTGGAAAGACGGATCCTCGAAACGTCTTGGCCGTTGTTCTAGATGTAACTGAAGCTGGACTTTACCGATTGGGCACAACTAACGGGATTCTAAAGCAGCTTTATTCACGAAACCAATTTAACCCTACTAAGAATTCATTTATCAACATTAAAGATGTCCCAAAAAGTAAGGAGGTGACGCTACGGCAAACCGCATCAGTTCTCTCCGAAGGAAATGGGCAAGGTTTTCAGAAATGCAATTGTAAAAACTATAACAGTTGTGACACCAATAGGTGTAATTGCAAGAAAAAAGGATTTTTGTGCAATAGCAAATGCCATGATAATGCTTCTTGTAAAAATAAATAATAACTTTTTAATATTTTTGAATTCATTTGTTTTTCTTGTTGATAAGTATATTTTGTTTGTGTCTTTTTTTTGTGCCTGAAGAAAGTAAAGAAACCTATTTAGTACCAATATGAAAATTGTGTTCGTCAAATAAATTAATAACTATTGTTAAAAAATTGTCTAATTTATTTCACAGGTTTAAAGTTACAGTCTATGGTTTTTAATAGTGTTTATATCTTTCAAATATAAAACCAACAGTACACCATCAATCAACATCAAATGGAACAAATAACCAAAAAAACAAGCATATAATAAATAAATAAATGGTACTCTGAAACAAACTAATTACATTCTTAATAAATTAAAAAATGGCATACGTTAGCATCCAGATAGTTAATTATTTAAAACATATACCTATTACGGGGGGGGGGGGGGGGGTCAATTCCTCAATATGGTATAAAAGATTGCTGGTTAAGGGACTTTGGGTGCTTCTAAACTTATAGAGGATGTAAAATACTTTAATAATATAAAGTTAATATCCTCTTGGTTTGAGCCGAAATAAATAAAGGGTAGAAAGAATGTTCCAAACGAGACATTATATTTCTTAAATAGATACCGTGTCATAACACGTATTTCCAAGGACTCTGTGCATTCTGCCAAAAATGTGTAAAAATGCGATTTTACGTTTATTATTGGTATGACGCAGAAATACAATTTTTTATACCAATTTCTTTGTTCCTTTGTTGTCTTTAAAAAACATAACTTAGTTATCACAATTTTCGTTTTTTTAAATTGCCCGGGCAATTTGCAAAATGCCCGAAGGAGTTGTGATTCTCTGTTTTATCATATTGCCCGGGTAATTTGCAAAATGACCGAAGGAGCGGGCATTTTACAAAATGCCCGGGCAATTTGCAAAATGACCGATTTTTCAAATTGTCCGTAACATATATATATATATATATATATATAATATATATATATATATATATATATATATATCTATATATATATATAATATATTTAGTATATATAATATAGTTATATATAAGCATTTTTACCCAGGATCAACGCACAATACTTTTTGAAATATGACTGAATGTAACCTGTGTTATTTTAAATTCATTCACACCTTGTATTCGTTCAATCAAACTGCTAAGAGTTCGCAAATTGCTGTCAGATACATACATTGAGGGGAAAAGAAAACTGAAGGAGTCAAAAATATATATATATATATTATATATATATATATATATATATATATATATATATTATATATATATATATATATATATATATATATATATATAATAATATATATAATATCTGTTCTTATTTTTCAAATGTTTGAAATGTTAGCAACATTGTGAATTTTCTGTTTCTTGGTGATAAAAGAAGACGACATACAAAGTTTGAACAAAATCGGTCAACATTACAAGGTCGCGCAACGAGGTCAAAGTTTTAAAAATTTAGTAAAAATATAGTTTTTCGCAAATTTCTTGAAAATGGTGAACGTTACAGACTTCAATAATAATTATTAATTTAAAGGAAATCTAATTTACTACCAGATGTATGTTTGATGTTTTTTAATAAAACAAAGTTTTTAGTAAAAACAAAGAAAAAAATTGAGTGTGTAATGTTAGCATATTTCATAGCTTTTTTGGATCAATTAACTTCACTCGCCTGTAGAAGATGACTTGTTCGCTTCAGAGTAAAATAGTATTTTTAAATTTAGTAAAACTTTAGATGATAAATCCAAAAATGACCTTGGTTGCATTCTATTAATTCAGAATTCAGTACAATCTGAGTTTACATCATATGATTCAGAGCCTGCATTGACCTATCAGAAATCGATTATGAAAAAAATAAATAATAATGTGTTTCTTAGATTTGCGTCAAGGTATCCTCTCAAAATTTTACTTTGTCTCTGACGCATTTATAATCCATTATATACGTCATTTTGAACGCAAAATATACTTTTTTAATGTACATATAACTCTTTACTTATTAAACTGACATGATTTAGTATACCAAAATATTAAAGCTGGTTTACCAAGCTTTCATTTGATATGTTTGGTGTTCTAAAAATCTCTATACTTTAAGAGATATAAGCAAATACATTTTTGCACGTACTCTCCCCATAAAATCTTTTGATATGAGAATATACAATTACCACTTGGTAACTGCTGTTAAAAATAAGAAGGGAGAGAGTATTTTGCCTCACTTCTCTCCCTTCTTTTTTTCTTTATCTTTCTATCCAGCTAACAGTAACAGCAGTTACCAAGTGGTAAAAACTGAAGAATTGGTGTTTGGTGAAAAGATCCGTTCGTTTTGAACGATTATATTATATATATAAATATATATGCATTAGACATGTTGACGTTCGCGAAAAATTGTCGTTCGGCATTCTTTTGTCGTTCGCCATAAGTTATCGTTCGTCGTTCATCGTTAATTTTAAATTGAATCGTTCGTCGTTCGCCATTCAAAAAAAAATTCACGACGTTTTTTTTTTTGAGAAAAAAAGTTCTGAAAAAGCGATGACGTTTTTTTAGAAAGGAATTTGTCCCATGAAAATTTAAAACCTTTGTCTTTTTTTGCACCAAAAACGAATGACAAAGGATAAGGAATTTTCCTTATCGTTCGTCGTTCGTCAAAAGCTTTGTCGTTCATCGTTCGTGAACGACGAATGACAACAAATGAATGATAAATCAACAAGTCTAATATATATATATAAATATATATATATATATATATATATTTATATATATATATATATATATATATATATATATATACAGGGCTCGTAAGGAAAACGTGGACTCGTTAGTTAGTTAGTTAGAAATTTATTACTGTTTACAATAGACAAACATATTCAGATATACATAAACTAAAGTAAAGAACACAACCACACATTGGGGTATCTGTGTTACGAAAGTAAAAGTAGAGTAATCATATTTATAAATTAAAAAAATTCATAATAACATTCTTTATCTTTATACATTTTAAAAATTTGATTATTTTAGTATCCTCATCCTCCTCTTGCGAAACTAGGTGCCTTTCGTAGTACAAAGTGGGGCATTTGTAGATTAAATGATGAGCAGTCTGTGGTTCTTCCAAACAGAGATCACATATTTCACTCGTGTTTTTCCATTTACTCAAATGAGAGAGAAATGGTCCATGCCCGGTATAGGCATGGACAAGAAGTAAGGGTATCTTGATGTCGGTGTTTAATGGGTTTTTGGCTTCGGGGTTTTAAGCATGGAGCGTGTATGCTTCATCTTTTGGTCATTTCTATATCGGTGAGACCATTTGTTGTAAAAGAAATCGTTAAGTGTTTTCTTTATATAACTTGTAGGAACACCGACATTATTTCAGATTTTGCTCACACTTCCATATTTTGCTAGATGATCTGCAACTTCATTTCCCGTTATGTCATTATGACCTTTACACCATTCAATATGAATGTTTTTGTTATTTTTTCTTCAATCAGGACCTTCTTACAGTTCTTCACTACCTCGCTAGTTGTAAGTGGGTTGAGAAGAACTGCAATTGCAGATTGGGATTCTGATATAATTATAATATTTTTGGAGAATTTTTCTTGATTAATGAGATCTTCTACAGATTTTGCAATTGCCACAACTTCTGCTTGAAATACTTATGCTTCTGTGTTCACGATACTATTGAGTTGTGTATTGATATGTCACCCCTAGTAATTGCCCATCCAGACCCAGTATTACTTTTATCATCTTTTGAACCATCCGTGTATATAATTGTATCGGGATTGGGGATTTCAAGGTTTTCCAAAAAAATGAGTTGTCCCTTAATGAAGTCACTTTCATGGTTTGTGATGGCTCCCTCCAGAATTTTGTCGCTAGAGAACCTATGTCCACAACGTGTTGGAAGGATGCCAATACCATCCCAGGTGTTCCGCAGAAATGTCTTGTTCTCCATCTTGATTGTGTTGCTTGCGCTTGGACATATATATCTAGAGGAGTTATACCCAGTACTGCTTCCATCCCTGCATCCCAAAAAAATATTTAATTTTTTTTTCTAAAAAACTTCTTTTTTTTAATGTCGTCTCTTTCAGAATTATAAAGGAACGAATATATTAAAGTCCCGGTCCGGATCCCGGCGAAAAAAACGTATCCTGGTCGTTTCCTGACTTTTAGATGATGTATTGTTTATATTTATTTTTATGAAGCTAGGATGATTAGTAAAGGAACAGTAAAATCTATTTAAAACAATAAATTATAACATATTCATTACATAAAGTACCATAATAAGACCGTCTCATTACTAATTATTATTAAGAATTAATGCCTTTTGAAGCTCTTGATTGGTCCAGACATATATTTGAAGGACGAGTTTTTCGTTGAATAAGAATTTACACGTGGTAACGAGTTTGTCTCTGAGTAACGAGTTTTTCTCCGAGTAACGAGTAAAGCTCGTCGATTTCATGCACGAGTCGAGTATTTGAAGACTTTTTTTACTTACTAAATCAAACTCGAGTATTAAAAAACGAGTTTTACTCGTGACCCATCACTAGAGACGAACAAAACCTCCCTGAAGATTGCCATCGTGGGTGAGTAGGGCAAATTGTCAGAGGGGCTTGTCATCAACTCTTTCAGACGTCGACGTCGTTTGCAGGCTTTAATTAAAACTACTGGTGGACATACTGAGTGAAAAAGTTTGCATGGGAAATGCTCATAAACTTAATAGTTATTTTTTTTTCAGTATTGTTTTAAAAATTATAGTATTATTCGTATTTTTCTAAAGCTGCTGCTTCAGTCCACGTTTTGCTTACGAACCCTGAATATACGAATTAGCTCAGATTAGATAAATGTAATTTTATGCCCTCATCCCCCGGCAAGCAAAATCGAATATACTCACTCAACTTCAAAAAAAATTAAATGACCTTCTTAAGCAAAAGACTAACAAAATCAAACATATTAATATTTGTACACCTCAAATAGTACATATATATCTTAAGGTTATTCATAACATGATCTTTAACGCTTAATGATTCGTGCCAAATCTATAGAGTTAGAAATATAACAACAACACCTTCTTCTATTACTTTCTTTTTATTATTTTTTCACCAAATCGTTGTTGGGGGTGAATACTAATAAAAGCAATATTAAATTTAAACCCGGCTTTACAATTGATTGTAAATTATTAAGTTAAGAGAATATAAAATGATTTCTAAGAGACACGCAGTCAACTGATGTGCAATAGACTGCATAAGAGAAGCCCAGAGGAATTTCGAAGTAAGCAATTGTTGAAATCTATATTATAATTTGGAGTTTGTCCGTCTGTCTTCTATAGTCCGAAACTATAGACGCCGAAACTACAGACTACAGACCTGAAATTTGGCACACAGATGCATCTTGACCATGTGATGGTCTTGGCTAGGTTAGGTTCTGATCAGACCAGATTTGCGTCTGTGAGAGGATTTTGCGTTTGCATGGATTTTTGAGAGTTAGGAGGCTCGGGATGTATTAAATGTTTTGTGGACTTTGAGCGTAGGCATCTTTTGGTATATACAAACTAAGGCCTAGCGGCCTTGCAAAGGCCTAAAAAAAGGCTTGGAAACTTTGGTTGTCCATAGTTCGTAAGTGAGATGTTTTAGAGACAGAACGCAAACTAAAAGTTATCTGCATCTCTGCCCAAAGAACCTGGATCCGAAAAAAAATCCGGATCCAGACACTCCGGACCCGGATTATGACATTTCCTAACTTTTGATTCTTTCCCATTTCGAAAAAAAGCTACTCTGAAAGTATATCAAGAATAGGTTTACAATCGGGTCCAAAAGAAATTTCCCGGAAAACCGGACCGGCCTGTCGGGAAATTCAAGAAAACCTCTGGGGCGACTTTTACAATACGAAAAAAAGTTCAAAACAAACATACGAAATGAAGGCCTTGCAAAATACCTAGGTTGGTTAAGTCAATGTCCGGCCTCCGGGACATATTTGGGCCGGGATCCGATTTTTTTTAATTTGCAAGTTTTGCAATATATTTTTGCACAATCATATTCAGCTTCACAAAGGAGCAACTTTGATGTATTCAGTATCCGGATCCGAGGTCATTAAGACCTCAAATCCGGGATTGAATATTAGGTCCTATTTCATGGACGAAGCGGAATATTTTTGAACCTAATTTTGGGCCATTTTTTTTGGGCTGTTTATGGATTGATCGCATCAATTATAAAATAATATCTAGAGAGTTTGGCATTTTTAATAAGTTCGTTTTTTAATGAATTTTGT